>JAESUZ010005657.1:0-24749 GCA_017311185.1 Proteles cristata cristata | reverse complement strand
GCACATGGACCCCAATGTTCATAGCAGCACTCTCCACAATAGTCAAAATATGGAAAGTACCTAAGTGCCCATCAACTGATGAATGGGTCAAGAAGATGTGGTTTATCTATATGATGAAATACTACATGGCAATGAGAAAGAATGAAATCTGGCCATGTGTAACAACATGGATGGACCTTTGAGGGTGTTATGCTGAGCGAAACAAGTAAGGCAGAGAAGGACAGATACCTTATGTTTACACGTATAGGAGGATTAGGAGGAACTTAACAGAGGACTGTTTTGGGAGAAGAAGGGGAAAAATTGTGGGGGCGATTGCGGGAGGCACACTGTGTGAGATCTTGAATGCTGAGAACAAACCGAGGGCTGATGGTGGTTGGGGGAGGGACAGTGGATGATGGGCATGAAGGAGGGCACTTGCGGGGATGAGCACTTGGTGTTATATGGAAATCAACTTTTCAATAAACTATTTTAAAAAGTAAAACAATACTTCTATTGCAAAACTAGGTATGCACTTGGGCAAAATCAATATGTAATACCTTTCATGTTACATAAAGAAGACTATGAGTGAATTAAGTTAATCAATAGCCAACATATGATTAGCAGTTCGCACTTATGTTACCACAATATGTACTTTATTTGGTTGAACAAGGATAGTCACATATTGATATGGACAGCAAAACATGTCAATAAATTATAGATAGTAATAATAATAGTAATAAATAATAATTAGTTCAATTTCTCCTGTTGAAATTCTTTACTGTTCTCCAGAGTGCTATTTTAGAGCCATACTCTGGATGAGTAAATTGTGACCAGTTTTGAATCTTGGTAAGGAATGTTTTAGAGATCTAAGGGCATAGGTCAGAAATATGCCACAGGTTTCTTTCTCTGAAAAGTTTACTATAGATTAAGCAGCCAAAATCCTGGATTTAATCTGACACTTTCTTAGTTAGAACCAAATGTCCAAGTAAAGTTTATATGCAAAGTCTTGTTTTAGTTACTATGCAGATATATCAAGGAAAATATGTATTTCTATAGTCTTAGTAGCTTGAAATAATATGAAAATAAAAAAGTGACTTAAAAGCAGGTCCCAAGTAGCATGTAAATAAGTGTTAAGAAAAAAGTACAATTGAAATCCCTTTGTACCAAGAGGCTCCAGAACAAAGGTAGGGTCAGAGTGTACTCCAGCTGAGAAAAGTTCTTCCCTTTTTAAGAGTTAATGTCTACTATATCCTAGGCACTGCAAAAAGCACATATATGCATTATCTTATTTAACTTTCAGAAAATCTTTCTGAGGTCAACATTATTAGTCTTACTTTAAAAATAAGTTAACTGAGGGGTCCCTGGGTGGCCCAGTAGGTTAAGCATCTGACTTTAGCTCAGGTCATGATCTTGCGGTCCATGGTTTTCAGGCCTGTGTTGGGCTCTGTGCTGATAGCTCAAAGCCTGGACCCTGTTTCAGATTCTATGTATCCCTCTCTCTCTGCCTCTTCCCCACTCACACTCTGCCTCTCTCTCTCCCTCAAAAAATAAACATTTAAAAAACTAAAAAAGATAAGGTAACAAACATGGATAATTTACAAGTCGTACAGCTAAAACATGGCAGAACAGGGATTAGAACCCAAGTCTCTCTTCAAAATTTGTCATTTTAACAACAGTATATTGGTACAATGTATATAGTGATCTAAATGAAAATAAGGAAATCCTGGTAGATAATTTACATACTGAAAATCATTATCTTAGATTAATAGGACCAGATGATATTGGAATCAAAAGGAATCTCATATTACATTTGAGGAAACTGAAGTTTATAGAAAGCGAAATGACTTCCTCAAACTCAAAATAGCAGTAACTGACACAATTGTGATTCAAACCCAGGCTTTCTGACTCCTAGTAACCATTTACCCTACTGTACTACTTTTGTTCTATATAGTTTTTATATGCAGTGTTTCTGTCTAAAGTAGTCTTAACTCTAATACTCACATTCAAATAAATGCATATGATTCTGCATATTACTCCCACCACCATTATTTACTCTTAGAATGAAAATCAGTGTTCTTATGGATACTCAAAGCGTGATATATACAAAAAATAACCAGGAGTAACTAAGCCAATAGTATACGTTCTTCTGATGCCCATGAATACTAGCATGCTCTGCATTTGGTTCTCCTAATTATCTCAATAGTTTCCTCAAATACTTTTAGTGAATGGCTATGATGGTATATGAACACTGTAAACAAGCATGCTATCTTCTAAAAAACTGAGAAGGTTGCCACTGAGCCTGACACAGGCTGGCAAATGAAAAAAATATGTGCATAATAGTCATAGTTCTCTTTAGACAAATGTTATAAAGTGAGAATTATCTTTAGTGCTCTCAGGAACGTCTACTGTTGCCTATTTTCTCATTTTGTGAGTATGAAAGATACAACAGGACATTATCTGGAAGGGTATAATTAGAAGAGCAGTTGTTTTGGTATAAGATTTAATTTGCTGTGTAAGACTGCATTAACATGTAATCTGAGGGGCCCCTGGGTGGCTCAGTTGCTTGAGCGTCCAACTATGGCCCAGGTCATGATCTCACAGTCTGTGGGTTCGAGCCCTGCATCAGGCTCTGTGCTGACAGCTCAGAGCTTGGAGCCTGCTTCAGATTCTATGTCTCCCTCTCTCACTGCCCCTCCCCCGCTTGCTCTCTGTCTCTAAAAATAAAATAAAGATATAAAAATTTTTTAAAAAAATAAATAAAATGTAACCTTAAAATGAATGCCAGAAGCAACCAGAAGCTGGGAGAGGCAAGGAACAGATTCTTCCTTAGAGTTTCAAAAGCAACATGGCCCTTGATTTAGTCCAGCAATATTCATTTCAGATTTAATTTGCAATGATTGCACAAAAAATACTCAAATCTTTTTTACCAAAATTCACTAATTTTTAATATTTTTGTTTTATTATTTATTTTCTCTCACACCACACAAACACACACACACATTAACACACACATCATGCACACACATCATGCACACACACACACATACATACACATACAATATATTTTTTCTGAACTCCTTGAGGGAAAGTTGCATACCTTTTTACCAGTGTTTACTTCAATGTATGTTTATGAGAGGATAATACATTCTTTTGTGTTATCACAGCATAGTTATAACTTCAGTAAATTTAACATTGAAGCAACATATTTATCTAAGATATTACCTCTATTCCAATATTGTCATTTCAGATAATAATTTCCTTTATAAAGATTTTTTTCCTGAAGTCAAGGATCATATATTAGTAAATTCTGTGTTTTTGTGTGCCTTCATCATCTTTGCCACTCTCCTCAGAATGCATTTAGTCATCCTTGTCAATATCCTTTCAACGCAACCTGCTAGGATATAAATACATTATTCAAAGGGTGATCCAGAGGAGGGAGCTAGATGGCGGAGAAGTAACGAGCTCCGTACTTGCACTCGCGCCCATACATCACATAGAAAAGATCTGAAGCTATTGGAAACCTTACAAAACCTGAGAGACTGGGAGAAAAAGGACACAGAATCCACTGAGAAAGCCTTCTAATGTGAGTGCGAACTGGGGAAGATAAAATCGGGCCGGGATTGGAGACTCCAGGGTGGGAGGCAATCCTCCTCTACCCTCTACGGGGAGTGAGAGGGGAAAAGGAGAGAGTCCAAAACAGAAACACCTCCGCTCGGGGGGAAAATCCTCCACTCGGGGCATAGAAAGACCATACTTGCCAAATACCTGCACTCCAGGTCCCCTCGCGCCAACTGGTCCCGGGGGGTGGGGGGTGGGCGGGGAGCACACAGACTGCTACTTTGTGCTGGCTCCTGGAGGACTGGACTTCAGAATAGCGGTGTGCCTGCCCCCATTGTCCTCCCGGGAGGCTTGGGCCCCTGAAAGAGCCGTGCGAGGACACCGTGTGTCTGCGCTCCTGGCTTGCTGGAACTCTAGAGGGAAGGCAACGAGCTAAAAACTGGGAAATTTGCCTATGAGTTCGTGTTTCAGGTGACGAGCAATAGAGGAACCTGGTTTTCCTCACTCTCGCGGGCTCGGCGCACCCGGCAGGCAAGCCCCCGCCCATGCTCCCAACCCGACCCAGGGAAGGAAGCAGCAATTCTGACTCCACCCCCAGAGCTCTGCAGGAGGCCTGGAACTGCCCCAAGTGGATTGCCTGGGAACTTGTGTCTAAGACAATTTCAGCGGGGCCCCCGAACTGGGATTTGGACATTGGAACTGGCCTGAGTTGAAGAGTACAACCAAGTTTGGCTGTGCCCCCAGTACGGGGAGTTTACATGCCCAAAAAAGCGAGTTGCAGCGCTTGGTTCAAGAAGGGACTGGACCACCTTCACTCTCCTCCCCACAACAGCCAAGGCAGAACTACTGCCTGAGACATTGGATCACGCCACGCCCATCCCTGCTTAAGATCTGCCCTCCTCCCTTTTTTTAATCTTCTTCTTTCTCTTTTCTCCCTTTTTTCTCCAGAACACTGACCTGATTAACTCTGGTCGCAGGCTTGCTTAAGCAATCACAAGGAGTCCATTATGTAGATGTAAATTCTGTACCTACCGACAGTTTCATCTCTTTCTCTCAGGAGTGATTAGACTATATAGTTTCTCCGGATAATACCAGCATCCTTCTCTCACCTATCCAACCATATTCTACCCTTTACTTCTTTGAAAAAGCTTCTTATCCCTTCTGCCTGTTCATTCTATTTCCAATTTTGCCTCATCCCGGCCCTGTCTTCTCTCTCTTTCTCTATGCTCTTCAACCAGCACTGCATACACACGGCTATTTACTGTAGCTGGGAAATCTGGTTACATGCCTTAAACCATTCTTTGTCCATCGGTTTTCTTCTTTTTTCCTTTTCTTTTCTCCATTTTGACCCTTTTATGTATTTTATATTCCCTATTATTCGCCCTCCTTCCTCCATCTTTTCTCTTAACTTTTTCGTTTTCCCTCTTGCTTTGCATGTTAGTTGAATTAGCCTGTGCATTTGTGTGCTCCTGCTCCCTGTGTGTTTGTCTGTTTTCTATTCCAGGGCTACCTCAAGAAATAAGCCAGAGTACACAAGGTGGAGAGTACCAAATATCACTACGAATGGGAAAATAAAATAACTAAGGTCCCAACAAGAGAGACCAAGAGAGACCATTCAAAACACACTCTCTGAAAGGATAGGTCCTGGACAGTCAAAGAGTCTTCTTGGATACAGCAGCGCTCACAGGGGCGGAGAGCATAACAAGTCTTTAAAACCAACAAGAGCCGGAAAGCTAACTAAAATGATGAAACGAAAGCTCTCCACCAAAGACACTCCATGAAGAAATGACAGCTAATGAACTGCTCAAAAAAGATATCAGCAGCATAAGTGAACAAGATTTTAGAATAATAATGGTAAAATTAATAGCTAGACATGAAAAAAACATAGGGGGCATCAAAGAAACTATGGATACAGAGAGAATAGAAAATAAAAATAGGCATGATGAATTAAAAAATGCGATAAATGAGATACATAATAAATTAGAGGCTTCCAATGCACGGATTGAAGAGGCAGAAAGGAGAATAAAGGATTTAGAAGACATCATTATAGAACAACAAGAAGCTGGCAAAAAAAGAGACAAACTGATCCAGGAACAGGAAAGAAGAGCTCGAGAGCTCACCGATACGGTCAAACGCAACAATATCCGTATCATAGGAATCCCAGAAGAGGAAGAGAGAGGGAAAGGTGCTGAAGGAGTCCTGGAACAAATTATAGTAGAGAACTTCCCCGACCTGGGAAAGGAAGTAAATGTGGAAATACAAGAGGCTCAGAGGACTCCCCTCAGACGTAACTTGAATCGATCTTCTGCACGGCATATCATAGTCAAAATGGCAAAATACAAGGACAAATAGAGAATTCTGAAAGCAGCTAGGGAGAAAAGGGCTCTACCATACAAAGGGAAACCTATCAGAGTGGTGACAGACCTACATACTGAAACGTGGCAGGCCAGAAAGGAATGGCAGGAGATCTTCAATGTGATGAACAGAAAACTTATGCAGCGAAAAGTCCTCTACCCAGCAAGTCTGTCATTCAAAATAGAAGGAGAGATAAAAACCTTTCCAAATAAACAGAAATTGAAAGAATTTGTCACCACTAAGCCAGCTCTACAAGAAATCCTGAGGGGGACGCTCTGAAGGAAAGGTTGCAAGGAACAAAGATTCCAGAGACACCACCACCAACAGGACCCCTTCAAAAGATACACAGACTCTAAACCCACATATTTCTATAATATCACTGAATGTAAATGGGCTGAATGCTCCCATCAAAAGACATAGAGTAGCACAATGGATAAAAAATACAAAATCCATCTATATGCTGTCTACAAGAAACTCATTTTAGACTGGAAGATACCTTCAGATTAAAAGTAAGGGGATGGAAAAATATATATCATGCTACAGGAAATCAAAAGAAAGCCAGAGTAGCGATACTTATATCAGACAAACTGGACTTTAAATTAAAGACAATAACAAGAGATGAAGAAGGGCACTACATAATAATTACAGGGTCCATCCATCAAGAAGAACTAACTATCATAAATGTCTATGCACCGAATATGGGAGCACCTAAATATCTAAAACAATTAATCACAAACAGAAACAAGCTTTTAGATAAGAATGTGCTAATAGCAGGGGGCTTTAATACTTCGCTTACAGCAATGGATAGGTCAACCAGACAGGAAATCGCTAAAGAAATGGTGGCAAACCATGAGAGACTCTTGAATGCTGACAAAAACTGAGGACTGATGGATGTGGGGGGGAGGGAGGGATGGGTATGGAGGAGGACACTGTGGGGATGAGCACTGAGTGTTATGTAGAAACTAATTTGACAATAAACTATTTGTTAAAAAAAAAAAAACACCAAGGGGTGATCCAATCATTATGAAAGAGAGAGGACTTCTTAATCTATATTATCCTATATATTACATATCTTTTTAAAAGCAGCTCTGTCAAGATACATTTTCCAAACCATAAATTTAAGCTACTTAAAGTATACTCTTTAATGATTTTTAATATTTTTGCAAGTTGTGAGACTCTGCCAGTATCTAATTTTAGAACATTTCATTACTTTGAAAATAAATAGTATACCCTCTAGCAGTTACATTACTCCCCTACATCACCCTAGCTCTAGGCAACCACAAATCTACTTTCTGTTTCTATGAATTTGTCTCTTCTGGCTACTTCATGTATATGGTTTCATATAATGTGTCGTTTTTCTCAATGGCGTCTTTTACTTGGCATAGTGTTTTCAAGGTTTGTCTATGTTGTAGTAGTAGTACTTCGTTTCTTTTTATTGCCAAATAATATTACATTGTAAGTACATAATGTATTTTATGTATTCATTCTTGAGGAGATAGACATCTGTGTTGTTTCTACTTTTTGCAAATTTAGAAAAATACTTCTAGGAATAATTATGTAAGAACATATTTTTCATTTTTTGTATGTAATTTAGGAGTGGAATTACTGGGATATATGATAAATCTATGTTTAAAATTTTGAGGAACCACCAACCTGTCTTCCAAATTCACTATATGAAACTTCATATTTAATTAGGCTATTAATTCTAGTAATTTTATGTTTAATTCCTGAAAGCTAATTACAGTGATATTAGCAATTTTCCACAGATATTTAGAAAGTTCAGAATTATTCCTGTAGACTTCTCCTTGTATACTTTAATTTGGTAATTATAAAATGATTACATGTACAGCATATGGTATATTAGTAGTTTCTACAATACTATCTATTAAATTTTGTTTAAAAACCATTTTAATGGTCAAACTTTTCAGAATTATTTCAGAGCTTTTAAAATGTTCTGATGAATGGCTTACAGAACTGTTTACTTCTCTACTGTGAATGTTTTCACAGGACCCAGAAGAAAGGCAGTTCTTGAGAATTCTCCAGTGTGATTATAAACCCAAAGTGACACAAATCCCATGTCAAAGACTGTTTCCTGAAGCTATCTAAAAATTTATAGTTTTCAGAGGTGAATCTCCTGATTATTTGAATGTAATCAATTAGTCTTGGAGATAGAATGGCTCACATTCCTTCCTCCCAGCCACCTCCCAAGCAATAGCAGCAAACGTTGACAAAGCAGGAAACAAGGCCTATTTTTCTCCTTGTGCAATGTTCATTGCCACATCTCTGCTTCTGTTTTTGATCTTCACTCTTTTTTGTGTGTGTACTATGACATTCTTCTTTAATAACCCTGATCTGAATTATTCATCAAAATTCAATATAGTCTCATTTTCATGTATCACTTTCCTTTGGATGTCTCCAGGAAGTCTTAAAACATTCTTGAACTATTCAAACTATCATTCGAATATATGCCTTGTATTTTCTCTCATAAAATTATAAACATTCTGAAAGTAAGGACCACCCTGTTTCTCTTCTTGTGTCTCATAGAGTGCCTTCTACATATGAGCTTATTAAAAATATATTTGCTGAATGATTTAGCTTTACCATTTTAAAATTAGTTCCAGTTTTTTGTTTTGTTTTGTTTCAATTTTTTTACAAATATTGTCAAGTTGGTTTCCATATAACACCAGGTGCTCATCCCCACAAGTGCCCTCCTCCATGCCCATCTCCCCCCTCCCCCGCCACACCCATCAGTCCTCAGTTTGTTCTCAGTATTCAGTGTCTCTCATGCCTTCACTCTCTCCCTTTATCCCACCATTTCCTCCCTTCTACTCCCCCATGGTCCTCCGTTAAGTTCCCCCTAATCCTCCTATACGTGCAAACATATGATATTTGTCCTTTTCTGCCTAACTTGTTTCGCTCAGCATAACACCCTCAAGGTCCATCCTGTTGCTACACATGGCCAGATTTCATTCTTTCTCATTGCCATATACTATTCCATGGTATAGATAAACCACATTTTTTTTACAAACAGTTTATTGTCAAATTCGTTTCTGTTATCCGTGCTAGTGCCCACAAGTGCTCTCCTCCTTGCCCATCTCTCCCTCCCCCACACATCCATCAGTCCTCAGTTTTTGTCAGCATTCAAGAGTTTATCATGGTTGCCTCTCTCCGTTTCCCCCACCATTTCCCCTCTTCTTCTCCCGCTTGTTCCTCAATTAAGTTCCTCCTACTCCTCCTATACGTGCAACATATGATAGCTGTCCTTCTCTGCCTGACTTACTTCGCTCAGCATAACACCCTCAAGGTCCATCCATGTTGCTACACATGGCCAGATTTCATTGTTTCTCATTGCCATGTAGTATTCCATGGTATAGATAAACCACATCTTCTTGATCCATTCGTCCGTTGATGGACACGTAGGCTCTTTCCATGTTTTAGCTATTGTGGAGAGTGCTGCTATGAACATTGGGGTACATGTGCTCCTATGCCTCAGCATTTCTGTATCCCTTGGGTAAATTCCTAGCAGTGCTATTGCTGGGTCATAGGGAGTTCTATTGTTAGTTTCCTGAGGAACCTCCACACTGTTTTCCAGAGGGGCTGTACCAGTTTACATTCCCACCAACAGTGTAGGAAGGTGCCCGTTTCTCCACATCCTCGCCAGCATCTAGAGTTCTCTGATTTGCTCATTTTAGCCACTCTGACTGGCGTGAGGTGGTATCTCAGTGTGGTTTTGATTTGTATTTCCCTGATGAGGAGGGATGCTGAGCATCGTTTCATGTGTCTGTTGGCCATCTGGATGTCCTCTTTGGAGAAGTGTCTGTTCATATCTTCTGCCCATTTCTTCACTGGGTTGTTTGTTTTTCAGGTGTGGAGTTTGGTGAGTTCCTTATAGATTTTGGATATCAACCCTTTATCTGATATGCCATTTGCAACTATCTTTTCCCATTCCGTTGGTTGCCTATTAGTTTTGTGGGCTGTTTCCTTTGCTGTGCAGAAGCTTTTAATCTTGATGAGGTCCCAATCGTTTATTTTTGCTCTTGATTCCCTTGCTTTTGGGGATGTGTCAAATAAGAAGTTGCTGCGGTGGAGGTCAAGGAGGTTGTTTCCTGCTTTCTCCTCTAAGGTGTTGATAGTTTCTCGTCTCACGTTCAGGTCCTTTATCCATTTTGAGTTTATTTTTGTGCATGGTGTGAGAAAATGATCTAGTTTCATTCTTCTGCATGATGCTGTCCGGTTCTCCCAACAACATCTATAAAAAAGGCTGTCTTTTTTCCATTGGATATTCTTTCTTGCTTGTCAAAGATTAGTTGGCTGTATACTTTTGTGTCCACTTTTTAGTTCTTAATTCTGTTCCATTGATCTATGTGTCTGTTTTTGTGCCAATACCATACTGTCTTGATGACGACAGCTTTGTAGTAGAGGCTAAAGTATGGGATGGTGACACCTCCCGGTTTGGTTTTATTGTTCAGAACTGCTTTGGCTATTCGGAGTCTTTTGTGGTTCCATTTAATTTTAGGAAAATTTGTTCTAGTTTTGAGAAGTATGCTGGTGCAATTTTGATTGGGATTGCATTGAATGTGTAGATAGCTTTGGGTAGTAATGACATCTTAACTATATTTATTCTTCCTATCCATGAGCATGGAATGTTTTTCCATTTCTTTGTGTCTTCTTCAATTTCCTTCATAAGTTTTCTATAGTTTTCATCATACAGATCTCTTGTATCCTTGGTTAGGTTTAGTCCTAGGTACTTTATGATATTTTGTGCAATTGTAAATGGAATCAGTTTCCTACTTCTCTTTCTTTTGCTTCATTATTGGTGTATAAAAATGCAACCTATTTCTGTACGTTGATTTTCTACCCTGCAACTTTGCTAACTTCTTGGATCAGTTCTAGGATGCTTATAGTACAGTCTGTCGGGTTTTGTATGCAGAGTATCATGTCGTATGCGAAAAGTGAAAGTTTCACTTCCTCTTTGCCAATTCTGATGCCTTTGATTTCCTTTTGTTGTCTGATGGCTGATGCTAGGACTTCCAACCCTATGTGAAACAATAGTGGTGAGAGTGGGCATCCCTGTCGTGTTCCTGATCTCAGGGGCTAATCTCTCAGTTTTTCCCCTTTGTGGATGATGTTAGCTGAAGGCTTCTCATAGATGAGTTTGATGATGTTTAAGTAGGTTCCTTCTATCCTGACTTTCTCTAGAGTCTTTATTAAGAAGGGATGCTGTATTTTGTCAAATGCTTTTTCTGCATCTATCGACAGGATCATATGGTTTTTATCTTTTCTTTTGTTGTTGTGGTGAATCACATTGATTGATTTGCGGATGTTGAACCAGCCATGTAACACAGGAATAAATCCCCTTTGATTTTGGTGGATCATTCTTTTTAAGTGCTTTTGGATTCGATTTGAAAGTATCTTGCTGAAGACATTTGCACCCGATTCTTCAAGGATATTGGCCTGTAGTTCTCTTTTTTTTCCTGGATCTCTGTCTTGCTTGGGAATCAGAATGATGCTGGCTTCATAAAATGAGTCAGAGAGTTTCCTTCCGTTTCTATTTTTTGAAATAGCTTGAGAAGAATTGGTATTAATTTTGTTTTAAATGTATGGTAGAATTCCCCAGGGAGGCCATCAGATGCATTGCTCTATTTGCTGGGAGATTTTTTTTTAACTTTATTTTTAATTTTATTTCTAGGACAGAGAGACTGAGACAGCGTAAACAAGGGAGGATAGAGAGAGAGGGAGACACAGACTCTGAAATAGACTTCAGGCTCTTTGCTGGCAGTCAGCACAGAGCCCGATGCGGGGCTCGAACCCACGAACCACGAGATCATGACCTAAGCAACAGTCAAACGCCTAACCGACTAAGCCACCCAGGCGGCCCTGTTGAGAGATTTTTGATAACTGATTCGATTACTTCACTCGTTATGATTCTGTTCAGATGTTCTATCTTTTGACGCGTGAATTTTGGTAGTGACGGTGTGTTTAGGAATTTTTCCATTTCTTCTAAGTTGTCCAATATCTTGGCGTATAATTTTTCGTAGTATTCCCTGATAATTGCTTGTGTTTCTGAGGGTTTGCTTATAATAAGTCCATTTTAATTCATGATTTTGTCTATTTGGGTGCTCTCTCTTTTCTTATTGAGAAGCCTCGTTAGACGTTTGTCAATTTTGTTTACTTTTTCAAAAACCCAACTCTTGGTTTCATGCATCTGTTCAATTGTTTTTTTTTTTTTTTTTTTTGGTCTCTATGTTGTCTCTTTCTGCTCTTATTTTTAATATTTTTCTTCTTCTACTGAGTTTATGCATTCTTGTTGCTCTGCCTGTAGTTCCGTTAGGTAAGCTGTTAGATTTTGGACTTGAGCTTTTTCTTATTTCTTGAAATAGGCCTGGAGTGCAATGTTCTTTCCTCTCAGGAATGCCTTTGCTACATTCCATAGATTTTGGATTTTTCATTTGTTTCCCTATTTTTTTTAATTTCCACTTTAATCGCCTGATTGGCCCATTCATTCATTAGTAGGATTAGTAGGATATTTTTTAACCTCCATGTTTTGGGAAGTTTTCCAGACTTCATCCTGAAATTAATCAATTTCAAGTTTCAAAACATTATGATCTGAGAGTGTGCATGGAATATTCTCAATTCTTTTATATTTATTGAGGGCTGCTTTACGTCCCAGTATGTGATCTATCTTGGAGAATG
This sequence comes from Proteles cristata cristata, assembly GCA_017311185.1. NCBI lineage: Eukaryota > Metazoa > Chordata > Mammalia > Carnivora > Hyaenidae > Proteles > Proteles cristata. Next base: position 12,164 of record JAESUZ010005657.1, on the reverse strand, counting down.
TGCCATGCGCACTTGAGAAGAAAGTAAATTCCTTGGCCTCAGGATGTAGAGTTCTAAATATATCTGTCAGATCCAGCTCATACAATGTGTCTTTCAAGTCCATTATTTCTTTAGTGATTTTCTACCTGTTTGACCTATCCATTGCTGTAAGCAGTGTATTAAAGTCCCCTGTTATTAGCACAGTGTTATCTATAAGCTTGTTTCTGTTTGTGATTAATTTTTTAAAGTATTTAAGTGCTCTTATATTCAGTGCATAGACATTTATGATTGATAGTTCTTCCTGATCGATAGACCCTGTAGTATTATGTAATGCCCTTCTTCTTCTTTTGTTGTTGTCTTTAATTTAAATCCAGTTTGTCTGATAAAAGTATAGCTACTCTGGCTTTCTTTTGATTACCAGTAGCAGGATATTTTATTCTCCATCCCCTTACTTTTAATCTGAAGGTATCTTTTAGTCTAAGATGTGTTCCTTGTAGACAGCATATAGATGGATTTTGGTTTTTTATCCATTGTGCTACCCTATGTCTTTTGACTGGAGCATTCAGTCCAGTTACATTTAGTGTTATTATTGAAATATATGGGTTTAGAGTCTTTGTGTCTTTTGTGGGGTTTATGTTTGTGGTGGTATCTCTGGTATTTTGTTCCTTGCAACCTTTGCTTCAGAGCGTCCCCCTCAGGATTTCTTGTAGGGCTGGCTTAGTGGTGACAAATTCTTTCAATTTCTATGTATTTGGAAAGACTTTTATCTCTCCTTCTATTTTGAATGACAGGCTTGGTGGACAGAGGATTCTTGGCTGCCTCTTTTTTCTGTTCATCACATTGAAGATCTCCTGCCATTCCTTTCTGGCCTTCCAAGATTCAGTAGATAGGTCTGTCACCACTCTGATAGGTTTCCCTTCGTATGTTAGAGCCCTTTTCTCCCTAGCTGCTTTCAAAATTCCCTCTTTGTCCTTATATTTTGCCATTTTCATATGATATACCATGCCGAAGATCGATTCAAATTAGGTCTGAGGGGATTCCTCTGTGCCTCTTGTATTTCAACGTTTACTTCCTTCCGCAGGTTGGGGAAATTCTCTGCTATAATTTGTTCCAGGACTCCTTTAGCACCTTTCCCTTTCTCTTCCTCTTCTGAGATTCCTATGATACGGATATTGTTGCATTTGACCGAATCGCTGAGCTCTCGAACCCTTCTTTCATGTTCCTGGATCTGTTTCTCTCTTTTTATGTTAGCCTCTTTTTTTTATTATGGTGTCTTCTAAATCACTTATTCTCCTTTCTGCCTCTTCAATCCATGCATTGTAAGCCTCTGATGTATTATATGTCTCAGGTACCGCATTTTTAAGTTGATCATGCAAATTCTTATTCTCCATCTTGTCTGTTGCCATAGTTTCTTTGATGTCCCCTATACTTTTTACAAGCCCAGCTATTAATTTTATATTTATTATTCTGTAATCGGGTTCAGTTGTGCTGCTCATATCTCTTTTGAGTTGTTCTTTAGCTGTCAGATTCTTCTTGGAATTTCATTGGAGGAGAGCTCTTTCGTTTCGTCATTTTAATTAGCTTTCTAGCTCTTGTTAGTTTTAAAGACTTGTTATGCTCTCTGCACTTGTGAGCGCTGCTGTATGCAAGAAGGCTCTTTGACTGTCCGGGTCCTATTCTTTCAGTGAGTGTTTTTTGAATGGTATCTCTTGGTCTCTCTTGTTGATACCTTAATTATTTTACTTTTCCACTCGTAGCGATATTTGGGACTCTCCACCATGTGTACTTTGGCTTGTTTCTTGAGGTAGCCATAGAGAAGGAAGCAGAGAAACACACAGGGCGCAGAGGTACACAAACGCACAGACAAATCCAACGAACCTGCAAACCCAGAGGGAAAAAGCAAATGTTAAGAGAAAAGATGGAGGATGGAAAGCACATAATAGAAAACAAAAAAATACATAATAACGTCAAAAAGAAGAAAAGAAAAGGAAAAAAGGAAGAAAACCGATGGACAAAGAATGGTTTAAAGCATATAACAGGATTTCCCAGCTACAGTTATAATGCCGGGTGTATGCAGTGTTTGTTGAAAAGCATAGAGAAAGAGAGAGAAGACAGGGAGGGGTGAGGCAAAATTGGAAATAGAATGAGTAGGCAGAAGGGATAAGAAAATTTTTTCAAAGAGCTAAGGGGTGGCATATGGTTGGATAGCTGAGAGAAGGACGCTGTTGTTATCCAGAGAAACTATATAGTCTAATTACTCCTGAGAGACAAAGATGAAAAGGTCTGTAGGTGTAGAATTTACATCTACCGAATGGACTAAATGTGATTCTTGAAGCAAGCTGGTGACCAGAGTTAGTCAGGTCAGTGTTCCAGGAAAAAAAGAAAAAAGGAAAAAAAGAAAAGGAAGACGGCAACTCTCTGGCAGGGATGGGCGTGGTGTGATCCAGTTAATCAGGCGAGATTTCTGCCTTGGAGGTTGTGGGGAGGAGAGTGGCGGCGCTCCAGTCCCTTCTTGAACCAAACGCTGCACTTCACTTTTTGGGTTTGTAAACACTCTGGGCCGGTGGCACAGCCTAAATGGGTTGTGCTCTTTAATGCAGGCCAGGCCTAGTTTCCACATCCAAGTCCGTGTGCCCCACTGAAATTGTCTTAAACAAATCTTCGCAGATGATTCCCTCAGGGCAATTCCAAGCCTCCTGCCTAGACCTGGGGGTGGAGCCAGAATCACTGCTACCTTCTCCTCCAGGTTGGCTTGGAGAGCATGAGCGGGGGCTTGCCTGGGGGGCGCGCCGTGCTCCCTGTAGAGAAAGAAACCCGGTCCTTCTGTGTCTTGTCACCCGAAACACGAACTCACGGGCAAATCTCCCAGTTTTTAAGCTCTTTGCCTTCCCTCTAGAGTTCCAGCCAGCCAGGGCCTTGGAAGCCAGGTACGCGGGCACAGGGCTCCTCCAGGAGTCCGGCCAGCCAGGAGCACAATGGCATGGAGACACGCAGCTCCTCTAAGGGTCTAGTCAGCCAGGCGCACACAGAAGTGTTCAGCGCGCAGTCCCTCTGGTACCTTGGTGCGCGGGAACCTGGTGTCCAGGGATTTTGCGCACATGGTCCTTCTGTGCCCCGAGTGGAGTTTTTTCTGTTTCCCAGCGACAGGGACCTTGTCTTGAGCGGTTTCAGACTCTCTCTTTTTCCCCTCTCACTCCCCGTAGAGGGGGATCGCCCCCATCCCTGGAGTCTCCCATCCCGGCTTGATTTTATCTTCCCCAGTTCGCACTCACGTTAGAAGGCTTTCTCAGTGAATTCTGCATCCTTTTTCTTCCAATCTCTCGGGTTCTGTAAGGTTTCCTATGGCTTCAGATCTTTTCCATGCGAGATATGGGGGGCGAGTGTAATGTACGGAGCTCCCTACTTCTCCGACATCTTGCCCCACCTTCCGCCCCTTAATTGATTTTGAGTAGGCAGATCCTAACAATGTTAGAGAGTAACTTATGTGGTACAAAAAAAAAATTAAAATTAGGAGGTGAATTCTACTTCCAGAACTATCATTACAGCAGACTGATCACAAACAAGGAATTTGCAGTCAAATAAACCAGAGTTTGAATCTGAGCTTCACACTTAGCTAGGTATTTAACTAAGAATCAACAGTCATCTCTAGGTATCTGTTTCCTCATCTATAAAATAAGGAACACAATAAAACTTTTCCACTGTTTCTTAATGAATTTTTGTGGTGATTAAATATTACTCTATATGAAAAAATTGCTTGAAAATTAAATAGAATACTGCAGAACTGTTTAATTAATATCAAACCATCTGCTGGGGTGCCATGGTGGGTCAATTGATTAAGCGTCTGACTCTTGGTTTTGGCTCAGGTCATGATATCATGGTTCATGGATTTGAGCCCTTCATGTGCTGAGCACTGAGCTATCCACACAGAGCCTGCTTGAGATTTTCTCTCTCTCTATCTCCTGCCTCTCCACCATGGGTGTTGTCTTTATCTCTCTCAAAGTAAATAAGTAAACAGAAAATATCAAACCATCTGTTGAAAACAACTAAGAAAGCTAAACAAAATGTAAGGAGCCCTTACTTTGCACAGTGATGTGGGAATTGAAATTGACCACACAAGCTAAAACCATGCAAAGCAATCTCAATAGTCAATGAGAAATACTACGATCGTTCTGTGACTTTATTTTTTCTTATTTTGTTTTAAAAGTAGAGAATGAAAAGGAGAGAGAGAGGAAGAGAGAGACCCTTCAGCGGACTCCATACACAGCATGGAGCCGAACACATGGCTCGAAACCACGATCTAATCATGATCTGAGCCAAAATAAAAATCAGTTGATTTTGATCAGTTGCTCAACTCACTGAGCAACCCAGGTGCTCCAGTTCTTGAATTTTAAACAATTTATATAAAAAAATTAAAATCCCTCTTAGTTATATATAAGTAAGAGAATGAAAAAAAAGTAAAACAAATGCAAAATTTAGTGCAGTGTGTTTTAAATATTTTGAAACTAAAGTGTTTTATTTATTTGTAAAAATGTATTAAGATGCTGATAAAAACTGAAGACTGATGGATGTGGGGGGGAAGGAGGGATGGGCATGGAGGAGGGCACTTGTGGGGATGAGCACTGGGTGTTATGTGGAAACTAATTTGACAATAAACTATTTGTAAAAAAAATAAATTAAAAAAATGTATTAAGAATAGCCTGAACTCTGTTCTCTTTCTTCCAGTTAAATAATTTATGACTTGAAGAAAGCACCTATTTTTATGTCTTGGTGAATTATCTGTTCATTTCTTTTTTTTATATAGTTAGTTTATTTTTGAGACAGAGACAGAGCATGAACAGGGGAGGGGAAGAGGTTAAAGAACACCGTGCTAAAGAATAAATGGGCCAATCAGGCAATTAGAGATGAAATTAAAAAATATATGGAAACAAATGAAAATGAAAATACAACAGTCCAAACTCTATGCAATCTGGCAAAGGCAGTCCGAAGAGGAAAATACACTGCACTCCAGGCCTATTTCAAGAAACTAGAAAAAGCGCAAGTGTCAAATATAACAGCTTACCTAAAGGAACTAGAGGGAGAGCAACAAATGCACCGTAAACCCAGTATAAGAAGAGAAATAGTAAAAATTAGAGCAGAAATAAGCAACATAGAGACCAAAGAAACAATTGAACAGACCCATGAAACCAAGAGTTGTTTGTTGAGAAAAGAAACAAAATTGACAAACCTCTAGCCAGGCTTCTCGAAAAGAAAAGAGAAAGCACCCGAATAGACAAGATCATGAATGAAAATGGACTTATTACAACCAATCCCTCAGAAATACAAGCAATTATCAGGGAATATTATGAAAAATTATATGCCACCAAATTGGACAACTTAGAAGAAATGGACTAATTCCTAAACACACACTCACTACCAAAATTCACACGGGAAGAGATAGAACATCTGAACAGACCCATAACTAGTGAAGAAATCGAATCAGTTGTCAAAAATCTCTGAACAAAGAAGAGCCCTGGACCTGATGGCTTCCCTGGGGAATTCTACCAGACGTTTAAAACAGAATTAATACCAATTCTTCTCAAGCTATTCCAAAAAATAGAAATCGAAGGAAAACTCCCAGACTCATTTTATGAAGCCAGCATCACTCTGATTCCCAAGCCAGACAGAGATCCAGCAAAAAAAGAGAAGTACAGGCCAATATCCTTAATGAATATGGATGCAAAAATCCTCAACAAGATCCTTGCAAATTGAATCCAACACCACATGAAAAGAGTTATCCACCAAGATCAAGGGGGATTCATTCCTGTGTTACATGGCTGGTTCAATATTCACAAATCAATCAATGTGATTCATCACATCAACAAAAGAAAAGATAAAAACCATATAATCCTGTTGATAGATGCAGAAAAAGCATTTGACAAAATACAGCCCCCCTTCTTAATAAAGACCCTCGAGAAAGTCGGGATAGAAGGAACTTATTTAAACATCATCAAAGCCATCTATGAGAAGCCCTCAGCTAACATCATCCTCAACAGGGAAAACAGAGCTTTCCCCCTGAGATCAGGAACACGACAGGGATGTCCACTCTCACCACTGTTGTTTCACATCGTGCTGGAAGTCCTAGCATCAGCCATCAGACAACAAAAGGAAATCAAAGACATCAGAATTGGCAAAGAAGAAGTCAAACTTTCACTTTTCGCAGACGACATGATACTCAACATAGAAAACCCGACAAACTCCACCACAAACCTACTAGAACTGATCCAAGATTTCAGCAAAGTTGCAGGGTACAAAATCAACGTGCAGAAATCTGTTGCATTCTTATACACCAACAATGAAGCAAAAGAAAGAGAAATCAAGAAACTGATCCCATTCACAATTGCACAAAAAAACATAAAATACTTCGGAATAAACCTAACCAAGGATACATGACATCTGTATTATGAAAACTATAGAAAACTTATGAAGGAAATTGAAGAAGACACAAAGAAATGGAAAAACATTCCATGTTCATGGATTGAAAGAATAAATATAGTTAAAATGTCATTACTACCCAAAGCAATCTACACATTCAATGTAATCCCAATCAAAATTGCACCAGCATACTTCTCAAAACTAGAACAAACTATTCTAAAATTTGTATGGAACCACAAAGACCCCGGATAGCCAAACTCATATTGAAGAATAAAACTAAAATGTGATGTATCACCAACTCAGACTTTAGCCTATACTACAAAGCTGTCAGCACAAAAACAGACACATAGACCAAAGGAATAGAATAGAGATCTGAGTATTGGACCCAAAAATATACAGCCAGCCAATCTTTGACAAAGCCGGAAAGAGTGTCCAATGGAAAAAAAGATAGCCTCTTTAACAGATGGTGCTGGGAGAAGTGGACAGCAACATGCAGAAGAATGAAACAACATCCTTTTCTCACACCATGCACAAAAATAAACTCAAAATGGATAAAGGACCTGATTGTGAGAAAGGAAATCATCAGAACCCTAATGGAGAAAGGAGGAAACAACCTCCTTGACCTCCACCGCAGTAATTTATTACTTGACACATCCCCAAAAGGAGAGGAATCAGGAGCAAAAATAAACTATTGGGACCTCATCAAGATTAAAAGCTTCTGCAAGGCAAAGGAGACAATCCAAAAAACTACTAGACAACCGACTGAATGGGAAAAGATAGTTGCAAATGACATGTCAGATAAAGGGTTAATATCCAAAATCTATAAGGAACTCACCAAACTTCACACCGGAAAAACAAACAACCCAGTGAAGAAATGGGCAGAAGATATGAACGGACACTTCTCCAAAGAGGACATCCAGATGGCCAACAGACACATGAAACGATGCTCAGCATCGCTCCTCATCAGGGAAATACAAGTCAAAACCACACTGAGATAACACCTCATACCAGGCAGAGTGGCTAAAATGAGCAAATCAGAGGACTCTAGATGCTGGCGAGAATGTGGAGAAACGGGCACCCTCCTACACTGTTGGTGGGAATGCAAACTGGTGTAGCCCCTCTGGAAAACAGTGTGGAAGTTCCTCAAAAAATTAACATTAGAACTCCCCTATGAGCCAGCAATAACACTGGTAGGAATTTACCCAAGTGCTGATGCATAGGAGCACATGTGCCCCAATATTCCTAGCAGCACTCTCCACAGTAGTAAAAACATGGAAAAAGCCTAAGTGTCCATCAACAGACGGATGGATCAAGAAGATGTGGTTTATCTATACCATGGAATACTACATGGCAATGACAAAGAATGAAATCTGGCCATGTGTGGCAACATGGATGGACCTTGAGGGTGTTATGCTGAGCGAAATAAGTCAGGCAGAGAAGGACAAATATCGTATGTTTGCACGTTTAGGAGGATTAGAAGGAACTTAACGGAGGACCATGGGGGAGAAGAAGGGGAAAATAGTGCGGCAGAGGGAGAGAGGCAAACCATGGGGAGACTCTTGAATGCTGAGAACAAACTAAGGACTGATGGGTGTGGTTATGGAGGGGAGAGATGGGCATGAAGGAGGGCACTTGTGGGGTGAGCACTGGGTGTTATATGGAAACAACTTGACAGTAAACTATTTAAAAGAATAAAGAAAAGAAAAAAAGAAAACACCCTCCAAGGGGCGCCTGGGTGGCTCAGTAGGTTAAGCACCCGACTTCGGCTCAGGTCTTGATCTCACGGTTCGTGGGTTCGAGTCCCACGTGGGGTCTGTGCTGACAGCTAGCTCAGAGCCTGGAGCCTATTTCAGATTCTGTGTCTCCCGCTCTCTCTGACTTTTCCCTGAAAATGCTGTCTCTATCTTTCTCTCAAAAATAAATAAAATATTTTTTTAAAAAATAAGGAAAAAACCCTCCAAGAAAATACATTCTAGATCCATTCATGTCATTGCAAAGGCAAGATTTCAGTCTTTAGTTATGGCTTAGTTATATATATATATATATATATATATATATATATATATATATATACACACACATATACATACATACATATATATATATATATATATACACACATATATATATATACATACATATATATGTATATATATATATATATATATATACAATATATATATATACATATATCACATCTTATTTTTCAATCATCTGCCGATGGACATTTGGACTCTTTCCATACATTGGCGCTTGTTGATAATGCTATTAACATTGGGGTTCATGTACCCCTTCAAATCTGTATTTTCATATCTTTTGAATAAAAATGGTGTAATTGCTGGATTATTAGGTAGTTCCATTTTACGTTTTTTAGGAACTTCCATAGTTTTCTCCAGAGTAGCTCCCCCTGTTTGCCATCCCATCAGCAGTACAAGAGCTATCCTCTTTCTCCACATCTTTACCGAAACTGTTATTTCTTTTGTTGTTAATTTTAGCCATTCTGAAAAGTGTGAGGTACTGTCTCATTGTGGTTTTGATTTATATTTCCCTAATAATGAGTGGTGTTGAGCATGCTTTCATATGTCTGTTAGTCATCTGGATGTTTTCTTTGGGGGAAAATATGTGTATTCATGTCTTCTTTCCATTTTGTAACTGGGTTGTTTTTTTTCTTTTTTGGGTGCTAAGTATGATAGTTTCTTTATATTTTGTATATTAACCCTTTATCAGATATATCACTTTCAAATATCTTCTCTCATTCTGTAGGCTGCCTTTTACTTTTTTGATGATCTCCTTCACTGTGCAGAAGCTTTTTATAACGATAAAATACCAATAATTCATGTCTGCTACTGTTTTCCTTTTCTTTAGCGACGTGTCTAGTGAGAAGTTGCTCCAGCAGGGTAGCTTTTTATTTATTTATTTATTTAGTTAGTTAGTTAGTTAGTTAGTTATGTTTATTTATTTATTTTTGAGAGGAGAGAAAGAGAGAGAGAGTGTGTGTGTGTGTGTGTGTGAGAGAGAGAGAGAGTGAGAGCGAAAGGGAATCCCAAGTAGATTCCACATTTTTAGTGCAGAGTTCGACACAGGGTGCCCCAAGACTACTTATTTAAAATGGGGTCGTCATGGGGTGCCTGGGTGGTTCAGTTAGTTAAGTGTCTGATTCTTCATTTCAGCTCAGGTTATGATCCCATGGTTTGTAAGATCGAGCCCCATGCTAAGCTCTGTGTGGACATTTTGGAGTCTGCTTGGGATTCTCTCTGTCTCTCCATATCTATCTCTGCCCCTTCTATTTGTGCGTGCTCTCCCTATCTCCCAAAATAAATAAACATTAGAAAATAAAATAAATAAAATAAAGTAAAATAAAATAAAATAAAATAAATCAGAATGGTCAAGGAATGATTTTGAAGAAGTGGCATTTAAGCTAAGGTCAGAGTGATAAAAAGATGGTGAACCATAACAATAACAGAATATAACAATTTAGGCAAAGAAGGTGCTAGTCCAAATCCCAGAAATAGTTATAATTTTGGCATATTCATGGAAGTGCCAGAGTGTCTTGAGATTCTTGACTCAGTAAGGCTTTGCAAAAGAGTAGCAAGGACAAGCTGTTGAGTGAGCCTATGCATAACTTCAATTACTCTTGCCATCTACATTCATTTTATTAAGCAAGTGCTGAGATGAATAAAGAAAAATTAACAAACTTTCACAGAATGGGTTATTCTATTTATCTATTATTGCAATACATACATAACATACGTTAGAAGAAAATCCTTACAAATTTCAAGGCTTCCAACTTCAGTGAAAAATCTTAGGGTTTAAAAGTCTGAGGTATGTATAAATAACTCTTTCAAATTGAAAATAACGTGATGCACCTTCCACCACCTACACCAAGGAAGAACATATTATCATTGGCTTTTTGATGTAACATATGTGACTTTGAAAGTAATCCTTATTTCAAATAATTATATAAAATCAAAGTAATATCTGCAGGACTTTACATGTACCTTGAACACTGATTTTAAAATTTATATGAAAGAGTGATTATTCAAAAATAATGTAGATAATTTTGATAAGCAGGAATTGAGGCAAGACTTGCCCAAGCAGAGAGCAATATATTGTGTATAAACATAGTAATTGCAATATATTGTGTAAAACAGTAATTAGTCAGGATAGCAGATTACACAGGTTGTTGTACGAATGAACAAATATATCAGTGGAAAAGAACAGATAATTCAGAAAGAGATCTTTGTATATAAACATTTAGTATTTGCTAAAGATGACATTTCACATAATTTCGAAAATAATGGTCTATTTAATTAATAAAATTGTGACAATTTGATATGAACAATATCAATTTAATGAACAATAAAATAGTTTTCTACCTCACACCAAGACTGGTCTCCTGTTGGCACGAACTGGTTAGCACTCAAACCCATGCTGATGGGTCAATACCTATGCTACCATAATAGGCTTCCAGTTATGGAATGAATAATTTTTGGGAATATAAAGTACAGCATAGGGAATATAGTCAATGTATTATAATAATGTTGTATGGTGACAGATGGTAGCTACACTCGTGGTGAACATAGCATAATGCATGGAGATAGTGAATCACTATGTTGTACACCTAAAACTAATGTAACACTTCGTCAACCACATTCAAATTTAAAAATGTTGTTGGGCCATCTAGGTGGCTCAGTTGGTTGAGTGTCTGATTTTGGCCCTGGTCATGATCTCGTGGTTTGTGAGTTCGAGCCCCATGTCGGGCTCTGTGCTGACAGCACACAGATTCTGTGTCTCCTTCCCCGTTCATTCTCTCTCTCTCGCTCTCTCTTTCTCTCTCTCCCTCAAAAATAAATAAACATTAAAATTAAAAATAAATAAATAAAGTAAAAATATTGTTAATTTTCCAAATTTTAAAGCAATACCAAACTCACAGCAGTTTTAAGTACATTTCAAAGAGCTTTTCCCCCTAAGCAATTTGAAAATGTTACCAATATAGTGCTTCCTCACTCGCAAATACTTGATTACTTCTGGAAAACTAGGGCATCCTCTAACATTACAGTAAAAAAACCACAATCAGTAAAATAGCATTTATATATTAAAACTGTTAATTATCAGACCCTATTCAAGTTCTGCCCACATGTTGTTTTAAGTTGTGCTCCTTTACATTCCTTTAAACTAAACTTTAAAAAATTAGTCTTGCTTTGACTTTTGTATCTTTATGCTTTTTGAGTAAAGGCCAGAGCCCCTGTAAAAATGGCACAGTAGGAGGACCCTAAGCTCACCTGTGCCACAGATACAACTAGATAGCACTCACATAAGTGTAAATAACCCAGAAAATGATCTCAAGACTACCAGAACAAACTGCACAACTAAATGTAGAGAAGAGACCACAGTGAAGAGGGTAGAAAGAGTGAAGATGCAGTAGGGACCAAAAAGGGACCACAGACCATCTGTGAGAGGCAAGGATCCATGAGTGTGGAGAGAGAAGATAAACAGGCCTTCATACCGGTAAGCTTGTGCAAAGAAGGTGAATCCTTATAACATTACACTCTGAAAATCAGAGGGGCCTAATTTTATAAATTCTTAAAACCAGTGGGACTTAAAGCCTGGAAATTTAAAAATCAAAAGACTCAGCTCTGGGAGAACACAGAGGGCTATAAGAAGCAATCCTCGGGGCACCTCAGTGGCTCAGTTGGTTAAGCGCCGGACTTTGGCTCAGGTCATGATCTCACAGTTCGTGGGTTCGAGCCCCGCGTTGGGCTCTGTGCTGACAG
>JAESUZ010005656.1:0-283874 GCA_017311185.1 Proteles cristata cristata | reverse complement strand
TCTCTCTCTCTCCTAGAAATAAATAAAACATAAAAAAAAAAAAAATTAAATTTCCTGTTTATTTGGAAGCTTAGTGCTGAGTGTTTGTTCCCTCCCACCCCATCCCCCAAATAGTATGTAAAAGCCCTGAGAGTAGGACTCACCATCTCCAGTCAGCATCTGGGGACAGTCAGAGGACTACCTGATGGGTGGTTTTTCATCTGCTGTCCTCGTGGGGACCAGAAGGGGCTTCCTTTTTTTTTTTAATATTTTTTATTTATTTCTAGGAGAGAGACAGCGTGAGCAGGGGAGGGTCAGAGAGAGAGGGAGTCACAGACTGAAACAGGCTTCAGGCTCTGAGCCGGCAGTCAGCACAGAGCCCGACACGGGGCTCGAACCCACGAACCTCGAGATCACGACCTAAGCGAAAGTCGGATGCTTAACCGACTAAGCCACCCAGGCGCCCCCAGAAGGGGCTTCTTAGGGAAGCTCACCTACTGGGCTGGTCCTTCCCTCCCAGCATCTCTGCTCCTCTCTCCCCGTCCACCGTCAGCCCCACACTTACTAGCCTCTAGTCTTCAGTCCAAACCGAGGCGAGACCTGGGGTGATTGCACTGGTGTCCGGCTGCCTCCCGGGCCTGCTCCACCCCCTGCACTCTTTGCCACGGTCACGGTCCACACAACAGCTCCAGGAGTCCTGCTCCAGGGCTGGGCATCATCCTGGCTTTCACGAGCCACGCTCCCAGACTCCAGACCCCCTGATCCTCTCTCCCAACTCCTTCTGGAATCTGCCTGTCCTGCTGATCCAACTCCACCACCTGCGCCCTCCTGTTCTTCCTTTGCCTAAATGCCAGCTTGTCCTGTTGCCTTAACTCCATCCACCCCACTCCAGCTGCAAAGCCACTTGCCGTAGTGGCTCCTGTGGCTGGGCCTTTTGGGGGACTTCTCTAGCCTACCTGCCTTAGTGCGGAGCCCAGCGGCATGGGGTCTGGCCACCATGCGTTTTGCCAGCTTCCTCTCCCACTACTCGTTGGCTTCCATTTCACACCGTAGCGACAGCAGACTGCTCTGAGGCTTTCAAACATGCGGCTCTTTTCTGCCCCAATGTCTTTATTCACGATTAGCTGCACCTGCCAGTAGGCCCTGTTTCTCCTGTAAAGCTCCTGCTCACCTTCTGAGATACAGTGTAGGCATCTGCTGCTTCTACCTTGCCAAAAGTGTTTGGGGAGACGTCCGTGTTCTTATGTATCATGTCTCCATGGGGGCAATGCCCATGGTGTTATGTACCATTATATCTCTAGTATCAAACCCAGGACCTGGTATGCAGTAGGTGCAAAATCAGTATTTGACGAATGCATGAGTGCTAGGTATATGTAAGGGACTAAGTGAGTATGTGTATGCTGGCTGATAAAAATTGATGGTGACGTAGGATAATGTCCATGTGGAGATACTTTGTGGAAGTCATTGCCTGATCATAGAGAGCCACCCTGACAGGTGTGAGGTGATATCTCCTTGTGGTTTCAGTTTGCATTTCCCTGATAATTAGTAATGGTGAGTATTTTTTTTTCATGTACCTGTTAGCCATGTCTGTGTCTTCTCTGGAGGAAAAAAAAAGAGAGAACGTGTTGGTGGGAATGTGGAGAAAAGGGAACCCTCATGCACTATTGGCGGGAATGCAAAATGGTGTAGCCACCATGGGAAACAGAATGGAGGTTCCTCAGAAAATTAGAAATAGAACTACTGTATGATCCAGCAATCCCACTTCTGGTTATATTTCAAAAAGAATTGAAATTAGGATCTCAAAGAGTTCTTAGCTCCCCCATGTTCACTACAGTATCATTCACAGGAGCCAAGTGTAAATGTCCATTAATAGATGACTGGATAAAGGAAATGTAGGGGTGCCTGGATGGCTCAGTCGGTGAAGCATCCAACTTCAGTCCAGGTCACGATCTCACAGTTTGTGAGTTCAAACGCCATGTCAGGCTCTGTGCTGACAGCTCAGAGCCTAAAGCCTGCTTTGGATTCTGTGTCTCCTTCTCTCTGTCTCTGCCACTCCCAGACTTGCACTCTGTCTTTCTCAAAACTAAATAAACATTAAAAAATTTTTTTGAAGAAAATGTAGAATATACATAAAATAGAATATTAATATTATTCAGCCTTTTGAAAGATGGAAACTCTACAGTATGCAGCAACACAGATAAACCTTTAGGACATTACAGGAAGTGAAATTAGGTCATCACAGGAAGACAAATACTCTATGATTCTACTCATATGAAGTGTCTAAAATAGTCCAATTCATAGAATCAAAGACTGAAATGGTGACTGACAGGCTGGAAGGAGGGAGAAATGGGGAAGCAACAGATGTAAAGTGAGTAAGCTCTAGAGATCTGGTGACATTGTGCTTGTCATAAACAGTACTTGACTCTACGCTTAAAATTTGTTAAGGTAGATCTCATGTTAAGTTTTTTAAAAGAGGGTAGATCTGGGGCGCCTGGATGGCTTAGTTGGTTAAGCGCCCGACTTTCGCTTAGGTCATGATCTCGCGGTTTGTGGGTTCGAGCCCCGCGTCGGGCTCCGTGCTGACTGTCAGCTCAGAGCCTGGAGCCTGTTTCAGAGTCTGTCACTCCCTCTCTCTCTGACCCTCCCCTGCTCACGCTGTCTCTCTCTCTCTCTCTCCTGGAAATAAATAAAACATTTAAAAAAAAAAAAAAAAGAGGGTAGATCTCATGTTAAGTTTTCTTTTAAACTTCAAAAAGTGACCTTTTTCAAAGGCACTGCCTAATGTTAAACATTGTCTACATGACTTTTTAAAATAAAAATTGTATATACTTAGGGTATATAAGATGATGATTTAATACACATAGTGGAACAATTGCTAGTCAAGCTAATTAACATATATTCTGACATGTTACTATGCTTTCTTGTGATGAGAGTACCTGAGATCTACTCTCTTAACCAATGTCCAGTATTCACTACAGTATTAACTATCGTTTTCACACTGTACCTTAATCTCTAACTTATTTGCCCTACAGATCTGTGACTTTGACCTTTGACCACCGTCTCCCCATTTCCCTCACCACCACCCCTCCCCCAAGCCCTGGTCACCACCACCTGCTTCTGTGTATTTGACGTTTTTAGATTCCAGGTGTATGTGGGGTCATGCGGTTTGTTTTTCCTTCTGTGCCTGGCTTATTTCACTCAGCGTCATGTCCTCCAGTTCTATTCATATTGTTGCAAATGACAGGATCACCTTCTCTTTAAGGCTGAAAATATACCATTTTATATATGTGCCACAATTTACCCATTATATGCCAGTGGACACTGGGGCCGTTTCCATGTCTTGACTCTTGTGATTAACACTGCAGTGAACTTAGGAACATAACTCTCTTCAAGGTACTGATTTCATTTCCTTTGGGAATATATCCAGGGGAGATATTGCTAAATAATATAGTTGTCCTATCTTTAACGTTTTGAGGAACCTCCATACTGTTTTCCCCCGATATGTTGAGGTGAATTATGGAAATAAAATTACATAAAAGGGTACAGAGGTAACAACTGATTGTTTCGTGGGAATCCTTTTAAGTAGGCACCCATTTGCAGAGGGACACAGATACATGGCCAAGGGTAGACAATCAAAGGGCCATATATGTAGCATGACTGCCCCATTAAACCCAGAGGGCCTCTCGGCAGGAGCTCTTAAGCTATTTCAGGGTTTCGGTTTCCAAGAAAAATTGTGCACTGCCGAATCAGCCATGGTTGGCCATTGCCGATTTCCCCATTTGTTTATGTTAAAAGCCCCTTTCTTCGTAGAAAATCTTCTCCCTTATGAGCTGTGTCCACACCCAACTGGCGCATTTTAGGTCAACCAAACCACATTGCATTCTCTCTACAGAGATGGTCCAGGTTGCTCCCAACACCAGGCCTTGCACATTGAGATCTTCTGGAATGTCTGTCAATGATGCAGAGCATACTGCGTCCCCTGGGGGAAGGTACAGGAGACAGGAGTCAGGGAAGGTGGGGTCTCTGAGGGCTCTCTGAACCGGAGGTATAGGGGGCTGTCCTACATCTTAGATCCTTTTCTCTGTTTTAGAGCCCACCCAGGGGGCTCAATAAGCACGATGAAGCCTCTTGTTCGAGAGCATGTTTCTTCATCCAAGCATTTACTCAGCATCTGCTATGAGTAGACCGAGGCTAGCCACCAGGAATCCAAAGACAAGAGTGAGACCTAAGACATGGTCCTGCCTTAAGGACACGTCAGGGTAGCCTGCAGTGTGGGAAGTGTCACTGGGGAGTGTAGCCTACTGTCACTGGGGCACAGAGCAGAGCAGCTACCCCACCTGGCAGAAAGGATCCGGGTCTTCCTAGTAACAGCCCCACTGGCCTTCGAGGGTGTACCAGAGGCAAGTGAAGGAGGAAGGTAGCCCAGGAAAAGTACATGGGAAATAAATAGTGCCCACTGGGGAACCAATTCGGAGCACCTTAGTACACAACACCCAGAACGTAGGAAATAGGGTTGGAAAGATAGGCTCCAATCACCAGGTTCTACTTGCAGAAGAAGGGGTGGGGTAGTTGGCAAACTAAATGACCTCCAGAGAGAATTCAAAGTCAAGACTGAAGCATAAGGTTCAATTCTTAATTTTCTTCCCTTGAGTGAAAAAGCAAAATATTTAAGAACACAAAGCTGGTATTGGATGGATAGGCCTCTCGTCCTGACTTTGCTGCATATTAGTTTCTTTGCCTTTAAAATAAGAATTTTACAAAGGACTGTGACCCTGGGATTCTTAATGACTGAGATGTAAACACCCCTAGACCAAGGTAGTAAAGGGAGGTGGAGAACAGTTCCCAGAATCCAAAGAGGAGTGCCTGGTAGAGTTTGCTCCCTGAGAGGGAGCAGTGGCCTTCAGTCAATGGGTGTAGCCAACCTGAGTGCTGAATGAGAGCAACCAGGCCAACACATATCCCATCCCTGACTCCCCTGTTCCTTTACCATCTGCCATTGGCCAACCCCTGTCAGATGTCAGAGTTCACCCCTCGTTCAGGTATCCATATAGATCGCCCTCCCAGGGCACAGAGCACACTGGAAAGTGGCTCTAAAGGGTAAGCAAAGGTGTCAGGGACACATATCCTGGGGGAATTGAAGTTCAAATGAAATCATACAGCAAAGCTCTTAGAGGCATTTTTTACCTAAAACAAGTGCTCAGTCAAGGCTAAATGAGAATCTAGCAGTACATTTGCATGAACATGCTACAGGTAGATAAGACAGCAAAGTGAGAAAGACTGAAGGTATCAGGGTTCCCCTTGGATGACCATCCTGAGGTGGGGTGCAAGCAATTGATGAGCCCTGGAAAGGTATGTTGCCTGTAAATGGGCATGACCATCAGTCATTGGCTTTGTAACTTTAGATGTCATTCCTTTCTTTCTTTTTTTAGTTAATTTTTTTATTTTGAGAGAGAGCGTGAGTGAGCAGGGAAGGGACAGAGGGGGAGGGAGAGAGAAAATCCCAAGCAGTCTCCATGACATCAATGCAGAGCCCAATGCGGGGCTCCATCCATGAGCCATGAAATCATGACCTGAGCTGAAACCGAGAGTCAGACTCAGCATACTGACCCACCCAGGTGCCCCAGATGTTACTCCTAACCACAGACTTTTAGGCCTAGAACACTGGAAATAGCTTTATCGTCTTTGAGTATGCATGGTAAGATAATTTGTACATTATTTAAATGGTATGATATATAAAATAACACAAGGATTCTACTTGCCAGTAGGTCTAGACTGCAGAAGCCTTTGTCTTGTATGTGGAGATAAACCACTCAGAGTTGTTTGTTCTATTTGGACCCTCCATACAAACCTACTAATGAAATAGCCCAGCCAGGGAGCTCTGTGAAATTTCTAGATCTGAAGAAGATTCAACAACTTCTATCTGTTCTTCTCTTCTTTTACAATCCTTATTTTAAAATCCTTCTTCTTAATGTTAACTTCGTCTCCAAGCTATACCCACATCCTTTTCTTCCATCCTCAATATAGCCACATAAGTGGTATTCTATTCTCCATCCAAAAGAGCTTAAAAACCAGAAGAAATTGGGATATACATTAACAAAATTGGCACAAGACGAATAAATCTTTCCTGGAATTTTCTTAAAGGTTTTTTTTTTCCTTGAAAAGAAAGCCAAACTGTAAAGTAAAACACACTCAGTTGTTAATAAACAAAAACCTTACATATCTAAAATTCAGTCATTTTCCAAGATGAACTAACATTTTGCTCTGTCTGCTTTTCCTAATATGCACATTTCATTTAGCCCAAATCCTCATTATGGGAAGCATTTACATGTCCATCTCACGGCTCCAGCGTTTCCTGGGCTGGAATATGTGCTCCATGGTTTCAGAGCCCTGGTTCTTATTCATTTTGCCAAAAGCAGCAAATCTTTAAAAGTGAAATTTTCCAGGCACTTAGCCCCTAAATCAACCTTGTGGGGATAGATGAGTTTTGAATCTTATCGGCCCACAAAGTGTCTCACAGCCTTTAAAAATGTCATCAGCCTTCCCCCTGGGCAGTGTCACCAGTGACACCATGTGTCACAGCCCAAGCAGCTGAAGAATGAATGTACCAACGCTGCGTTTTGAACCTTTCTTAAGTTTCTTATTTGCCGACAACCTAATCCCTCACAGGCCTGCTGAGCCCTGTTCATTTGTTCTCATTAAATGGATCTTTATGCTGGAGCCGTGTTCTGAACACAGCTCGGCACTGTGGGCAGGTTCAGGGCTCGTCTGGGGGCGGAGCTCCCGCTGCAGCTGCTCCTCTCCGGGGGCTGATGTGATCCCAGTACCAGCCACATGGCTCTGCATCCAGACTTCTAGAATCCAGCTCTGCCTCCTGCTCTGCCCATCCTTGCAGCTCCAGACTCCATCTTACCCCTTCCTGGATATCCAGTCCTGGCAGAGAGCCTGCCCCTGACCCCCGTGGGCTTAGACATGTACTAGATCCTTCCCTGGGTGTCCTAGCCATGCAAACAAATTGAAACAGGAGGATCATAGAGCCGCAGCATCTTAAAGCCACAAAGAATACTAGGAATTTCTGGTCTGGCCTCCTTATTTTCAAATGAGGAAATCTTGGTACAGAAAATGCATCCGTGACCTGCTAATGCACATCAGAGAAGAAAGCAGGACTGGCGTGAGAACCCATAGTCTTATGGGATGAATTGTATTTAGGGTATTTAATAAACATTTTCCCTCCTGTTATGTTGGTCAGCTGACTGTTGCTACCTCCAGAACTGCACATGGCTTGTACGAACATTCTAGTATCATCTTGAAAAATTCTATTTTGAAAGGGTTTTGGGAAGAGGGGTGATAGCATTATGATTTGTGCCAACATTTGCTTTTATATTTATTGTATGTTAATGGCCCAAACTGTGACCTTCCCAATACCCAGTTTAGGCATGGTAGGTTGGTAATGTGCATTTTAGGGCAACTTGTGGCAGGTTGGTTACCAACCCATCATCTCTTGGGGACAGTGTTACAGACAATAAGATGAGTGGCACTTGACACAAGGTTTGGGGGTTGGTTTGGGAGTATATGGGGCTCTGGTTAATAACATGGAAAGGTGGACTTAACATATGTGTTAACTTCAGATCATCACCTTTTTGCTATTTATCAAATCACAATTTTAGCTCTGTGCCACCTCTGCCTGTAGGATGTGTGATTTCTTTGCTCAGATGGCACTTGTCACACACATGGAACAGGTTGTCTCACTTTGGGTGGCAGTGACTTCCTTCCATGCAGAATGTCCAGCCACCACAGTGGATACGCAACCACAACAGATCTTTACACTGTCTTGTCTTCCAGGCTCTGTGGCTATCCCCCTTTTTACGATGAGAATGACTCCAAGCTCTTTGAGCAGATCCTCAAGGCAGAATATGAGTTTGACTCCCCCTACTGGGATGACATCTCTGAGTCTGGTAAGTCTCTCGGTTCCCTACGAGTGGCCCCTGGGACCCTTACATCCAGACCACCTGCCCGTGACAGGCCTGGGGGGTTCAGAGTGGTTCTGAGGCTCTCAAGGAAGTTCCCCTAGCTTCGTACTTGGATTTGACTTGCAAAGTGGAAGATAGGCTCGGGACATCTGGCCTGAGCCAGGCCGAGGGACTGGACTGACCTCTCCACCACTCTTAGCCATGTGCTGATCTGGGCACTCCAGTACTGAAACAATATTAGCTGCCATTTATTGAGTGCTTACTGTATGCTGAGCACTATGAGCTCTGAGCATCTGCTAGCTTACTTGGTCCTCAGGACAGCCTATTGGATAGGTGTTATTATTATCCCCACTTGACAGGTGAATTAACTGAGGCCCCAGAAGGTGAGATGCCTTGACTGAAGCCACACAGCTGGTAAGTGGCAGACCTGGGATTTGAACCCAAGCCCTCATGCCGGGGCCCACGTCTCAGCTACTATGCCACAATGAAACATCCCAGAGCTGTTCACCATTTCCTCCTCAGGGATAAAGGTCAAAACCAAGGCTCATGTAAACTGATGAGTCTCTCGAGCCTCAGTGTCCTCCTGAGGAAGTCAGGATGATAATAACACTCCTCCCCACCAAAATGGGTGGTGCAAGGATTAAATAAAATACTAAACAGGACAGAGCCCTGCCCTTACTGGCAAGGTGTTCAGATAGCACATTTTATTATTTGAGTTACTTATTATTTGAGTTATTTCCTCCTAACTGGAAACTTTATTCCTCATCAAAATTACCTGTTCATTGTGATCGGCTAAGTGGGCTGTGAGGGGGCTCCTTGAAGGCTGCATGTCCACAATGCCTGCCCAGAGCCTGGTGACTTTGGTAGAGGCCGAGGGTGTTTTGTTGAATCAGTGATGTCTGAAACACAGAGAGGACATCCACAAAGCAGCTGCCTTGGCAGCGGTGAGCTCAGCGAGAGGCACATGATGACAAACATATTTGATCTCTGAACCAAAGATGTCACTAGCTGCCAAAGAGAAGGGCTTTGAGTTGGGAAGGCAGGGTCCCAAGCCTGGCTTGGCTGCCTCCTCATTCACTGTGTCACCTCTCAAGAGTGCCAAGTCTTGGCTTCACTTTCCCCCAGACGCTGATTCCCGCCTGTGTCCAAGGTACACAAGAGGGTCAATGGGAGGGGTAGGGGGCTGGTCTGTTTTTCACACGCCATGCAATATTCCCAAGGGCCTGGTGGCATCAAATTGTCGCATCACAAACCAAAGACTGATTCCACCCCTTGTGCTTTCTTTTGAACAGCAAAAGACTTCATTCGGAATCTGATGGAGAAAGATCCAAATAAAAGATACACATGTGAGCAAGCCGCTCGGCATCCATGGTAAGAAAAATCACCCACTAGAAAGACCATGCCATCTCATGCCTTCCCAGAGTAAAGTCCCTCTTAGCCATTCTTAATTGTGGAACGATTACATCTCCTACTGACCAGTGGCTTTGACCATGTCCCCGAGGCAACACTTGAACTACTGTGTTCCCTCAGGACACAGTCTTCTGAAGGCATAGATGACAAGTGAAGTGTGCAAAAGATAGCTCTAGAGTTTTCATGTTACATCAAGTATTTTAGGATCATTTTTATTGAAGGTAATTCTCCAAGGAGTCATTCAGATTGGAGTTTGATTCCTTGAGCTTACTGTTCAATAGGTAAGTGAATTGATGTTATTTATTCTCCTTTTAAGATGCTTTTCACCTTCATGTGCCTTTAACCCCAGAGGCATTTATTGATAGCGTGTGGTATTCTGTATGACTACAGTTCTCCGCAGTGCCCTTGAAGCCACTTAACCAGCTTTGAACTCAGCTTCATGATCCACTAGCTGTTATTCTGCATTTATACTTAACTTCTCTGAGCCTCCATTTTCTTATCCTTAAAATGAGAACTGAGTTACCCAGTTTACAGGGCTGATGTAAGAAATAATTGAGGTTATGTCTGTAAAGGGTTTAACACAATGTCTTGTACATAGTAAATGTTTCATTAAGCTATTTTCATTAAACTGCCAAGAGAATCCATCTAGAAACAAAGACCAGGAATGGTAAAATATGAGATCTGATGAAAACAAATGGATAGAGTTTGACTTCGAGAGAAATTCCCCTAAAAAGCATTCAAGACAACTGCCCCCTTGTCTGTTCAACCCTCATCGGTAGTATTTCCTCCAGTGTCTCACATGTTGGTTAGTTTTCAGAAGGGGACCTGCTCAGGGGAGCATTGTGACCTGGTTCATAGTACAGACAGTCCCCAGCCCAATGATGTTTTTGACTTGACAGTGGTGTAAAAGAGATACACATTCAGTAGAAACTGTACATCCAGTTTTGAATTTTGATCTTGGGCTAGCAACATTAGGTACCATCTTCTCTTGTGACGCTCTGTCAGCCACATGATCATGAGGGTCAACAACCTGTATGCTGACAACCATTCTGTCCCCAGGCAAGTCATTCTGTCCCCAGACAACCAGTATGTTACATGAGCCACTCAGCACTTTATCATAAGATAAGCTATGTGTTAGATGATTTTGCCCAACTACAGGCTAAAGTGAGTGATTGGAGCTCAGTTAGGGTAGGCTGGGCTGAGCTCTGATGTTTGGTGAGTGAGGTGTATTAAATGCACATTTGATCTATGATATTTTCAACATCTGTGGATTTATTGGGACTTAACCCCACTGTAAATCAAGGAAGATCTGTATTTTAACTTATAACAACAGTTGTCACTTATTGAGAAGGAATTCTGGTTCATGTTCTCATTGCATTAACAGATTATCTCATGTTTTTCTGTACAATGACCCTTGTAAGGTAGGTTTTATCTCCATTTCAGAGATAAGAGAATTGTTACAAAGTAACGTAGCCTTAGTCAAGATGGCATAACCACTACCTAATGGTGAAGCCAGAATGGTTTCCAGCCAGAACCGATTTCAAAATAAATGCTCTCCACCACCACCCTGTAAAGAGAAGTAAAAGGAAAACAGGAATGGTCACAGGGGAGGGAAAGATATTTCTGAATAAGGAGGCAGATTTTATTGTATATATTTTTATAAGCTTAAAATAAATGATTTTTTTGATAAGTTACATTGGACAATATAGGTCAAAGTATGTGACAATAAAGTTAGTAAAGCTTGTTCTTTATCAACAATTAGAAGAAATGCTACCGATGAGAGTAGGGGCAGGGCCATTTTCTCATGTGCTTTTTAGGGGAATTTCTCCTGAAGTCATAACAGCCTTTAAAGCTATATGAGATTTTGTTTTCTCCCAGTTTTACTGAGATATAGTTGACAGACACTGTATAAGTTTAAGGAAGGTGTACATCATATAGCGTAACGATTTGGCATGTGTATGTATTATAAAGTGATTACCACAATAAGTTTAATTAACACCCATCCCTTATATAGGTACCCTGCCCCAATTTTTTTCCCTGTGATGAGACGTTTTAGGAGTTACTCTCTTAGAGCCATAGCCATCATGTCGTATATGACATTGCAGCACATGCTTATTTTGTACGCATGAGACGTTGGAGATGATCTGACAGAAGAGGAAAGAGACCTCTAAAGAAGGACTTGCCCACTAATCTGCTCTTACTGTGCAGAAGACAGGAAGGATCCCAGCTGAAACATGGTCTCTCCTTCACCAGATATTTTTGACAAATGAACAAAGGGTGAAGTCTGGCCTCAGAGGACTTCCCCGAGGGGCCAAGCCTCACTGAAAGAAGGCCTTCCCAGACTGTCCAGGAGGGGAGGTGTTCCAGGCGAAGCGAGCACCCTGGGCCATGCTCAGGGGCCTAAACCGTGCCTCTATCCTGGAGCCACCACTCTCGGTGTTCCTGGGGGGGGCGTGAGCACAGGAGCGAGGCAGGAGGGGACAAGACGGACAGGATCGCCATAGTTCTCCAGGGCAGCCTGCTCAAGGGCAGGTCCCAGCTCCGCCCTGTGTCCCTGCATCTGTGAGCTCCTGAGCTCTGTGGGCCCCTGTGTCCGACTGAGATCATAAATAACAGCAGTACACATCCTTCAGGGCTTTTCAAGGGATTCATGAGATACGATACACTAATAGTAAGAAGAGGACCTAGCACCTAACAAATCTCTGATCTGTAGGAGTTGCCCTTCATTTATGACCATGTTAAGCAATTTGTATTTTTCCCTTGGGCCCCCTGACAGGTTTTAAGCCAGGCGATCAGATTTGCATTTCAGAAAGCTCCACTGGTGTCAGGAGGGAGACCAAATTGGTGGCCATGGGGCAAGGGAGGCTGGCAGGGAAGAGACTGGAGGTGGGGCGGGGGTTGGCCCAGAGCAGGGTGGAGGGGGCCTGACCAGGGCCACAGGAAGCAAGAGGATGGAGGACACGCCAGGGGTGGGGAGCCACAGCTTGGGGCAGAGCGCTGCCGCGGCCCAGGAGTCTGAGGTCATCCCCAAGGTGCCAGTTGGAGGGCCTGGGTGGGTGAGACGCCTCCACCGTGAGGAGCAGGAGGGAGGGCCCAGGAGCCGCCCAGGTGCTGGAGGCGGAGGCCCTTTGCCGAGTGAGTCCGGAGCCAGAGACTTCACGGTCATCTGCCTGGGTCTCACAGTAGGATGTATTCACGTGTGAGCTGTACAAATTAATGCCTTTGTACCGTAGAGCTGGGTTTTTGCCAGCACTTTATAATTTTTATCGTGCGTTTCAGAAGTCCCAGGGAGTCAAATGTTAGAAAATGGTAAGAATGAATGCCCTTGAGTCAGACCTCATTGAAATGCCCCACTGCCTGCATTTTTGATATGCCTGTTTCTTTTATGTAAAATTGCTCGGGCTGACAGCACCGCCAGCTTCAGCGGAGAGCTGGTGGAAAGTGGGGTAATTATTCCAGGGAGCACAGCTTCATCAACACTACCATTCTGGAAGCTGTGCTCTTGGCACATCGGTTGTATCCAGAGAACTTGATCTCTTATTCTGCACTTGCTCTTCTGGCTTAATCAAGGCTTCTGAGAGCCAGGAGGGGCTCTGGAAGTCCCAAACCCCTTTCCTCAGCCTCAAAACAGACCACACCAGATAGAATAAGGTTCCTTCTAGAGCTGTCTACATGGAGCATTTTTAAAAAATTTTTTAAATGTTTATTCATTTTTGAAAGACAGAGACCTGCTTTTGTGAGTAAGGGGAGGGGCAGAGAGAGAGACACATAGAATGCAAAGCAGACTCCAAACTCTGAGCTGTCAGCACAGAGCCTGATGTGAGGGTCGAACTCATGAGCCATGAGATCATGACCTGAGCTGAAGTCAGATGCTTAACTGACTGAGCAACCCAGGTGCCCCTCCCAAGACCCTGTCATGAGAGGCTATGCCTTTCTGATGACAGCACATGGTAAGGAACCAGCAGCCTGCAGGCCAAAGGTAGGAACTGGCAAGTGACAGGATGGGAGCCTGTTCCTCCTCACAGGGAAACATCTTGATGGGTTTGTTCGTCTGGTTCGGATAGTTCTGAACCTGTCTCTAGTTGCATTGACACCTCAGGCAACACTCGGCAATGTGCCCACCTGAGGGGGACATTGTGTGTTGGCCAGGCCAGGGTGGCATCCACAGCCCTCTCATCAATGTTCACTGGGACCCCTTCTCTCTTCTGGGCTCCAGCCAGCCCAGCTATGGTCGACCATAGGAATCGGGAAGCAGCCCAGGAGTCTGGGAAACTGGTTTCTGGAGGTGTACACAGGCATCACCAAGCCCGTCCTGAGAAAGTGGCTAGAAAAATGCAAAATCAGAGGTGTGGAGGTACAGCAGACCACGTACAAAACAAAAACACCAGAAGGCAAGGAGAGATGAGTTCAGTGACTTGTGTGTGGAGAAAGAGAGCGAGACAGACCCACAATGTGTGATTTATATGAATGCCATCTGCATTGTTAGCATGAGGTTGAAACCGGAAAGCAAGGTGGGGTGCCTGGCTGGCTTAATCAGTAGAGCATGCAACACTTGATCTTGGATGTGTGAGTTCAAGTCCATGCTGAATGTGGGGATTACTTGAAAATCAAATATTAAAAAAAAAAAATAGAAAGCAAAGGAGACAGGAATGGAATGTGGGTGCCCATAGCTTTACATGTGTGTGTACACAGATGTATAAAGAAATTCCTGTGTTGGAGGCATCATTCAATTCCTAGGACCATCGAGGTTCTAGAGTCCCTCCCATTCTAAATTCTAGGATTCTGTGCCTCCGGTATTGCTGACGAATAATGCTAAAGTTAGTAGCACCGAGCATTGCGAGTGTCATACGTTGTCATTGTAAACTCGCTGGCTCGTGAAGAGCAGGAACCATTTCCAGGGCAGTGCCCGTTTCAGGAAGATCATGGTCAGGGGTCAAGGTGGCCTCACTTCTCCAAGGAGAGGGCCTCAGCAGGGCCTCTGGGCCACGTCTGCCCTGCCTGGTCTTACTCAGCTACAGCATACCCCAGGACTGTGGGAAGTGAGCATGGAACATTCCTAACATAATTGGAAGTTTGCATTTTCCTTACATCTCAGCCCATACTAACCCACAGAGAAGGGAGTCTCCCTGACCCCCTCGCGGGTCTGTTTGGTTTGGAGCATTGCTCTGCCCTGCGGTGGTGCTCAGCCCAAGGAACCCCGTATTCCTACCACTTCTGCCTGCTCATTTCCAAGAAAGCTCTGGCCACCAAGGAGTTGGAGTTGGCCTTCTTTTCTGAGGATGTAGCTTTTAAAAATGGTGCAGGAGGAAACATTCACATGAATTGTCTAGAAGGAAGAGCTTAATAAAGATGTCTGCCATCCCCTAACCTTGTTTCTCTTGTGTCAGATGGATTTGCCTGCTAGTCTGTTTCTATTTCATTGATGTGTGTCTGGGGAAAGGAGGCAATTGGCAGTTGTTGGAAATGGAAACCTGGTTCCCTTGAGTTAGTTTCTGAGTGTCCCCTCCTGGGAAAAACAATCTATGGTTGGAGGGGCAGGAATATCAGATAGCATTCCAAACTTGGGCCCTGCCTAGCACAGACTAAACATCACATCCATCAACCATGTTTTCAATTTTAAAGTGAAAGACTGGGTGGGTAGGGATGGATTTTTCCTCAGGGATAATTTGAATAAGTCCTAAGCTTATTCTTTTCATGTTCCCAAAACAGCTGGACATAATACTGTGGCATCCAGGCTGTTTCGGGTCCAGGACCATCAGGGTCTGGGAGATGACAGGTTTCCTCACTTCCTCACTAACCAGTCACCTTCCATCCAGAAGGGATGGTCAGTGTTCTTGACACATCTCTGTCCCTCAACCTTTCAGATGCAAAACATGATTTCATAGGTATATGAAAATATATCAGCCTAGAATTTAAGTTTTGTGTTAAATGGAAGGGAAGATGGGGCACCTGGGTGGCTCAGTTGGTTAAGCATCTGACTTCAGCTCAGGTCATGATCTCAAGACTCGTTAAGTGCAAGCCCTGTGTCAGGCTCTGTGCTGACAGCTCAGAGCCTGGATCCTGCTTCAGATTCTATGTCTCCCTCTCTCTCTGTCCCTTTCCTGCTCATGCTTTGTCTCTCTCTCCTCCAAAAACAAACATTAAAATTTTTTTTAAATGAAAGGGAAGATTTGGAAGGTTCTAAGTGCAGAAAAGAATGAGAGCAAAACACAGCTTCCTCTGAACCTAGGGAAGAAGGCCAGGTGATTAAATGTAGAGCAGGGATGGGGCGCCTGAGTGGCTCAGTTGGTTAGGCATCTGACTTTGGTTCAGGTCATGATCTCACAGTTGGTGAGTTCGAGCCCTGCGTCAGGCTGTGTGCTGACAGCTCAGAGCCTGGAGCCTGCTTCAGATTCTCGGTCTCCCTCTCTCTCTCTGCCCCTCCCCCACTCGCACTCTTTCTCTCTCAAAAATAAATAAATAAACCTTAAAAAAATGTAGAGCAGGGATGGTGTTGAGGTTGAGAGGGGTGTGTGGGAGAAGAATGAGCTGTGAGTGACCTCCAGGTGACCAATGTACCTGGAGACTGTAAGCCAAGGGAGAAGAGTGAGGAGGTAGGGGAGAAGGAGAGATAGTAAAGCAGAAGGAAGAAGTCATAGGAAGTGAGGTGAGTAATTCCTACATAGTCTCTAAGGACAGAGATGAAGAGCAACTCACCTTCTTCCCTGCTAGTAAAAGGCTATGGAGCAAGCAAGAACTAACGCCCAGTAGTATCAGGGACCCAGCTGAATGCAGAGTGGATTTGTCCTGGCAGTTCAGAGAATTCTCCTGGGAAATGCAAGGGAAGAAGATTTGGGAAGCAGGGCTGAGCCAAGGCTGGGCACCCTCTCACTGAGCATGGAGGAGGTGTAGGCAAGGAGAACATGGTGGAGCTTAATTCTGCTGAAATGGACCAGAGGGATGCTCTGGGCCTGCGATGTGAGCAGGTCCATGATGCAGAGGGTCTGCAGGGGGTAGAAAGTAGGCGCCTGTAGCAGGAGAAAGCTGGGAAGATGGCCCTGGGTAGGGATCTGGTGGTCAGACCAGGCAGGAAACACATGTGGGACCTCAGAGGGCAAGAACTACACGTAGAGAGCTGGTAGAGACAGGGACGGAGGGAAAGGGGGGAACACTGGATTCAAGTTGCCTTGTGGCTTCTGATGTTGCAGGAATTGGGGCTTTGGAAGAAGTGGGAACGAGGCAGAGAGGTCAGCGAATCTCTGGGAGGCTGCAGAGTATAGAAGGGAGACAGGACTTAGCAGTGGTGGTAGATTGTGCGTGTTCAGACAGTAGCCACACAGCCTAGGAGGGCAGCAGCAAGCCACCCTCCCGGTGGAGCCCAGCACAGGGACAGGGTTGAGACTTCGCTGGGAAAGCAGCATGTGACCCAGTTTCAGAGCACCACCCCCTCCCAAGAAACCCTTTTGAGGAAGCATCTTTGCCTCTGTTTCAGGATTGCTGGTGACACAGCCCTCAACAAAAACATCCATGAGTCTGTCAGTGCCCAGATCCGGAAGAACTTCGCAAAAAGCAAATGGAGAGTAAGTCTTGTGCTCATTAAATTTGCAATGAGGGGCACGTGGTTGGCTCAGTCAGTTGAGCGTCCAACTCCTGGTTTCAGCTCAGGTCATGATCCCAGGGTCATAGGATCAAGCCCTGTGTTGGGCTCTGAGCTGACAGCACCAGAGACTGCTTAGGATTCTCTCTCTCTCTTTCTCTCTCTCTGTCCCCCCGCAAAAAAATTTTTGTAATGAATTGAACCACCCCCATGAAACTTGCCCTACAGCTGGAACATTTATTATTTCTCAAGGTTACTATCACCCAAGTTTGATGAAAATCCCCAGAACCTCACCCAAATAATGTTGCTAATTTTAACTGATAACGATTAAGACTCAAAGGAATGTCATGGTGTGGGAGAGATAAAGTGTGGATTTAATATTTCCCCTCTGTGATTTAAAAATAGCAATAGTGTCAGCCCTTACTCATTTGCTGTTTCTTAAGAACATAATTTCTGTTGTCTTCCCTTCTGTTGCTGGGTCTTTGAATAGCTGACCTTTATTAAAGTGATAGGAAAGAGGGGTGGGGAAATACAGGGGTCTGAGTTGAACTCATCAGTATTTTCTGCTAAAAATGTGATGGAGTTATACCACTGAGCTCTCCTGATCATTGACTGGTTACCTAAACCCTATGTTCTAATCAGTGCAGGGAAACAAAATTAATTCCAATGACCTGCTTCATTCGGAGGCA
Source organism: Proteles cristata cristata (assembly GCA_017311185.1). Classification (NCBI taxonomy): domain Eukaryota; kingdom Metazoa; phylum Chordata; class Mammalia; order Carnivora; family Hyaenidae; genus Proteles; species Proteles cristata. The sequence continues at coordinate 266,253 of JAESUZ010005656.1, read as the reverse complement.
ATGCTATTAGTTAGGACCCAAGGACCAATAATAGGAAAATTAAAACTACTTAAAGCATCACCTTTGAAGATACTGCCTTAGTATAATAAGCCTTTTATTCTAAAAGCCACTTCCCTTAAACGACGGAGAGAACAGGTTCACATTTATTCTCGATGTTTACTATGTCAGAAGAGAAGTATTTGTTTATTTTTTAATAGTTTATTGTCAAGTTGGTTTCCATATAACACCCAGTGCTCATCCCTACAAGTGCCCTCCTCCATACCCACCACCCCCCTTCCCCACTCCCCCGTATTTGTTTAAATCTCCAAAATACATTTTGCTGGAGACGAGGGGTGCAAAACATTAACATCGTTTTGGAAGACGGGGCAAGACAAGCTTCCTTTTTAAAGTATCGTAAGAACGTTTTTAAGAAGTTGGAAATGGCTGGGGTAGGAGGAGAAACAATCGGACAGAGTCTGAGTCTTTTCTGATTAGTTGGACTCTTGTGTCTGCCTTTTTTCCCTTTCTTAAATTTCAGCAAGCGTTTAATGCCACGGCCGTCGTGAGACATATGAGGAAACTCCATCTTGGCAGCAGCCTGGACAGTTCAAATGCAAGCGTTTCAAGCAGCCTCAGTTTGGCCAGCCAAAAAGATTGTGCGTATGTAGCAAAGACAGAACTTTCCATGTGGCGGGTCTGTCGGATCAGGGGCGGGGGAGGTGGGAGTGGTCCTTTGTGAGCTCCTGGTGTTTGTCAGGCACTTCTGATTTAACTCATCTTGTTGAATGTCCCCAACAACCCTGGGACATTATTTAATTTTAAAGAATGTTTTCTAAATGTTTAATTATTCAATCCGCACACAATTGTAGGTATGACGATTTCCATTTTTAGATGAGAAATCTGCACCTCAAGTCCCGCACAGCCATGTCTGCCTGGACAAAAGCCCAGATGCTTTCGGATCCGTCTCCTCCCCCTGAGGCTCCCTTGTCGTTGCGCATCATTCTCAGGGGTTGAGGAAGGGATGGCAGAGACTCATGACAGCCTGATTGCATTGGCTTTTAATACCTAATTTTTGATGAGGAGGATGATGATTGGAGTTGAATTATATTATGGGCTTGGCTTTGCAGTCAGAGTAGTAGTAAGAATATTTCACTCTTTCATCTTTTGTGTTGGACTGTCCCATTGTTGGGGGCATGCTTATACTCTGTTTTTCTCCCCAACTCCCCAGTGCTCCCTGGGCTACTTACCTTAGTCCCACATTAGGCCATCTGAGGGGCTTCTGTCTCCCTCTGGGCAGTTACCTTCATGGTCTCTGTTGGCCCTCATCTCCCTGATCATTGAGACCCTTCAGTTTGGTCCCATTCTGGGCATCACATTCCATCCCATTACCCTCAGGAAAGGGTTCCCTTCCTCTCTAAATAGTCTTCCCATCTCATTTGGGAATGTGAGCCCTTTAGTTTTCCCCAGAAATCACCATGAGCATCCCCTGACCCAACATGCTGTGGTAGACCCACATATAATGGATCTCCCCATGGCAGGGCCTCCAAAGGTCACGGGGAAATACGCTACTGGAGCCGAGCTGCATCAGGATTTCCTGATGCCAACACATGCTTTCAGGGAGCATGGCCGTGCAGCGTGCGAGCAATTTTTCTAGGCCAGGGCTGCTGGAATAGGAAGAATAGGAGAATGGCCCCATTTCTTTTTGTTTTGTTTTTTTAATGTTTATTTATTCTTGAGAGAGAGACAATGTGATCGGGGAAGGGGCAGAGAGAGAGGGAGACACAGAATCCAAAATAGGCTCCAGGCTCTGAGCTGTCAGCACAGAGCCCGACGCGGGGCTCGAACCCAAGAACCGTGAGATCGTGAGAATGGCCCCATTTTGATGTGCTGTGTGTCACAGGTGATTCTTAGCCAGGAGTACAGACCACACACCAAACAGGGGTCGACAGGGGGATCACATTCTGTCTTCACTCTTCAAACCTCTCCTAAAGGGGCTGTTGTAAGAACAGTTCTTACCTATTCAACACCTAGCCTGAAGCCTAATACATCGTAAGTGCTCAGTGAGTGGTACGTACCCTGTTATGGGGGCTAAACCATGTCATGTTCAAATACAAAGCAGTCAGGATCACTAGAGCTAGAACAGGAGGGAAGAGTTGGGTCTAGGAAGACAGCATTTCATGGACACATTGCAAATGTTTTCCTACAGGTAGTTAATGCTTAGAGGCAAGTGTGTAAGAGTTCGCCATCCCCCTGCCCTGCGCAAACCCTGCAATGGGAAAGGGAGCGAGTACTTTCTTCTGAAACTTTGACCCCCTTGTGTCCACTGTCCCCTTTGCAGGTCTGGCACCCTCCACGCTCTGTAGTTTCATTTCGTCTTCATCGGGGGTCTCAGGAGTGGGGGCGGAGCGGAGACCGAGGCCCACCACTGTGACCACAGTGCACTCCGGGAGCAAGTGACTGGCTCTGGAGGTGGGGCCCAGGGGCGGGGCCAGGGAAGGGGGCTCCCACCACCCCCGCGGGGCCGCCAGCACCACCAGCCACTCCAGAGTGATCCCACCTTGCATGGTGCGCCTTCCTGCACAGGACTGGAAGACAGAAGTTTTTTATGGCCATATTTTATACTGCAATTCTGAAGTGTCCATTTCTCACAAACTGTACTGACTCAAGGGAGCTGACGTAATAGGATCTGGTGCTGTACATATGAATCTTGCAAAGCTCTGATAGATCGGACCTCCCTCATCCTCTCCCCCAACCCTCGTCACTTCTGCTCTTCTCAGTATGGGGAACCATCTATGTTGTATTTTTTCATTAATGACAAAAAAGGTTTCAACTGGATTATTTAAGTCTTGGTAAATATTGCGCATTAGGGTTTTATTTTTTACCTTTTAGGAAATATGCCCTTCTGATCTTTACTTCTTAGTCACATGACCTGTATCTTTTGCTTATCAGTAGTTGAGTTTTATGTTAACCTTTAAGAGATGTGTTTTTTTTCCCTCCAAGGGAAATGTAAAGGTATTTTTTAAAATTCTAATAAGAGGATCGAGAATCTGTCTCCAAGGCGAAGAGTGCACTTTACTTCTATTTTTTCCTCCTTCTCTGGAGAGGCGGCTCTCTAAGAAAACAACTCAGCAGTCTAGTGAGGCTGTCTTGTCTCCAGGGCCTCCTTGGGAGGAAGTTTGCAGAAGACCTTTTCCAACACCCCCTCCAGCACGCCCCTGGCCAATGGGAGACTCCAGGGGCCTTCACCATCAGTGGTCAAAAATAAGAAGCCTGTGCACCCAAGACTAAGGCTAAACTCCAGAGGCTTCACTTGCTGTGAAAGAGATGCCCACCCAACAAAGATATAAGAGCCTCCCTTCCAGAAGGAAGCAGATACCATTTTGGTTAAAGGGAATGTCTCACATGGCTTACATTTCTCATGAGGGTAACACAGAAAACTCTGCTCTCAGCTATGCAGTTTTAAAGTTAATCTCTCTCTCTCTCTCTCTCTCTCTCTCTCTGTGTTTTTTAAAAATGCATTTCTAATATTACACTTAAAATGGCCTCCAACTGACACAAGTCGTTTCTGCAGATTTTTACCCTGTTCTTCTATGAATGTTACCCAGGCAAGGAGAAGGAAGTGACCTTGGAAAAGAGTCCATTTATCTGGGTTGGTAAGGGAGGTGACCTGCCAGGCAAGCAGGACATTGGCCAGTGTGGTGACGGCCAGCTGGCACTTGCAGCCCTCCCTCTGACCCGGGCAGTCTAAAAACCAAAGACCTGTAGTGGTGGTGTCACTTAAGACTTAAGAATTTCTTGGGATGTAGGACTTTCATTGCTAAAACTGGCAATGTCCCAGGCCACCTGGGCAGCGTTGTTCACCCATGTGGTGCACAGGTGTGCAGGGTAGACTATGGCATGAAACCCAGGGCAAACCACTTCCCAAGAGGGCTTTGAGGATGCTCTCTTACAGAAGCATGTAGGCAGCTCCAAATGCTAGCTTTGTAAAAGCTTTCCCTAGGCCACCATGCCCAACGTAACACCATGAGTCTGCATTTCACATCATCAGCCTCAAGCCTGCCATGAATCCCTGTAGGTCTGCCTGATGGCCCAGCAACTCTGCTGGCTGTGGTCCTCCTACTTCTCCTAGAGCTAGCTGGACTCAGCGGGTCCTGTTGGTCAAGCCGTCTTTTTCACTTCCACACCTATGCCATATGTTTAGTGACAGCCCCTCAACACACACACACATACCATATTACTAGGCTTAGCAGCTCCATCCTGCCTCCATTAGTATGGTAGTGCAGGTATGTATAAGAGCATCTAGGAAGACCGGCAACTGGTCTACCCTGTTCCCAACACATATCATTGGCACCCAGCCCCTTGGCATCTGCCACACATTCATCCAGAGTGAAAATCAGGCTGTCACTCTTCATGATTTATAAAAAGCCTGGAAAATCTGTTAAATGACCACAGACCCAGTTGAGAAGCAAGTGTTGTGTGAGTTGCATTAGTATCTATTCCATCACCACAGAAGGAAAATGGCATGAATATTATAAAGTATCAGAAACTGAGGTCTCTCTCCAGGGGCTTTGTTATGGTGTTGCTTCCTAACAAGTACAATGGAACAATCCTATTTCTACAGTACAATAAAACAAGGAATTAGATGTAATGGGGGTGATAATGTGCCCAAATCTGGTTCCTATGATATGTGCCTAACATCGTGTCCTATGTGCAATCAGTTGCATTTGGAGGGCAACTTCTGAAGCCAAATTCTCTTATGGGTGATTAGATTATTTCCTAGAGCTAATATCAGGGGTGCACGTTCTATTCAATTAGTTTGAAAGCATGTCTCACCGAGAAGTGCAGAACAGGTGAGAGATGAGGCCCTGTTGCAAGCATCCTCTTCATGGCGTGGGAGAGCCCATGGCCATGCTTGGCCTGGAGCACGTCAACAACACAGTGTGAGGCGATGGGGACCAGTTTCAGCCCAAAAGCCAACTCTGTTGAACTTGACATCAGGCAAATCCATTCTGTCTCAGTGCCACTGGACTTGGTTTATTTCCTATCATTGTAGGAAAAGGAGAAAACAGATACCATATGGAAGGACTTTTGCTCTTTGAGAGAGCTTTTGTGGCATAAGAACAGTTCTCTTTCAACTGCATTTGGTATTATTTATGCTTTATTGCCACACGGCAAGAGAACCCAGAATGTGCCTTTTGTTAAGACCGGCTAAGTGCCGGGACCCTCGCTGATGTCAGATTCTACCAGTCGTAGCTGAGCCCCGGGCTTCCACTCGCTGTGGAAGCCAGCATGTGGCCAAGGCTAACAGACAGCCACCAGCTCCATCACAGGCTTCTTTTCAACCCCAGCAACACCCCCCACATTGGTCTCCTCAACTTCTCAGAGCTAGTGGATTATTTTTTTCACTTGAGTATGACATTTTGAAGTATCCTTGAGTGGTCTGTCTGTCCCTCCTTCTCTTCCCCACTTTTTATATCAGTAGTGAGGCGGTAGGCAAAGCCAGCACTGGTCTGAAATGAGCAGTCAGTGCTCACCCACACAGGGCCCCCACACGACCAGCTGTGTATTGCCCTTAAGCAGGGTCCCCTGGGGTCTGGACTGCTCACTGCTCTCCCTTGGCGAGCACACCAGGGCCTGGGGTGTTGGGTTGGCGTGGGGCAAAGGCAGCTGGAGCCGAGAGGACAGGGAATGCCTACGGGGAGCACACCGGACCATGAAAAGCCCTTGAGAAAAGAAAAAGGTGCCCAGATAGATTGACATCTAGTCCAGGGCAGCATATGCCCATCACAGCAGCAGGTTTTACCATCTCCTCCTGCCTCTGACCCCATAAGAGAGCAGCAAGAATGATGTCCGCCTTCATGTCTCCTTTTCAGAAAAGAGTCATGCAGAAAGCATACCAAAAAACAAATGAATAAGCAAACAAGTAAAAAACGAAAAAGCAGGCATGGCTTAGTGCTGTTGACTATGGCAGTGATTCTGGTCACTTCTCAAATCCCACCTTACAAGCAGGGAGCAGCTTCACATCCCCACCCAGGAGCCTGTCCCCTTTGAGAGGGTCCCACTCTCCAACCAGCGGTTAGCATAATATCCGAGGAACTCAGCAGTCCAGCGTGGGGCAAAGCAAGATGGCTTTGGCTCAACAGCAAGGCTCCGACACTTAGGAAGCATAGGCTGTCTGATGGCAGGGACTTGACATATGACCCTCAGACTCCGTTTACCTGCCCTGTTCATTTACCTACCTTGGTGTCCAGCATATCCTGGATGGATTGTGGGTGGGAGAGGGGAACTCCCCTTTACAGTAAAGGTCAAGAACAACAGGGACAAAGGGGAGGGAGCCCAAGTGACTCTTCTGATAGGGGGTTGTCTCTCTCTCTCTCTCTCTCCTCTCTCTCTCGGAGCGACAGCTTCATCTGATTAACCCACTGGGATTTGACATGCTACAAGTCATATTAAACAGAAAGAAAAGACCGGAGGCAGTGGAGATGACACAGCACGTTAAGGCTCTGGCCCCCAGGGCTCTGTGTGCCACCCAGAGCTTCAGCCAGTGTTGCTCCCTCGCAGTGGGAAGGCCAGGCACGAACCCTGGCTCCAGGGCTGGAGACAGGAGAGCTAGAGTTACTGCCTCTGCGGTGTGGCCAGCAACACCCCCTATTCCGTGTGATTCCTAAGGTTTCCTTTGGATGTGCGAGAGGAAAGCAAGGGCTAGCAAAGGGCAGGCCCTCCCATTTCATAAGCAGAACTAAGATGTACTCTTTCCCAGGGTCACACACTCACTTCCGGCAAACGAAACGAAGGTCCTCTGATTCAACTGATGCACGAAACCTTTGCATGTTCTTCTGAACCAGTACTACATCCGCGGTCTGTCCACCCTCCCTCGGCAAACTTTGCCTTTTCCTTAAACACATTCCAGACCAAACACTGTTCAGTTTGTTTCAAAAAAAAAAAAAAAAAAAGTGTATACCTGTATGGAACCCACCATTCTTTTGGGAGGGGGCGCCTGTTCCGATAGGTTGGGGCTGCAAGCGTGCCTGACATTTGCACCCAAGGGTTCCAACCCTTTGGTTTTTAGAATTGCAAATGTTGAGATAGGAAAGGTGAATTGGATAGAGTCCGAAAGGGGGGCAGGCTTATTTTCTGAAGACCCCAAGAAAGCCAGCCTGCAGATGAGCTAGCTTGAAGAGCTCTATTAAGGAGGAGAAGGAGGAAGACGGAAGCCCATGCCCTCTCCTCCCCCAGTGTCCTTGTGGCCCCAAGTGCATCACAGTCTGCAGCCTGGGCCAGGGCGCAAGAGCCCGGCCCCACTGTGAAGTCGGCCCCGCATGCCGGCCAAGGCCTGGCCCGCCGCCTGCTCCGCGCTGACCCAGACCCGAAGGAGCAGCAGCCCTTCCCAGCCTTCCCCACCGCCTGCGGCTGGAGCTGGAGCGGCTCGGCTTCTGGCTCTGGGGTGGGCGGGAGCACTCCGCTTCTGCAAACCCAAAGGCTGTGCATTCAGCAGCCAACCCCACAGCATGTGGCTGCCAGGTCTGGTTTCGTGGACAAAGTGTGGAATGGCTTCTTGGTGTCTGTATCTTTCTACACCAAAGGGACAAACTGTTCCGTTCACCCTTTGTACTAATGCAGCTTCTGCATTTGCCGTATCTATTTTTAAACCTTTGGGTCCCCAGGGAACTTCTCCTACAGTGATTATGTCTTCTGATTATTTACTGAATTATTTTACTTAGAGGTGATTTTATTTTCTTATGGACAGGAAAAAAAGAGAGAGAGGAGTGTGTGAGGCTTCGGTCATAGAGATGAGTCATCACCAGGGACCCCAAAACCCCAAACACTAAATAAATTACTCCTCAAAGGGAAACCTTCATCTGGACAGACTGAGGTTATCAGGCCCGCATACCAGCCTTACACTTGAGGCACAGGGGCTGGGAGAGGGCGGGCAGCCAGGCTTTCCAGAGATGGAAGGAAGGAGCTGATGCATCGCTTGCTTGGACACTGGTCGTACACACAGTGACTTGCTCCCTCCTTCTGGGGCCCTGGCATCAGAGTGGATGACATGCCATCCAATGACAGCAGAGAGACTACAGCATCTTTGTTTTGAAAGACGGGTGGCGTGTTTCAGGGAACACTTAGCTGAGTGCCACATTCAGGTTGGATGACATAAAAGGCACATTCTGTCCAAAATAAAATTTGGAACAATTTCTAAATTGGCATTAGTCGCTACACATAATGTCACTGCCCTTCTCAGAGCCCTCCCACCAGCAAGCGAGCATGTTTTCCAAAAGCTTACAGCGGCGAATCCAGGAATGTCCCCGCGTCTATTACTATGAGGCTTGTGATTGGTTCAGTTTTTCCATTAAAAAAACGTTCATCCCAAAGAAGGGAAATTGTGCATTTATTCCATGCATGTAACACTCTGCAAGAAGTTTAACCCACCTAGGTTTGCGGCACTGCAAAATTGTTCATGGGCCTATGTAGCAAATGATTCTCTGCCTTGACAATCATGTACACATATCAAGATTTCTATCATAATGACAACGAGATTGATGACTTCTTGTTTTCCTCCAATAAAGACAATTAATCACCTTCAGATGTATGTGGTTTGTTTCCTTCATAAAGAGCAGGAGGGGGTGTTCCAACAGCTCTCTTCTCCTCTTTCTAAAGTTTAGATTGGAAGGGAGTTTGAGCCCCTGGAAACTCACTGGGTTCCCTAAATATTTTATGTCACCTGCCCAATGAGCCCAAAGTGCCAGAGACAGGAAGGGGTGGGCAGGTCTTGGCTTTGGGACCTGTGGAGGGTGCCCCACTTTACCACCCTGCTAGTCGGAAGCTCTCCTTTTCATTGCTGCTGCAGAAAATGGCTGGTGTCCGCCCATTAACTTAAACTGTACTAGCTAAATATTCATGAGTTACTTAGAGGAAAAACCGATATCCAGGAACCCCACTCTGAGTAGGGGGTGAGCAGGTGCATGCCTCTACCCTTCATTTTGCTCAGCACGGCTTTGGAGTTCTCCACGCCCCCCAAAAAGATACATTCTGAGCAGAAGGCTGCCTGCTATCTTTCTTTCTTGTGAGGTAGGGGGTTGCTGCATTTCATAGGTCATCAAACATGTGGTGGGGACTAGGTCTGATGACCAGACAAATAGTATCCTCCTATCCAAATAGTAAGTGGCTATTTTCAGGGGGAAATGAACCGAACGTGTGTTAGAGATACGTAGAACTAACACTGTCCCAGCAGCCATATCGGGTGAAAATGGCATGAGCCTTTGCAGAAATGAATGACCCCTGAAGAAATACTGTGCGCACCATCAAACGTCTAGTCTTTTCTGATTTGTTTATGGTGTCTCTTAGTCCAGACCCTAATTATGAAGTATATCAAAGCAAAGCAATCATTCGGAGGATTCATAGGTGACATTGTTGATGCAAATGTTTGGAACAAAAGAACTTTGGTAACCTAACCAAGTTTGAAAATCCTTTGTAAGATTTATTAAAGAGAGGATTCACCAAGTGTGACTGAAAATGTAGTTAAAGCAAATGCGCTGAAGTATAAAATGAATCCTGATAGAAAGCTGGTGTTGATAAATGCCTTAGAATTGAAATGTTTAAGGTCAAACTTTTTTTGTACTTGGCTTCAGGCACATTGACCAGGCAAGCTTCTCTGTCCTTCCTAGATTTACCTAGCCTCTGGGCACTGAAATTCACCCCAAATTTCCTATATTTTCCAGATAACACTTGGTCTTACACATTCTTTTGTGAAGATCTATCATTGATCATAATGCACTTAGGAGCCAACAGTACAAGAAGAGGAAAGACTTCTTACATAGTTACAGGATTGTGCATCCAGGAAAGGCCATGCCTGATCACAGCAGCCACAGAGCTTAATGGCAAAAAGGGGGTACAAATTGTATACACCCAAATCCTCCTGATCCTCCATGCCCCCAAGGACAACGACTGAAACAAAACTATTTCACAGAGAAAGGTTCTGAAAACAGAATACCTTCAGTTCACACACATGCTGAGCCATTTGGTTGGGCTAGTTGTAGTCTTGGGGGTATGTATGTACTTGGCTATGACAGTGCTCTCTAGTTGAGAAAGACCAAGGAAGAAAAGTTGTGATGAGTTCCACATTTTTTCTTTACATATTTGGTTTCAAAATGTATGCTGAGCCCCTAGAGTGTATAATTTCCAAAAAGCACCCCTGTTATAGTAGCTGTTCATAAAATAAAGAGAGTGTCTGTGTGGGCATGCACACACACTCCTGGACCCACCATACAGGGTCTTCCAGTTGAGGGAGTAAGTAGGTGGGACGGGTTGCTGGTCCACACCCTCCACACCAGGCCCTGCACCCTGGCACAGGGGAAAAGGTGCTTGTTTATCCACCCAATCCACACAAGGGTGCCATCCAGGTGCCTGCTGGCTTGCGTGTTCCCAGTAGACCACAGAGCATCGGACTGAGTGGTGGGGCCTCCAGAACTTTCATCAGGTTTCCAAGGCTGAGGAGAGCTACCAGCTGAGAGCTCAGGACTTGGCACAGGTTCAGTGGGAAGCTCATCCAGAGATGTGAGAGGAGAAGAGTGTGAGCCTTCGAGAGGCTATCGCAGAGAGCTGGTACCTCTAAAAACACTTTACAGACGTGAGTTAGCTTCATAACTGTAGGAAAATGTGTTAGCCTCCTTTGTTACATGCAAGGGGCTCTAGGAGAGTTTACCTCCTTGAGCAGAAAAATTAGACTGCAGTGTCCACAGAACCCTCAAACCTTCCCTCACCCATTCCCCGCAAGGCCTTTCAAGTGGATCCTGTGATAAACTTTTATTCATTCATTCATTCAGCATGTTTTGAACACCTACTCTATTCTAGGGTTTTCATGCATACTGAAAAGAAACAAGGTAAGTCTGACATGGACCCTACCCTCAAAGGCTGCATGAAAAGGGAGTTCTGGAATGAGCCTGGAGGGAAGGGTAGTGTTGGACGGGAAGAAGTTAGTAGGAACAGTGTGAGCAAGAGCATGGAGTCTGGACACACAGTATGCAGATGGAATCATACATATCTCCCTGGGCACAGCCTTGGGTGTGGGCAAGCCACAGGGAGAGAAAGGCAGGTCAGAGGAACCTTGTTATTAGTATCATCAACAATAATAAATAGTAATGATGATGTCATGTATCCATCATTTACTGAGCTCCAGATACTGTGCTAAGTGCACTCCCCTCAACATCTCATTGAACCATCAGCCTGACAAAGAAGGTGTCCTTAGTGCACAAATGGGTTCAGAAAGTTTCAGTGATTTCCCTGAGGTCAGCTGATTCACTCAACTGAGACTGAGACCAAAGGCTGTTTTCTGCTGTTGTGTTGTTCCGTGTCTCAAGAAGACATGTCATAGAAGCTGGATTTGATCTAGAATCAGAGATGAAACAATAAAAGTAACATTTCTGGATTTTTTAAAATTAGTCTATCCTCCTGTTCTGATTATTATCTCTGGAAAGTTCTGTTTTCACGCATAGAGTTTCATCCCTCACGTGCAGACTTCCCTGTCATCTGCTATTCTCCTGCAGATCATCTTCAAAGCTCCTGATTTATTTTCAAGAAAGTGTCTCAGATCTCTTGTCTTCTTCCAGCCTCCCTTGAGAGGAACTGTATTTAGCATGAGCTCATCCACCTAATATGTTTCCATCAGCAAGGGGACTCTTTCCAGAAAGACAGTGGGCCAAGAAAATGCAGCTTGTGGCCAATTTATTAACCCCTTTCCTCTTGCCTACTTCTTTGTCCCGCTTTTCCCCTCCCTATAACATTTCCGTAGCTTCAGCACTACATCTTCTCTCTTGAGTGCATCAGGATCTATTTATGTGAGCTTTACGGTTTATGTCAGCTCATGGAGAAATTCACTTGAGATGCTGAGCCACCAGCCCAGCCCGGCTGTGATCACACAGGAGAGCATACCTACCGACCCCTCTAATGAGGGCCAGCTGTTTGTTCTCCAGCACCGACCTGGAAAACAGCTGACTTCTATACTCACCTAGCCCAAGGTGCTTGTCACGTGACACCCTGGAGGCAGAAAAGAAGCTTACTCAGAAGTAAGTCTTTAAAATTAATTGTCTTGGCACCTCACGCCAGTCAGAGTGGCTAAAATGAGCCAATCAGAGAACTCTAGATGCTGGCGAGGATGTGGAGAAACGGGCACCCTCCTACACTGTTGGTGGGAATGCAAACTGGTGCAGCCCCTCTGGAAAACAGTGTGGAGGTTCCTAAGGAAACTAACAATAGAACTCCCCTATGACCCAGCAATAGCACTGCTAGGAATTTATCCAAGGGATACAGGAGTGCTGATGCATAGGGGCACATGTACCCCAATGTTCATAGCAGCACTCTCCACAATAGCTAAAACCTGGAAAGAGCCTAAGTGTCCATCAACAGATGAATGGATCAAGAAGATGTGGTTTATCTATACCATGGAACACTACATGGCAATGAGAAACAATGAAATCTGGTCATGTGTAGCAACATGGATGGACCTTGAGGGTGTTATGCTGAGCGAAATAAGTCAGGCAGAGAAGGACAAATATCATATGTTTGCACGTATAGGAGGATTAGGAGGAACTTAACAGAGGACCAATGGGGGAGAAGAAGGGGGGAAATGGTGGGGGAAAGGGGGAGAGGCAAACCATGAGAGACTCTTGAATGCTGACAAAAACTGAGGACTGGTGGATGTGGGGGAGGAGGGGTGGGCATGGAGGAGGGCACTTGTGGGGATGAGCACTGGGTGTTATGTGGAAACTAATTTGACAATAAACTATTTGTAAAAAAAAAAAAAAATTAATTGTCTTGGGGCGCCTGGGTGGCTTAATCGGTTAAGCATCCGACTTTCGCTTAGGTCTTGATCTCGCGGTTCGTGGGTTCGAGCCCCGCGTCGGGCTCTGTGCTGACAGCCAGCTCAGAGCCTGGGGCCTGTTTCAATCTGTGACTCCCTCTTTCTCTGACCCTCCCCTGCTCACGCTGTCTCTCGCTCTCTCCTAGAAATAAATAAAAGCATTTAAAAAATAAATAAAATAAAATTAATTGTCTTGTATCTGGACAGTAATCTCCACCAGGAAGGAATGTCTCAAGGGCACAGCAAGTGGGGGGAAACTTGGCATCACCTCTGGCTCAGGTGAGTCGGACTGTCCTAGGGAGAGCCTCTCTTCCTCAGCTCTGCTCCTGGCTAGAGACCTCCAGCCTGCCACTTCTCAAAAAGCTGCATCCCAGCACTTCTCATTCATTCTCCTGGGGAATCTGGCTAAGATGCAGACTCTGATCCAGCAGGTCTGGGCTGTGGCCTGAGCGTCTGCATTTCTAATAAGTTCCCAAGTACTCCCACTGCTGATGATCCCTCGACCCCACTTTAAGGAGTGAGGGACTTGAAGGAGCCTCTTCAAGGTTCTCATGACTGCCTGCATATTTGAATCACCTTGAGGACCATTCGAAAATACTAATGCCCAGGCCACCTGAACCAGGATCTCTGGGGAAAAGGTGTGGTTGGTGATTGTCAAGTGCAGAACCAAGGCAGCCTAGTCATCATCCCACCTTGAGCTGAGAAACTCAGTAGCTTGCAGTGAAACACTTCTGGACCATAAGTGATAACTCACCTTCCCCTGAGGGCGCAGGGTCAACTCAAGCCCCAACCTTCCAAGTACAGCTTCAGCAAGCACATGGTGCCTCCTCTTGTCTGAACGAACCTCTGTTCTTCCCATCACTCTGAGGCATTCCCACTGTGCTTTCCAGAACTCACTGTCTCTCGTCAGTAAAATCCATTATATACTACATGTAGGTGAAGAGGAACAAGGAACCATTTCTACACACAGCAGAAAGGCACCCACAGACCCGGCCATTGAAGGAATTGCTGTAAACTAAACAGCCACCCATCTCTTGTGCCTACTATCACATAATATAAGTGATTGGTTAATTCATACAACAATCACATATAGCAGTGAGTGCCAGTTACTGTTTCAAACACTCATCAAATATTAAGTTGTTCAATCCTTATACCAACTCTATTATACAGGTGCTATAATTATCTAAACTTTACAGATGAGGAAACTGAGGTGGCTTAGGTGACTTCTCCCAGACATACCTCTAGCAAGTGACTGTTATGGGTTGAATTGTGTCCCCCCCCCCAATTTATATATTGAAGTACCAACCCTCAGTACCTCAAAACATGACCTGATTTGAAAAGAGGATCTGTAGGGTGGGTCTTAATCCAATAGGACTGACGTCTTGATCTTTTTAAAAGGGAAATTTGAGCAAAGACAGACAAACACACAGGAGAATGCCATGTGAAGATGAAAATAGAGACCTATAAGGCAAGGATGCCAAGATTGCCAGAAAATCCCCAGAAGTTAGGGGAGAGGTATGAGCAGATTTTTGACCTCACAACCCTTGGAAGGAACCAAACCTACCAACACCTTCATCTCAGACTTCTCGCCTCTGGAACAATAGATTTCTGTGGTCGAAGTGTGTGTCTGGTGTGTGGGTCTTTGTTACGGCAGCCCAAGGAGACTCATACAGTGACAGAGCCGGGATTTAAATGCAGCCGATCTGGTTCCAGGACCCAAGCTCTTACCACTCTGCATGGTGGCAGTGGGGGTGTTCTGTCCTGCAGAGACATCTCCATTCTTCATCTTTCTTCCTTTGCTCCCTTATCTTTCCCTCTTCCCTTTACTTTCTCCAGCTCTACCATTTCTGCTTTTAATTCCTTTTTTTTAATAAACAAGACATTTAATATTTTCCCCGTCGAGATGCACTGATGACAATAATTTTCCCATTCTTCTTCCCATCCTTTTTTTTACATGAATTATCTTTTTTTTTTTTTTACAAATAGTTTGTTGTCAAGTTGGTTTCCATATAACACCCAGTGCTCATCCCAACAAGTGCCCTCCTCCATGCCCATCTCCCCCCTCCTCCCTACATCCATCAGTCCTCAGTTTGTTCTCAGCATTCAAGAGTCTCTCATGGTTTGCCTCCCTCCCTCTCCCCCACTATTCCCCCCCTTCTTCGCCCCCACGGTCCTCCATTAAGTTTCTCCTAATCCTCCTATACGGGCAAACATATGGTATTTGTCCTTCTCTGCCTGACTTATTTTGCTCAGCATAACACCCTCAAGGTCCATCCATGTTGCTACACATGGCCAGATTTCATTGTTTCTCATTGCCATGTAGTATTCCATGGTATAGATAAACCACATCTTCTTGATCCATTCATCTGTTGATGGACACTTAGGCTCTTTCCATGTTTTAGCTATTGTGGAGAGTGCTGCTATGAACTTGGGGTACATGTGCTCCTATGCCTCAGCACTCCTGTATCCCTTGGGTGAATTCCTAGCAGTGCTATTGCTGGGTCATAGGGAGTTCTACTGTTAATTTCTTGAGGAACCTCCACACTGTTTTTCAGAGGGGCTGCACCAGTTTACATTCCCACCAACAGTGTAGGAGGGTGCCCGTTTCTCCACATGAAACGATGCTCAGCATCCCTCCTCATCAGGGAAATAAAATCGAAACCACACTGAGATACCACCTCTGCTTTTAATTCTTGCCACGTGTGTTAATTATCTATTGACTGTGCAACAAAACAGTGCAAACGAAGACTTCCAATAGCACACACGAGTTTGGGGCACAGCCTAGCTGGGTGCTGTGGTTCCAGGTTGCTCATGAGGTGCCATCTAGCTGCTGTTGGCTGGAGCAGGAACATCTCAGGTCCTGGTGGGGACTGAGGGATCTGCTTTTAAGCTCACTCATGTGGTTGTAACAGGTTTGATGCCTCACAGACTGTTGGTTTGGGGACCTCTCTCCCGGCCATACCATGTGGGTCTCTTTACTGGACTGCCCATAACATGAGTGATCCATGAGAGAGGGCAAGTGCCCAGGATGGAAACCAGTCTTGTTATAACCTAATCTTGGATATGATACCCCACTGCTTCTGCCATAGTCTATTCATTAGAAGCAAGGATTACCCAAGAGTGTGAGTGCCAGGATGTGGGGATCACTAGGGCCCTCTAGAAAGCTCCCTGCCATACCATCCTCCCTCTGGGAGCCCACTCACAACTGCTCAGTCACTCTTGCTGACCAGGAGATGGGGTGGGGCCTGGACTCAGATTTGGGGTACAAGTATGAGCAGTAAGGGAAAGCCAGTATGGGGACAGACTCATTTGGTGTTGGAAAGTGCCATGGTGTTCTCAAAGCAATATGCCTACAATTAATGTCTTTCAAGCCTTTTATTTGTTGTAAAAAAAAATACAGGACAACATACCAAAGCATTAGCAAACTGCCCTAAGAAGAAGCTTCCAGCTACAAGACACAGCATTTCCTACTTGTGCTAACAAGGAAAAATGAGCTTTGGCCAAGCACCTCAAATCCACAGGCATACCCTATCTACCAAATGATGTCAACAAGTTCCTTTTTAAAGAACTCATGAGTTCTGATGCTCTACGTGGAGACAGGAAATGAAGTCGTGCCCTAAAGCAGCTGGTCCTCCTAGCTAAGATTAAATACATGCGCAGAGACTAGCTGAAAAGAGGTTTTCTCCTGGATCAGTTAAAAATGGATCCCTCTGGAGGAGCAGGAATAAGCTCCAGGCAAAAATCCACCCCTGGCTCAAGCAGGTGTGGCCCCTGCCTCTAGTGCCAACACACATGTGCAGAGGGGTTTCCAGTGTCTGAAGACAATTTTCATTCACTCCTCACACAGCCATAAGGTGAGTGGAAATGGCATACATCATTATTTCTGTTTTGTACACGAGGAAACTGAGTGTCAGAGAGAGAGAGTGACTTACTTGCACAAGGGCCAGAAAGAAGCTTCGGGTGCAGACCTGCTCTACACAGATCCGTCCAGTCTCTCTTTCAACTGAGCAAATTAGGAAAGGCAGTAGCTAAGTGGAGGGTAATGGCTTTAGAAAAAAATGTATAAGTAGTTTTCACTAAGGTGTCCTGGGCCAACAGTTAATATAATGCTTCCCTGAATGGGTCATGACTGGGCTGTTTCTTGGGTCCTTCCTGACCTCTCTTCGTTGGACGTCCATTCTTGCTTCTGGGGCCACCCACAAGCCCGGCACAATGAAGGCTGAAAACTTGCTTGTTTCCACTTGTCCCACCATCTTGGGTGAGGCCTTTTTTACTCAACAAAAATTTCCTGAGCACCTCCTGTGTGGTAGATGCCATTCTAGGCACTGAAGATATGGCAGCGAGCAACATACCCACAGACCTTGGCCCTCCCTGAGCACTATGCTTCCCCCCCACCCCCAGCCCCTTTCTTTGGTGGTATTGCCAACCCTTCAGTGTGTGCTGGAGCTGCAAGTGTGATCAGAGAGCTGGAGTGTGTGTCTGTCACTCAGTCTTGAGGAAGTAGCAAGTAAGCTTCTTACTCTGCAGAGACCGGGCTATGCCAAGCAAACTTTCCCAGGCAGGTGGGCTCCATGATTCCCTTGTAATGAATCCCACATAGATGCAGTGAGCCGGTGTGCATGGGAAATTCCTATCAAATCACCGACTGGGATCAGGGAGCACCAGACATTACACGGCATCATAAGCCAACATATCCCCATGTTTCTCATGGTGCCCCATACCCTGCATTAAACATGAGGGAACATCAGATGGTTTGAGAGTTCAGGTGGAGCCCAAAGACTTTTTCATGGTCTCAGGCATGCCACTAACAAGCTGTATAATCTTGGGTGAATCATTCCAATCTTTGGCCTTCTGTGTCCTCAATTATACAGATGTATCCCAAAGGCGCCTCAAGCTCTGAAACTCTTTGACACTCAGACACCTTTGAATCTTCATGTCATGATTCCACTGGATTCTGGTGTCTCTCTTTGGGTTTTTCTGTTTGCCTGGAAAAGGGTGTTACCATGTCAAGTGTACCCCATTTGCTTCCTGAAAGACCTGGAGAAGGATCTCAGATGAATCTGTGAATTTCAGGCTTTTCCAAACTTGGATCCCAGCCCAGAGGCAAGGAAGAGTGTGAGGTAGAATTGTTTCTAGGACTTATGAAGCCCACATTTCCTGCCATTTCTTTCCAAGTCTGGTGTTAAACTAACAAGCTCAAATATGAATGTTAACAAAGATGACTCAGGCCTAGAGAATGTGATAGCATGAAATGGCTTTAAATAATGGCAGCAAAAGAACTTTTCTGACCCATTTGTTGACAAAAGACAGCAAGGTATCATTAATCTAGTTCTGTGATCTCTAAGCAGTTTTGATTGTGCACCCTTGTGATAAAATGTTTTTGACCATGCAAGCACTCCAAATATATAAATATTTATATATTTGGAAATTAGAGGCATGTAGTATTATATGTACCTATGAACCTATAAAACTTACACAAAGGGAAAAATCAAAAAGGCAAAATCAAACCAAAGAAACATTTTCAACAGAAGAAAGTTTTTCTTTGTTAGATCAGTGTTTCTTTGTCAGATCATATTGCACTTTTGTAATGCAATATGAAAACCTGACTTTAAGTCCAGTGTATCCAAATTCTTGGTTTCTAAGTATCGTTGTAACTGAAAAGTTGCAATTCAAAAATACATAGCTCTAAATGGGAGAGAATTATTGATGGGGTGGTTGTTATTGGGGACTTGGCAAAATCCAAATTGGAAATGTACATGATCCCAAGTAATGACAGTATAGTCGATCAGCGTTGTAACCTTCTTGCCAATGACCCTAGAACCCCTCTAAGTCATGTTACACAAACATCACTATAATCCAGGTGCAAAAAGTTCCCCAAAGACCTTACTTCTCTGTAAAATGATGGGTCAATGTTTATATTGTAACTTTAAAAAAGGTTTTTTTCATGTTTATTTATTTTGGAGAGAGAGACAGAGTGTGGGTGGGGAAGGGACAGAGAGAGAGAGAGGGAGACACAGAATATAAAGCAGGCTCCAGGCTCTTAGCTGTCAGCACAGAGCCCGTTGTGGGGCTCCAACCCACGAACTGTGAGATCAGGACCCAAGCCAAAGTCAGACACTTAACTAACCCAGGTGACCCTATATATTTTAACGTTTAATAAACACATAAATCTTTTGAAAAGTCACAACTGAATAAAAATATGTACTAATGCCCATCTCTTGATTAAGATGCTCCAGGGAGCTTGGGGATTCAGGGTATTTAGAACAGTGGTCCTCAAACCCTTGAAGAATATTGCCACTTTTCATGCAACTCTGCATACTAGCAAATGGAATTGGCTAAGAAAAGACACAATGCAAAATCTTACAAAAATGAATGTGTAGGGGTGCCTGGCTGGCTGGGTGGCTCATTCGGTTGAGCATCTGACTCTTGATTTCAGCTTAGGTCATGATCTCAGGGTTGTGGGATCGAGTCCCAAGTTGGACTCCAATCTAAGTGTGGAGCCTGCATAAGATTCTCTCTCCCTGTCTCTCTTCCCCTCCCCCACTCATGTATGTGCTCGCTCGCTCTCACTTTCTCTCAAAAAAAAAAAGAGTATGTAAAGAAAAGGTGAAGTATACATTCGATGAATTTTACCCAGTCTTAGAAAGAAATCCCGCCTTTTGTGACAACATGGAGGACATTATGCTAAGTGAAATGAGCTAGTTGCAGAAGGACAGATACCACAGGACTCTATCTATATGAGGTATCTAAAATAGACAAATTCACAAAAGCAGAAAACTTGGTCGTGGTTGTCAGGGCTTGGGGGAATAGCAAGTTATTCAATGAATATAAACTTTAAGTCCAGCAAGATGAATATATTCTAGAGATGTGTTGTATAACATTGTGCTGTTAACAGTAGATCTTGGGCATCTTGAGGGTGCCTGGGTGGCTTAGTTGGCTGGGTGTCCAACTTCAGCTCAGGTCATGATCTCATGGTTCATGGGTTCAAGCCCCACGTCAGGTTCTGTGCAGACAGCCCAGAGCTGGGAGCCTACTTCAGATTCTGTGCCTCCCTCTCTCTCTGCCCCTCCCCTGCTCATGCTCCATCTCTCTCAGTCTCTCATAAATAGATGTTAAAAAAGATCTTAGGCACCTCGAAATGTGTTAAGAGAGTAGATCTCATACTAAGTGTTCTTATTAAAACAAAAATAAAATAATAAAACAAAAATAAAATAAGACCCTTTGGGTCCCCCCAAAGGGACCCAAGAAAACTCTGGGAGATGTTGAATGTCTGATCTTTGATTGTGGTGGTAGTATCACAGGTATTCACAAAAGTCCAGACTCATCACATTGTACACACTCAAATGTGCCACTCTTTGTACATGAATTATACCCTAATAAAGCTGTAAAAAATGAATTTGTATTTTATGACTCAGAGGCACCCATGTCTATTAAGCAGTATAAACACATGTAGGAGACCTGTTTAATCAATCTGGAGGCAAAGCTTGGAGGATATAGAAATTAAGCAATGCTTGCAACCAGTCTGCTATCCTTGACCATAGCCAAAACCCTTTGATCACATTTCTTGGGAGGGCAAGTACTTAGGAATAAATATCTAGACTTCTGAATGTTTGTCTTCAAAACTCAAACCTATTGCATCGTGACAAACCTTCTAACCGAAGGACCTTAGAGTAAAGCAGGCATTGTGCTGATTGATATGTGTGACCTAATGGAGCCAAAAGGAAAATGAAGAGAGAAAAGAGGGACAGAGATAAAGCACTTGCACAGAATAAGAGCCATCTGTGCTAGAATTGAGTCACAAAGACGTCCCCTTGTGCAGTAGTTCTTAAAGTGAACTGGCCGCATGGAACACTGGGGCACCTTGTTGAGCTGCAGGCTATGATTCAACAGGACCAGGATGGACTGATCTTCTGCATTGCTAGCAAGATCCCAAGAGATGCAGGTGCTACTGGTCAAGACTATACTGTGAATGGCCAGTGCCTAGAATATATGTGTCTTTGACAGTCTTTCTTGAGTCTATCTAAATTTGCTGGGAGCAACCAACACGTGGGAATCCTATAGAGGCTGGCCCAGGGCAGCTCTCTATGAAGCACAGAAGCTATAGGTAGTAACTCATTATCAGAAGGGTGGCTGCCCACACACAAGTAACAAGTCCTCAGAACTGCCTCCAGCCAAATTAGATGGCACTTTTGGGATAAACCTCTTTAAATTCCAATCCCATCCCCGCCAAAGTGAGAATGCAGCAGTAAAGCAAAGAAGGCACCTTGCTGCCTGGAAGGAACTCCGATGGAAGACCAGCCACACTTTAGGGAACAAGCAGTGGCTGAGCGGCTGAAGTTGAAGGCTAAAGGCGGATGAAGCCCTTGAGTGTCAGTACACAACCCTTCCACTGCTACTCTTCATAGAAGGTCCCCTGTGACCTGAGCCACCAGTGTCACAGTCACAGGAGGAATAAGCTGGCTCTGGAGTGCAGAGCAGGACTGAGTCCAGCGCCCTGAACTGGAAGACTCAGGGGCCACAGGGGCAGCCATTTCTCTTTCAGGACCACATGGCTCTTCCCATTGTCTACTTTCCTAAGGGAAACTATCTTCTGATTCCACGGTGATACCCTAGCCCCCACACTACTGTGAAGTGACTGAAAACTTCTCTTGTCTTTAAAAGGAGACAGGATGTGGGGCGCCTGGGTGGCTTAGTCGGTTAAGCGTCCGACTTTCGCTTAGGTCATGATCTCGCGGTTCGTGGGTTCGAGCCCCGCGTCGGGCTCTGTGCTGACTGCCAGCTCAGAGCCTGGAGCCTATTCTAGAGTCTGCATCTCCCTCTCTCTCTCTGACCCTCCCCTGTTCACGCTGTCTCTCTCTCTCCAAGAAACAAATAAAAATATTTAAAAAAAAAAAAAAAAAGGAGACAGGATGAAAGATGAATCTGCGCTCTGGGGAGGGGTGAGTTTCCCCTCTATAACAGTGAGAAAAGCTGTTAGACCTGGTTAAAGGGAATCAAAACACCCCACCCAAGGAAATGTGTGCAGTCCTCTTTTTCTCACAGAAAATGAGATGGTTTTGAAAAGTTTTAAAGTGACAGTGAATTAGCTTACAATGCTCTTAAAAACATCCACCCACAGATTCACACTTTGAGGAGACTAGCTGGTGAATCATTTTAGGAAGCCCCCAGATTAATTTCCCTACTGAGGGTGAGCTTCGGGAGTCCCTGGTTTCTCCTTACATAACCCCTATTTTGTTGAAAATGACAATAGCAGAGAGTGGATACGAATGAATGAGGGCCAGGGCCGCAACTCGTCTGCTCATCCTTCTATCTCCAGCACACACTGGGCAGCGCTGTACAGCTGTTTGTTGGAGGAGTTAATGAACCACCAAATCACGGGGCCAGTGAGTGGAACGTCTTCTGTGTCTCTTAGCAGGTCAGCCTCTGCCAATTCCGTGTGCTGAATGAATGCCTGCGATCCCGTAACGTCGCTCACTCGGCTCACTCCCTGGAGCACACACGTTTGGGAGTGGCCTGTCTCTGCTGTCCTGGTTCATTTTCCCTTTGTCCTCACTCTGCTTTCCCTCTGGCCAGTCGTTAGCCTGCTAGATTGAGGACCCTCTTAAGTACTGCCTGGATACTTGCTCTGCTCCCCTGCTTACAGAGGACAGGTAGGAGGAGCCTTGTCACAGATCTCTCACCAAGCATGTTATCACCAGCCTCATGTCTGTGTGAACCTGCTCATGAGGGTTGTGAGAGATGGGGTTCCCAAAAGGTAGAGCTTTGCCACATTTACCTTGAGACCCAACTGGGGTAGAGTTTAAAACCTTTCTTCTACTGCCTTATCCTGTTTTTCTGGGAAGAGGGGCTTTAAAACTTCAAAGGTATGGGTGCCTGTGTGGCTCAGTTGGTTAAGTGTCCGACTTCGGCTCAGGTCACTGTTCGTGGGTTTGCGCCCTGTGTCAGGCTCTGTGTTGGCTGTTCAGAGCCTGAAGCCTACTTCAGACTCTGTGTCTACCTCTCTCTCCCTCCCCTGCTGTCATTCTGTCTCTCTGTCTCTCAAAGTAAAAATACACATTAAAAAGAAAACTTGAAAACTCACTTCTTCTTGGTTAAGAACCGAGCATCCCAGCCTGGCATAGAAGGGCAGAAATGACTTCTGGGAAATGTCCCAATTGGAGTCACCAGGGACATGAGTCTACTAGCCTGCCCTGGACCTTGCCCAGTGTCAGCCAAAGTGTCATCTTAGGGTCAGCATAATGTCATCCCACCACTAGGATGGATGTTGACAAAGTATTCAGTTTTAACCATGCCTGGCCCACTGGTGATATTCATAACAGCTAGAAGGGGCTGTGTTCCAAGTCAATTTAGTCAGAGACAGTTCCAAATGTGTCCTTACAGTTGGCCAACTGTGTGTATCTGATGCATTCAGGATGGCTAGAAAGATGCCAGGAACTCTGAGGACCTAATGAAGAATAGACATGGCTAGGCAGTGATTGCCAGAGGTTAGGTGGGAGGGAGGAATGAACAGGTGGAGCACAGAGGACTTTTTTCAGGGCGGTGAAAATGGTCTGTGTGATATCATAATGATGCCATAATGTATTTGTACACAGAGTGTACAACGCCAAGAGTGAAACCTAGTGTCCACTGTGGACTTTGGGGTGATGATAATTTGTCCATGTGGGATCATCAGTTGCCTCAAATGTTCCCCTCTAGTGAGGGATGTTGGTAACGAGGGAGGCTGTGCATGTGTGGGGACAAGGAATGTGGGAGATCTCTGTACTTTCCTCTTAATTTTCCTGCGAACCTAAAACTTCTCTAGAAAATAAAGACTTAGGGAATAAACCTGATTTCCTCCCTCAAAGGTGGAAGGGTATGATGTGTTGGCGGGCAGAAAACTGGGTGAGGCATACTTGCGGGTAGTTGAGGAGCACCCTCCCCAGGTGACTTGTGATTCTGAAGAGGTTCTCCTCTAAGAATGAGGTACAGGAAAAGAAAGCCATGAACTAGAACCTGGAGCCAGGAAGGGAGCAGGAAAGAAATGCTGTTGTTGGTTATGACAGAAACTCATCTCGGCCACTTGACCCCACCCTGTCATGCCTATCCCTTCCCTCCCCTCAGCTTGAGAATGTGATTTATCTCTGCTCTGGGCACACGGCACTGAACTGTATGTAGGCATGAAAACTCATCCTCTCTGTTTGATGCTTTATTCATTCCGGAGCAGACCATAGTCAAGGTTGGGACTCTGTCTGCTTCTCTGTGGCCCAAACACCTGCCGGCCACATGGCCGCGCATGGGCAAACCTGAAATAAGGACTCAGAGCTCTGTGGCCAGCAGTGTCCAAGGCAAGCTGCATTTCACTTAATTTCCATCTAGTGGTGACTTGCTCATTCCTGGTAGCTCTTCAGAATGCAGGTGGGAGGCTTGAAGATCACTTTTCTCACTTGTCTGAATTTTTGCATTTTGCCTGAATCTTCTCATGGGCCTCACTCAGTGGTTCTGAGCCTGGCTGTGCATTGAAATCATTCGTGTGAGTCTTTGCTGGTTCTGATGTAATTGGTCTGGACTGTGACCTGTGCCGTCGGAATTTTCAAAGCTTCCTCAGATGATTCTAGTGTAAGGGAAAGTGGGACTCACTGGTGAAGCTGAAGCATTTCTGGATCTGATAAGGATTAAATAGCCTGATCCTGAAACTTCTTACTGCCCTTGTCTGGTGTATACAAAGCAAGGGTGACTTGGAGAACAAAGATTCAATTAGGATGCTTCTGTCTGTGGCTTCTATAGGAATGTTTCTTGTCTTCTATGTTCTTTAAAACCAAATCCATGAGGTGATCAATCCTGTCCCTTTTGGGCAAAGGATTTAAAACACTTTTGACCCAAATTCTGTATCCCAGGTTATGGTGACATACAAAATAGGGAACACTCAGTTACATTTGAGTTTCAGAAAACAATGCCATTGTGTTTGTTTGTTTGTTTGTTTGTTTGTCTAAGGGTATCTTCTGCAATGTCCAGGATTTGCCTACACTAAGGAATTAAATTTCACTGGGCATCCTGTACTTTTACTTGATAAATCTGGTGACTGTAATAGATACGTTAATCAGAACTTTTTGTTATGGATGACAATACCTAACTCTAAGTAATTCAAGCAAAAAAATTAGAAGCCAGTAATGGATTTATATAACTAAAAAGTCCATGTATTTGGGCTGTATTCAGATGTATCCAGGCACCTCTCTCCATATTTCTTTGCTCTTCTTTCCTCCATCTAGCTCTTTCTAAAGAGAAGGAAAGAAGGCCCCCTAATGGCTTATGATCCCACTGGCAGAAAGTCTCTGTGAGAACTTCAGAAACAAAGAAGGCAGATTATTCCGATTTGAA
Source organism: Proteles cristata cristata (assembly GCA_017311185.1). Taxonomy (NCBI): domain Eukaryota; kingdom Metazoa; phylum Chordata; class Mammalia; order Carnivora; family Hyaenidae; genus Proteles; species Proteles cristata. The sequence continues at coordinate 241,067 of JAESUZ010005656.1, read as the reverse complement.
CCACAGGTCTGTCAGTGAATCACTGTAGCCAAGGAAGGTGAATACTCACTTTGCTCTGGTGCTTACCACATGCCCACCCTTAGGACCAGAGCATGGTCACTCCCCACCCAAATCACAGGGGCTGCTCCGCTTTACAATAGACACGGTATGGGTGGTTTTCCAAGGGATAGAATTTTGAACAAACATATGTGTACTCCATTCAAAGAGGAAATGTATTTCTTGCCTATCCCCAAAATGTGAGCTTTACTACCTAAAGAACGGAGAATGTAAATTATTTAGGATGGCTGTGAGGTCAGAGAGGAGGCAATTCCCTACTAATGGTCTCTAAATGAACTGCACAGGTGCTCAGTAGATCTAAAGTGAGAGTACATAACACCTGGTCTCAGGCTCTGCTGTCTAGCAAGGACTCATACATGGAGAGGAAATCATGACAGTCCCTAGTATATCATTTAAGGGGCTAGAGAGACAGTGCTGTGCTCAAAGGAAGCCTTCTTTGAGGCTCTGTGTACCTCTCCAACTGTGAAAGTGGGAGAAATGTCTAGATCTTCTGTGGTTGAAAATAGTGGCTTCTGATGCCTGAATGACTCATATATGCTCTTGACCCAGTCTGCTCCCAGTAACGTCACCAAGGTGACACCTGAAAAATTCACTGACTCCAGGGGCAGATGGGTGGTTACGCTTCTGAGAGAGCAAGAGATCTATAGGAGTGGCCACATTCTTCTTTGTGCTGTGAAGTTTCTGCTCATGTGTCTCATGTTTGAATACTTGACTATTGCACCACAGCATAAGCTTCTTGCAGGTAGGAATTCTTGATTCTTTCATGGAATTCACAATGGGGCTTAGTGGAATGTTTTAAGTTACTAGAACAATGGGGAAGAGTCTCCTTTATCCCCTTGTCCCCAGCTCTTGTAAATCAGCATTCCTATTTAACATACCTCTCCACAAGAGGTGCATCTAAGAATCAACTTTTTAAAATGAAATCGCCTATCACATATTGCAAGAAATTCTGATTGAGAAGATTGAGATGTAGGGTTGGATTGGAATGTATATTTTGGTTTTTGAAGAGCTCCACCAGTAATTCTGATAAACTCTCTTCTTGCCACAAACCACTTTCAGATGAAAATAGTTTGAGCTTGATTCTCTTCAATTGCTTGGAATATCAGAACTAAATCTAGAACAACAATTCCTGTGGTTTGATTTCAACACATCCTCACACTATGGTCTACCACAGTTGTGATGGAAATAATTTGAAAGAAATGTGAGCCAACCTAAAGTTGCATGCTGCTAACCAACTCTAGTTTTATATTTAGAGTTACTTTCATGAAAACACGAAAAAAGATTTCTAGAAAAAAAAATTCCGTAATAAGGGGAGGTCGTTCCTCTTAGGTTGGCTGAAGTATCGTTCTGACACAGCTTGGTGGTGGAATTCCCCTCTCTTTCTCTCCTAACTCTTGGGAAACATGTGACAGTAATCCCCATGATTATCTTGGGGTAGATCTGTCATCGGCAACATGGATATTAAATATGGTGATGAATGAATGCACTCATTGTTTTATCTCACATTACAATAAATAAGACTCTGATTCTGCCCAACAAAGCCAAAAGTAATGGGGAGCTGAGAAACATAGAGCCAAGTGATAGCAGTATGGGATCGTCAGGCTGGTAAAATAGGAAAGGACAAGTGAGAGCTTGGAGAGAATCCCACAACCAGAGTCTCTGCCTGTGATGTAGATGCCACCTGCTTAACTCTAGTGTCCCAATGACCAGCAACTATAGAAGCTTTCCTATACATGGGTCTCTTGTATGCCCATCCCACTAAACTTCAGGTAAATCCCTCTTCTCAAGAGCCAATGGAAAAATAACAAAACTCTATGACTATATTGTATAGATCCTCTGATGGCCCAGTCCTTAAGTCTTAAAAGAAAACAAATCAAAACCATTCCCAGGAGCACCTGGGTGGCTCAGTTGGTTAAGCATCCAACTTCAGCTCAGGTCATGATCTCATGGTTCAGTTTGTGAGTTTGAGCCCAACGTCAGGCTCTGTGCTGACAGCTCAGAGCCTGGAGCCTGCTTCAGATTCTGTGTCTCCCTCTCTCTCTCTCTGTCCCTCCCCTGTTTGTGGTCTGTCTGTCTTTCTCTCAAAATTAAACATTAAAAACAATTCACAAAGGGACCTCCTCTACCCCAGCTCTTCACAACCTCCCCCTGCCCCGAACGAAAGCAGTATTTTCCAAAGTTTCCACATTTCAAGTTTATATATGAGGATATTAACATCCAACCAAATATGTATTCAAATTCCTATTTTAACTGAAATGATAATGATTTATAATTTTAAAAATCTCCATTGAGTCCCTTCTCTAGAACTGGAAAATTTTCCAGTGAAATATGACTATATACTTCCCTATGGCCTTCAATGGGATCTCAACTCACTTTCTAAAGAGACATTCACAGGCCTAAAATTTGTCTGAAAATATAATATATACCTTGAACACCACTGAAATTCTTCTTATTCTACATCATAATATATGTGGGATTATTTTAATGTAAAATAAAAATTTTAACTACTTGTTGGGAAAATTGAATTAAACATAAGGATACCATATAGCCCTATGTTAGGATTATAAAAATTTTAGATCACAGACTCAGACAAATATATAATTAAGATTTTTCACTGCCTTATACGTTATGAAAAGTAATTACTAAGAAAGTTGCTCAGGATATTGCTGAAGAGTTGGTCTTGTATAATATTTGGGTCATTTTGGATATAAATTTCCTGAGACCATTAAGTTGAATGGTAGACTGAAAGAGTTCTTGATCTAATATATCTTAAACCATCTTGCAACGTCTGAGGAAGAACATTTTCTGCCAGCCTAAATGTGAGACAGGAAACCATCAAAATCCTAGAGAACACTGGCAGCAACCTCTTTGACCTCAGCCAGAGCAATTTCTTACTAGACATGTCACCAAGGGCAAGGGAAACAAAAGCAAATATGGACTATTGGGACTTCATCAAGATAAAAAGCTTCTGCACAGTGAAGGAAACTAAAACTAAAACTAAACTAAACTAAAACAAAACTAAAAGGCAGCCTACAGAATGGGAGAAGATATTCTCAAATGACATATCCGATTAAGGGTTAGTATCCAAGGGGCGCCCGGGTGGCGTAGTTGGTTAAGCGTCCGACTTTTGCTCGGGTCATTATCTCGCGGTTCATGGGTTCGAGCCCCGCGTCGGGCTCTGTGCTGACTGCCAGCTCCGAGCCTGGAGCCTGTTTCAGTCTGTGACTCCCTCTCTCTCTGACCCTCCCCTGCTCACGCTGTCTCTCTCTCTCTCTCCTAGAAATAAATAAAACATTAAAAAAAGAAAAAGGGTTAGTATCCAAAATCTATAAAGAACTTCTCAAACTCTACACCCAAAAAACAAGCTAGCTAAGAAATGGGATGACTAGAAGATGTCCAAATGGCCAATAGGCACATAAAACGATGTTCCATATTACTCATCATCAGAGTTACAAATCAAAAGCACAATGAGATACCACCTCACAGCTGTTAGAATGGTTAAAATTAACAACACAAGAAACAATGGGTGTTGGCAAAGATGTGGAGAAAGGGGTACCCTCTTTCACTGTTGGTGGGAATGCAAACTGGTGCAGCCACTCTGGAGAATAGTATAGAGGTTCTTCAAGAAACTAAAAATAGAACTACCCTATAATCCATAATCCATCAATTGCACTATTAGATATTTACCCAAAGGATACAAAAATACAGATTCAAAGGGGTACATGCACCCCAATACTTATAGCAGTATAATCAACAATAGCCAAACTATGGAGAGAGCCTAAATTTCCTATTACTCAGCCATCAAATGATACCTTGCCATTTGCAACAATGCAGATGGAATTAGTGTATATGGATACAGCTAAGCAAAATAAGTCAGAAAGACAAACACCATACAATTTCACCCATGTGTGAAATTTAAGAAACAAAACATAAACATATTGGAAGGGGGTAAGAGAAGACAGGGAAATAGACCACAAGAGACTCTTAATGATAGAGAACAAACTATGGGTTGATATAGGGAGGACAGTGGGAGATGGGCTAGATGCATAATGGTTACTAAGAAGGACACTTTATTTTTTTTTTACAAATAGTTTATTGTCAAGTTGGTTAACATATAACACCCAGTGCTCATCCCCACAAGTGCCCTCCTCCATGCCCATCTCCCCCTCCCCCCCACATCCATCAGTCCTCAGTTCTCAGTATTCAAGAGTCTTTCATGGTTTGCCTCTCTCCCTCTCCCCCACTATTTCCCCCCTTAAGAAGGACACTTGTGATGAGAGCTGGCTGTTGTCTGTAAATGATGAATCACTGAATTCTACTCCTGAAACCATATTGCACTGTATGTTAATTAAAATTTAAATTAAAAAAATTTTTCTGCGTTTGGGGACTTGAGTCCCCTCATACACCTCCCCAGATGTCCCCCATTTCTTAAGCCCAGGCCACTAAATAAATCAATCACCCCCTCCAAAAATGCTGTAAGCAGAGATGATGGGCCCTTATATAGGTTCATTATTTTACCATCAGTGTAATGATTTTTGTTATATATCAAGTAATTAGGAGTCCTGAACACTTGATAGTTCTTTCAAGCCTTTATCTTCTTTTAACTCCCAAGCCTTTATTTATTGCAGGAATCTGGTCATGTTTAATTGTTCTTAAATGCAGCTGTGCCTTGAAATCATTGATAGCATTCAGCCTTGAAAACATCTCTATATACATAAGCCAATTTTGAGATCATATTTTTAAAAATCTATTGTTACTTTTAAGCAGTGGTTTGCTGTTAACCCAATTCTTCAGGAAAAGAAAAAGTCCTGATTTGTTGTATTGGTTCATTACAGTGGTGTAAATATTCCCTCTAAGCTGATTTCAAGCTACCAACATGTATCACCAAGTGTGGAGGTGGGGAGAGACCCCACAGCACCCTCTCACAAATTGGTTCCAGCACACCACTGATATTAACATGCACATAAAGATATATACCACCTGTACACATAATTTAACAAATACCTGTAATAAAAATACCTGCGTAACAAAGGTCAAGAAATAGAACAAGGCCAGAACCCTAGGTAACCACCACATAATCTTTCCCATCTATGATTAGAATTAACAATATGCTCATTTCCATGGTGATCTCTACCCTCCTATTCTTTTTTTTTTTTTTTTACAAATAGTTTATTGTCAAGTTAGTTTCCACATAACACCCAGTGCTCATCCCCACAAGTGTCCTCCTCCGTGCCCATCCCCCCTCCCCCCACCCCCATCAGTCCTCAGTTTGTTCTCAGCATTCAAGAGTCTCTCATGGTTTGCCTCTCTCCCTCTCCCCTACTATTTCCCCCCTTCTTCTCCCCCATGATCATCCGTTAAGTTTCTCCTAGTCCTCCTATACGTGCAAACATACGGTATGTGTCCTTCTCTGCCTGACTTATTTCGCTCATCATAACACCCTCAAGGTCCATCCATGTTGCTACACATGGTCAGATTTCATTCTTTCTCATTGCCATGTAGTATTCCATCGTACCCTGCTATTCTTGATGCTTTTACCACTTACGTGTCTATCCCTCAACATTCTGGTTTAATCTGGCCTATTTCAAGCTTTGTATAAATGGAATTGTATTTATGTATTTTTTGGTGCTTTATTTCGCTTAACATTACATTTGTGAGATTTGCCCATGTTGGTGCATGTAGCTATAGTTCACTGATTTTTATTACTGAATAGTATTCCAAAGTATGAATCTATTCAATAATGTACTAGAACTGGCAGATAGATATATCTGATGAGTAAATGAAAAGGAATTTTGGAAGCCAGCTGAAACCGTGTTGGCCATGGGTAAGAATATTTATATCCTAGAAATTGGCAAGTGCTACAAATCAGAGCTTTCTCTTCCTGTTGTTAACACCTGCCATCATGCTACCACATATACTATAATGTATTTATCCATTCTACAGTAAATGGGCATTTGGTGTGTTTCTAGTTTTTGCCTATGAACATTCTCTCACATATGTACTGGTAGATACATTTCTAAAGGATAGGATATCCCCACTCCCCAGAGGAAGATTAAGTCATAAGGTATGCACATGTTCAACTTTAGTTAATAATGTCAAATAAGTTTCCAAAACGTTTGTACCAAATTATGTGGAACCTCGGCAGTTTTGTTGAGATATTACTCAATATCCTTGCCATCCCCTGGTATTGTCAGACTTTTAAACTTTTGCCCAAATAGTGGTTGTATACTTACACGTCATTATTGTTTTAAGTTGCGTTTTCCTGATTTCTGATTAGGTTGAATATCTTTCCTGAAGTTTGAATGTTTCCTTTTGTAAAGTACTTGTTAAAGTCTTGCCATTTTTTTTTACTCTTTCTGCTACTGACTTTCACAATTTTTGATATATTCTGGATATTCTAGTATAAGTAATTCTATAAATTTTCCTCTTTCTTTCTGATCTGCTCCCAAAGTTTGTTACCATAATTGCTATGCCATTAACAAAAATACCTTTTTTGTGGTTAATGTGGGCAGATTAATACAGACTTTCCATTTACTATGATCTGTGCATGAATTTTGTCTGATAGACTTTAACCTTCAGGAATCATTTCATTTCTCTTGATCGTGAGCTGTAATTGATAAATGGAGTAAAGAGATTCTGTTTCTCTGAGTCTTAAAGAGACCAGGACAATGGAGAGAAAATTCTGCTTGGGTTGTGCATAGGATTCTGTACTGTCCTGCCTCAAATATTTTTTAATACCTTGGGTCCAGTCTGTCTAGCTAGTGTATTTCATTCTCTTGGGTCTGTAACTCAGCACAGTACACTGGGAGATAGCCTATCCCAAACACCCTTTCTACATTTGCTAAGTTTCCATTAATACCCAACAGAGAAGAGAAAAAAGGAAGCAAAGAATACCATGTAATCAAAAGACAAATGGTTTGCTCTTCTCAGGCTGCTGTAACAAAGTGCCATAGACTAAGTGGCTTAAAAACAGCAAACATTTATTTCTCACAATTCTGGAGGCTGGAAAGGCCAAGATCAAGGCACCAATAGAGGTTGTCTAGTGAGAGCCCACCCCATAGAAAACTGTCTTCTCCCTGTGTCTTTATATTGTAGAAGGGGCAAAAGAGTTCTCTGGTGTTTATAAAGGCACAGATCCCACTTTTTGGCTCTACCATCCTGCTAATGTTCTCCCTATCTGCATGACCAGGAAAAGCTAAAGACATCTACTTGCCCCAGCCAATGAGAAGGGAGAAGTGATGGGCAAGTGACTCCCATTTCAGTGTCCAACCAGAATTACATATATCACTTCCACTCAGTTAATTGAGCAAAACATAGATGTAGAGTCACACCTAGTTGCAAGGAAGTCTGGGAATTGAAGTCTTTCACTGAGGAGCCAAAACTTTAAGTGTCTAGTAACAAAAAGGGGAGAAGATCTGTGGAGAGTCAAGTGTCTTTTCCACAAGTCTTCAATCAGGCTGCCTGGTCACAACATCCTGAGACCCAGGGAAATGACTTACTCCTGCCTCTATCTCTGGTCTCACTTTACACTATAAGGAATTTTATCTCCTTCTCGTGTTCTTCTGCGCCATTGAGATATCAGGCCTTCATAAGTAGTTCAGACAAATTCTTTCAGAGCCCACATGGCTCTATAAAGTAGGAACTGTGGAAACCCTAAGGATTGCCTTGAGGCAGATCATACCAATAGTCCTTCGGTTGCTTGATAAGTGATAAACACTCTAATTTTCATTTTCCTAGTATTTGGGGTTTGGCCTAGGAAAATGAAGCTGCTTGGGGAAAAGGAAGACAGACTAGAGAAGGGGGGTGCATTACAATGGTTCTTAAGGTTATGCTCACTCAGGGAGCTTCAAGTTACCACCAAGGCTAAGAGCCACCGACTTAAGTTTATATAGAGAGAAAACATCTCCACTTTGTAAACACAGCTGCAAAGCTGATAGATAGGGATGGCAAGGGTGCCTGTAACACATCAGTGACTGGGTCTCAACTCTGGCAACTCAGAATGATATCTTCATGCCCTAGAAGCCTTCTACAAATGTTTGTGAACCATAAAAGACCATTCAGGTTATTAGACAGAAACCAGAATATGTGATAAACCAGTTAGCTGAAAATGAGAAGCAGTGAATCTGATTCTTATTTGACTTGCTACATCTGTGAGCTTTCCCTCTGCTCTCTCTTAGCAGCTTCTCTTTTCCTCAGGGCCACATCTATTGCCCTGACATTGTTACCAGCAGTAGGGGACAAGCGGGCAGCTGGAGAATTGGGGGCTGATCTGTAGAGGGACTTGACTGCCCTGAAGTAGTTCCCATTTCCAAATCCTCTCTTCTGTGTCCCTCCTTTCAGAAAGTGAATAATCACATGTGAGAGCAGTCATCTTTGAAGGGTGATTGGTACATTGAGAAGAGGGGGACCTCCACAGACTCTACCCCCGCTGAACATGCATACTCCCAACACCTACCTTTTTCCTCCTTGACATTTTGGATTTTCCCCTTTGTTCTTTCCATGCCAACTCCATATCTCCGTTGACTGGTGTAGCCACTAAAAATCATCTCCATGTTTGGCTTCTGAGGCTTTGTTCTTACTTATCCTTCTACCATTCTGAAAGCAACGTATCTGACTCCTTACACTCACTTCATACCCAACAGACTAGGGCTCAGCTCTTCTCTTATTATAATCTCTACTAAGAAGAGATTTCACTTTTCTTTTGCATAACAAGGACTCTCAAATACTACATGCAGGACTCAAAATGTAGTCCATGAGAAGAGAAAAAAAACAGAAAGTAAGTGTAAGCATCTAGAAAAGTTTTAGTAAGTTGACATTGCTGCAAAATCCAAGTGGGTTATTTTGAGCTTTGCATGCTATTTCCCATTACCGGCTCCCTTTCATTTGCTAAAGTGGACACTGGAGCTGCTAAAGCAGTATGGGTAGAATGATTACCCTCATGACATACAGGTTCTTATTGCATTATAGTTGCAACACATAGGATGTAGGATGACCTACATCTTTGTTTGTCCGAGACGGTCTCAGTTTAAAAGTCTTGTGTCAGCCTAAGTATGTTAGAGTTCTCCTTTCTCAGCAGCATTCCAGTTTGGACAATAAATTATATGGTCACCCTACTTGATCACGTTCACAATGCATGACCACTCCTCACTCTAGATCTCATAATAAGCAGTCACAGTGATTTCAGGAGAGGCCAGAGAAACTTTTCATCTAATTCGAATACATTTTTTACCTCAGGGATCTAATCCAGTGATTTTTTTCATAAGCTCTTTGTATCTTGTGAGTTATATATGAATCATCATAGAGAAATTCCCTCAATAAGTTTAAAGGGCCTTTAATAAGTCTTCACAGGATACAAGGAGATGGACAAGGATGATGCTTTCTTGGCAGTATAAGTTCCCTGTAAATGACAAGGAGGTTTGTCTCTACCTGTCATTACTGCCTGCATGGTCTCATTGGGAAAGCACTGGAAGTCCAACTTTCCTACAAATATATCTTCCCCTTAACCTGTTACTATGCCTAAAATTCTTTCCTTCAGGGCTGTTCTGTTACATTTGGGAGCAGATTTCTGTTAAAATGCAAATATCATAGCTTACAGAGCTAAACCCCAAGAACACCTTAGTACCAGGGCTCAGAGCCCTGGGAGAATGGAATATGGATATTTTAAGAAGGATCTGAACCAAAGAAGAGCAATAGAACACTTGCTGAGGAAGGCAGAACAAGGACATCGAGTAACCTGGCAGAGAGTGTGGTGGGAGGCCTTTGGGCACCAAGAGAGAAAATGAGGAGGCATCTCTACTCCATAATTTGGCCCATCATTGTCCTGAGGTCACTGTGTATAACAGAATGCCAAGTGCAACTTTGCAACTTCTCTGAGGAGTTCAACTGAGGCCCAAAGTTAAAACAAAAGATTCTAAATAAGTATCTCTACCTTCAACAGAGAGTTGGCCAAGGAAATCCTCCAATGATTGAGGCTTTGATACAAAATACCACTTCATCAGCTTAACCTTCAGCTTGTCACCATCAAACAAGAAATGAAAAGGGGGAAATGGAAGTTGTAGTTACCTTGGTGGGCAATGCCATGTTCACAGTGGTAAATTGTCTGTAGAGGTGAAAAGATATGTCTTCCCTTCACAGAGGCCAAGTGGCAGAGATTAGAGACTAGCATTTCTATTTCAATCTGAGCTTCAGTTTGGATACCTGCTGGTTGGCTCCCGTTCTCAGGGAAGATCATGTTTTAGTTAATGATGTCAAAGAATGGCTGATCCCAGTCCATGATGCCTAACCATGGGTAGATCTCTTTAGTATGAGGAGTACCTAGCATAGCTTTTTGGGGGTTTTTATCTCCCAGATTTGGCCTTTAACTGAAATTCTGTGACAGGAAAAGTCTCCACCAACACTTTTTGACACTGATCCGTGATCTTTGCCATCCCCCTCAATTGCCATTTTTTTTTCTAGGAATTGAATTGAGGAATGAAGGCTCTCCCTACTTGAGCAATATGTGGGAAGCAGGGTCTGAAATGAGCCGTGAGGATATTCAGATGGCTGACACAAATGATGCCCTGGTTCGAACCAGGGCAGGCAGGTGCAAAATGGGCACAGGACCTATAGCAGGGAAGATGTTGCATCAACAAGCCCAGGGGCATGGCAGGAATGGCTGTGTGCCTGGTGGATTTGGGGGAGTAGAGAGACTTTATGGCTAGTTTGGAGCCGAAAACATGGAAAAGAACCCTTAACGTCTGCCAATCTTGGCCAGCACTCAGTATTGCTGGCATGCCCAGCTAGAAATCTGTTTACCTAAATGAATGAAACATCAGATAAGGTTTGTGGTGGAAAAGAGCCATGATTCTTCATCTGAATTATAGGGAGACACAAAGCTCTTTTAATGGAATGTGAGGCTGTAGTAAAGTTCTGGTGATTCTGAGGTAGAAATTTGAGTCTGGGATGCAACTTTGTTTCATTTATGGAGAAGTGATCCCAGGGGAAAGCACTTTGTGGCCAGAATATTAGGGAAATCAGGGTTGATCCAGAATGAAAAATTTGGTATTCTTTGCTTTTTTTCTCTGATTTTTTTCTTTTGGGTTTTATTTAAATTATGTTTGGTAGAAAAAGATTTATAAATTGGCAAATTTTTTCTTTTCTTGGCAATAAGGGTTCCACTAGGGTATGAAGATGACTAAGAAGTGGACATTGGGGTTTTAATGACTGTATTACTCAGAGTTCTCTAGAGAAACAGAACCAATAGAATGTATGGATGGATGGATGGATGGATGGAGAGAGAGAGAGAGAGAGAGAGAGAGAGATCTAAAAAGAGTTTTGCCATAAGATACTGGCTTTATCCATATATCTATATCTATATATGCTTAGTTATCATAAGGTATTGGCTCTGTTAAGGAGCCAGAAAAGTCCATGCTCTGTCACCTATAAGTTGGAGACCCAGGAAATCCAGTCCTGTATTTCCAAGGCCAATAGTGTAGATTCCAGTCCAAACCTGAAGGCCTGGGAACCAGAAATACCAAAGGCAAGAGAAGATTAATGTCTGAGTTCATTCAGTTAGGCAGAGAGTGAATTCAACTTTCCTCTGCCTTTTTTTCTACTCAGGCCCTCCATGAATTGAGTGATGATCACCCGCATTGGGAAGGGCCATCTGCTTTACTCAGTCCACCTATCCAAGTGCTAATCCCTTTCAGAAACATCCTCACGGACACACCTAGAAATAATATTTAACCAGCTGCCCACTCACATCTCAGTCAAATCGACATACAAAATTAACCATCATAATGAATAATGTATTAGGAGCCATCATGAGCTGTAAACCAGTTTTCCATGGGAAAAAATGCCCCTAATTTGTATCATTTGCTGATTTCTGTGGTATAAATATTCTGATCATTACCAGTTTCCAGCTACCAATATGAAGTCACTGAGCACTGAGTTGGGAAGAAATGTACACAGTTGGCTCTCACAAAATGTCTGTATGATCCGACCTCAACACAGCATGGGTTGGGAGCAAACATTTGAGACCAAACTGAAGTCTTTTGGACAAGCCACATTCACTACTCTACTAGAGAGGGGTAGAAGGGGTCATTTTGGGCATCCATATTTTTGCAGTAGGTGTTTGGGAATGTTTTTGAAAACTAAGTCACCTTCCCTTGTCCTAATATTAGTATCTTCCCTGATTGTCTGTGGGATTTAGGGAATCTGAAACTACCTCTCACATGAAAATTTACACCAAATCAAACATTCCTCAAGCTAGAGAAAATTTTAGGAGTCTTCTATGTCAATCCATTCATTTCAAGATAAGGAAACTAAAGCTCAAGATGATAAAGTCACTTACCAATGATCCCAGGAAGTGTTCTTGAAGAAGCTAAAGCCAGACTCTAGTTCTGCTGACTCTCTAACTGAGCACTGTGTGTGTAGGGGTGTGTGTTTCCAACGATAGTTGGATACCCCTCAAAGGTGGAGCTATTAGAGTTAAAAACAGAGGCCCTGCCCCTGAATGACACAGGAGGGAAGAGCTCAGAATGGATTGTTCTGGATGTGTTAGGAGTGGATATCAGCTCACCAGTGTAGAATACATCATTATACCTCATTATTTTTGCTGTGGTAGAATGGCAAGAAGTAGCATTGTGGGAAGGAGAAAAATTAGGTTCTGACCACAATGCAGCATTTGCTTCAAAACCAGACTGAACGAAACTGACAGAACTCGATGCCAGGTCTCCGAGTCTAAGTTCCATGGATAAAAGAAAAACCATGCCTGACACTAAGCTCTCTAAGAGGCAGAATTGCACAACACTTGATAAAACTGTAGGGGTTTCTTTGGCACATTCCCTCCTCAAATACAGAAGACGCAGTAACCGTAAAGTCACTAGGGAGAGAGAATCCCCAGAAGGGGTCCATTTCTGGTAGTTGGTTTTGAGCTAAATTACAAAAGAACTGAAGGATGAGAGATAAGTGGCTATTGTTTAAAATTGTGGCCATGGAGGAGGACACTTGTGGGGATGAGCACTGAATGTTATATGGAAACTAATTTGACAATAAACTATTTGTAAAAAAAAAAAAAAAGTTTTGAGCTAAAAATTAAAAAAATAAAAAAAAATTGTGGCCATTCAAATAAAGCTTTTTCTCCTCTAATAAAACTTTTTCATCCTATAATGCTAAGAAAAGAAAGGTCTTGGTGGATTTTGAATGGCTAGGGTCATCAAAGATGGAAACCAAGTTATCGTAACTAGGATAACCTCCCTACTGCTCTCCCACACCCTTTTCCTTCCATTTTTTAAAAAACACCAACAGCATTTTGCCCTTTAGGAATTTCCCCCTGAGAAGCAACTGTTTCCTGTCCCCAGTCACTGAAGTCAGCACAGCTCTGACCATCTCCTAGGAACGGAATTCATGTTTGTAGTAGACATTCCTGAGAACCGTGTTGGAAGAGGGCCCCATGGGCTGTGTGGGACTCCTACGTTAACTTCTACAATTTTCTATAGTGGAGAGATGCTGGCGTTATAATATGGAAGTGTCTTTTTTGGATATTCTCAAATGAAGAATAGAGATAGGGTAAAATTAAATTTTAGTTATGTGTTGAACTCAAGCATCAGCCTCTCTCTCTTTCAAGGCTACCTTCCTCCTGGTACATATGGTAAAGGTGTAGGTGTTAGCTTTATATAGAATTTTTGGCCATATTTCCAGAGTCTGAAAGCTCTCCCATCCCTCCAGGATCCCACTTAATAGGATTCCATTTCCTGCTCCTGGCTACCAGTGGAAGGAGGGATGTGAGACCTACCACAGACCCTCTCTGCCTCGCATTAGGGTCCATACTAGCACCATACAAAACGAAGTCTGCACACAACACCTCTTTAAGTTTGACATGACAACATGGGAAAGAACCACCAAATAAGACTTTTCTCATAGTTTACAGAAAAAGTGTCCCAGAATTTAACCCTACATGGACAATGAATTATCTGCTTTAAGAATGAGGCATTTCTTCATGTACTAATATGGAGCAATCTCCAATACATATTTTTAAGTAAAAAGGTAAATATAATAGTACATTATGTGAGTGTGTCTCTGTGTGTGTGAAAGAATATACAAGAAACCAATACTTTTGGCTGTTGTGAAGAGGAATCCCAGAATGACTGAGAGATTCAGGTAGGACATCTCCGTATGTATCCTTTGCTACCTTTTGAGTTTGGAATCATGTGAATGTATTACCCACTCAAAAATTAAAAGTGTTTTTACTTTTTTTTTTTTTGCCTAACATAGTTTGAGGGGTTTTCTATGCTTTGCAACAAAGGAGTTGTGACTGAGATATCTTTACTGCTATATGTATATTTGGTTTGATTCCAGCTATGAGGCAAATGTTTGTTTCTCACATATGAAATTCTCAATGTTAACTTATTTCTTTTTGCTTCCTTAATGAGTTCTGTGTGGATTTCTCTGTGTTTCCACTTGCTCCCTTGGGCCCTGTACTGAAGAGTTTGAGTAGTTAAATGGAATTTGATCATGGGGGTAGAGAGACATTGTAGTTGTGTGCTAAATATTACTCTCTTCCAAGTCCAAAAGCAAAGTAGTTAAAATTGAAGTCTTCCCAGGGAATCCCCTTAATAGCATATTCCAGTTCCTGCCCTCTTCCCAAGTTACTTCATCTCCATAACCATCCACCTTGTGGGAATCTTTGCTTACCTAGAGTGTGTATTGTAATCCCTTAACTTTGAGCAAGGGCTCCCAACATAGAAGCTCTCGCTAGTATTCCTTCTTTGCAAATAGGGTGGCTAAGAGAGTCCTTGGGAAGGAGATAGTTCCCAAGCCTAGTTCCATCACCTACTAGCTATGTGACTGGGAGGAAATTAGCCTTTCTGCTTTTTTCTTTTTTCATCTGTAAAATGAGGCTCTATTTTATATTTGTACAATACTCGCTCCAGGCTGGTTGTGTGGATTCAGTGAGATGACACAGCTTGAAAAACACTTAACCCAGAACCAGCTGCAGAGTCAATAACAGACCCGCCCTCACATGGTGAGGCCTCTTCATATGGACCATTAGCCATAGTTGCAATTCAGCGACAGTTGTCTGCCAATCGGAGTGCAGCTCTTCAGTGGTGCTGAACATCTTTTTAATAACATCCTGTCCTTACTGTGGCCTTTGCTTTCTCCATCTTGTAATACTGATAAAAGGAAAGAACTACTTGGCAATATCAAACAAGGCCACTTGCCCTAAATTAAGTTTTTAAGCATTTAATTTGGTTCTACTTTGAAGAGGACTAAATGTCTCCCAAGAGATCTGAGAAGAGTATTTTTTGGGGAAATACACCATTTTGCTCTCTCAGTTCCCTGAAATTGGCTATTCAGAAAGCACTGCATTTTTGGGTTCAAGAATTAAATTAGGCTCTATCTCAATGGTAAAACATCCTCCTATACCTTCTTTCTCGCTTCCTCTCTCTCTCCTTCCCACCCCCCTCTATACTGAGATATAATTTATATTATAGCACTTTTTTAGTGTTAGGTGTAAAACATAATGATTTAATATATGTACATACTGCAGAATATTTGCCATAATAGGTTTAGTTAACATCGAAGGCACAGAAATATAATTTTCCATACTATGAAAAGACTTTTAGGATCTAGTCTATTTATAACTTCCAAATGTACAATACAGTATTGTTAACAATAGTCATCATGTTGTATGTTATATTCCCAGGTCTACAACTGAAAGATTGTACCTTCTGACCATCTTCACCCATTTTGCCTACCGTCTATACCCGGCCTCTGGCTACCAACAGTCTGTTCTATGTATCTCTACATCTGGAACTTCTTAATAGGAATATAGTTGATATACAGTGTTACATTTAGGAGTAAAGTATAGTAAGTCAACTGGTATATACATTATGCTATACTCACCAAAAGCATAGCTACCATCTATCACCACATAGTGCTATTACACTACTATTGACTATATTACCTGAGCTGTACTTTTTGTCCCTGTGACTTATTTATTCCATGACTGGAATCCTGTTGTCCCCCACTCCAATCACCTATTTTGCCCATCCCACCAAGCCCCTCCACTCTGGCAGCCATTAATTTGTTCTCTGTATTTATGCATCTGTATTTGCTTTTTATTTGTTTATTCATTTGTTTTTTGGATTCCACATTTAAGTGAAATTATATGGTATTTGTCTTTCTCAAGCTGACTTACTTCACTCAGCATAATACCCTATATGTATTTTTTATGGACAATATGACATTGTAAATGTACCACATCTTCTTTATCCATTCGTCTATTGATAGACACTTACGTTGCCCTCATATCTTGGCTCGTAAATAATGCTGCAATAAACAGAGGAGTGCACATATGTTTTCAAATGAGTGTTTTGTTCTCTTTGAGATAATACTCCATAGCAGAATTCCTTGCTGATATGGTATTTCTATTTTTTAATGTTTGTTTATTTTTGAGAGAGAAAGAGAGACAAATGCGAGTTGGGGAGGGACAGAGGGAGAGGGAGACAGAATGTGAAGCAGCTCCAGGCTTTCAGCTGTCAGCACAGAGCCTGACATGGGGCTCGAACTCACGAGTGTGAAATCACGACCTGAGCTGGAGTCAGATGCTTAACCAAGTGAGCCCCCCAGGCACCCCTGGTATTTCTATTTTTAATTTTTTGAGGAACTTCCATACTGATTTCCATAGTGGCTGTACTAATTTACATTCAGATCACAGTACACAAGGTTCCTCTTTCTCTACATCTTCACCAAAACCTGTTATTTCTTTTCTTTTTGATAATAGCCTTCAAACAGGTATAAGGTGGTATTTCCTGGTGGTTTTCATTTGAATTTCCCTGATGACTAGTGATGTTGAGCATCTTTTCATGTGTCTATTGACCAGCTACCTGTCTTCTTTGGAGAAATCTTTATGTGTTTTGGATATTAACTGCTTGTGGGATATATCATTTGCCAATATCTTTTCCCATTCATTTGACTGCCTTTTCATTTTTTTTTTCAATATTTTTATTCTAGGAGAGAGAGAGAGAGAGAGACAGCGTGAGCAGGGGAGGGTCAGAGAGAGAGGGAGTCACAGACTGAAACAGGCTCAGGCTCTGAGCTGGCAGTCAGCACAGAGCCCGACGCGGGGCTCGAACCCACGAACCGCGAGATCATGACCTAAGCGCAAGTCGGACGCTTAACCGACTAAGCCACCCAGGCGCCCCGACTGCCTTTTCATTTTACTGAGGGTCTCTTCCCTGTGAAAAATCTATTTTGATTTAGTCCCAATGGGTTATTTTTGCTTTGTTTCCCTTGTCTGAGGAGTCATATCTAGAAAAATGTTGCTATGGCTGATATCAAAGAAATTACTCCCTATGTTTTTTCTTTTAGGAGTTTTACAGTTTCAGGTCTCACATCTAGATCTTTAATCCATTTTGAGTTTATTTTCGTGTACAGTTTTAGAAAGTGTTCCAGGTTCATTCTTTTGCACATAGCTCTCTAGTTTCCCCAGCACCATTTATGGGGGAGACTGCCTTTTCCCCACTGTATATTCTTGTCTCTTATGTCATAAATAAATTGACCATGAAAGCATGGATTCATTTCTGGGCTCTCAATTCTTTTCCATTGGTCTATTTTTGTGTCATTACCATACTTTTTGATTATTACAGCTTTGTGGTATCACTTGCGATGTGGGATTGTGATACCTCCAGCTTCGTTCTTCTTTCTCAGTATGCTTTGTCTATTCCAGGTCTTGTGTGGGTCCATATAAATTAAGATTATTTGTTGAAGTTTTGTGAAAAATGCTGTTGGTATTTTGATAGAGATTGCATTGAATCTGTAACTTGCTTTAAACAATATGCACGTATTCATAACAGGATTAACATTTTAATAATAATTGTTCCAATTCATGAATATGAAATATCTTTCCATTTACTTTGTCACTTTTAATTTCTTTCATAGTTTTTAAAATATATATTTTTCACCTCCTTTGCTGGGTTTATTCCAAGGTATTTTATTCTTCTTAGTACTGTTGCAAATGGAATTGTTTACTCAATTTCCTTTTCTTCCACTTTATCGTTAGTGTTTAGAAATGCAACCAATTTCTTTGAATTAACTTTGTAACCTACAATTTTACTAAATTCATTTATTTCTTCTAATGTCATCTGCAAATAGTGACCAATTTGAATGCTTTTTATTTCTTTTTCTTGACTGATTGCAAGGCTAAGACTTGCTGTACTGTGGTAAATAAAATCTGTGAGAGTGGCCATCCTTGTCTTTTTCTTGATCTTAGAGGAAAAGCCCCCTGGTTTTCACCACTGAGTATGATATCTGTGGAGTTTTCACACATGGCCTTTAGTATGTTGAATTATGTTTCCTCTAAACCCCCTTTGTTGCAAGTTTTTTTAAAATCATAAGCAGATGTCAAATCTTGTCTAATTTTTTCCTGCCTTCTATTGAGATAATCATATGAATTTTAAAAATTCTTTAACATTTATTTATTACTGAGAGACAGAGAGAGATAGAGCATGAGCCTGGGAAAAAGAGACACAGAATCTGACGTAGGCTTCAGGCTCTGAGCTGTCAGCACAGAGCCTGACATGGGGCTTGACCTCACAAAGTGACCTGAGCCAAAGTCAGATGCTTAACGGAATGAGCCACCCAGGTACCCCAAGATAATCATATGATTTTTGCCCTTCGTTTTATTTATGTGGTGTATCTCAATGATTTGTAAATACTGAACCATCCTTGTATCCCTGGAAGAAGTCCCACTGGATCATGATGAATGATCCTCTTAATGTATTGTTTAATACAGCTTGCTAATATTTTGTTGAAAAAATTTGCATTTACGTTCATCTGAGATATTGTCTTGTTATTTCTGTTTTTGTAGTGTCTTTGTCTTGTTTTTTTCATCAGAGTAATGCTGACCTCATACAATTTATTTGGAAGCTTTCCCCTCCTCTTCTATTTTTTACAATAGTTTGCAGAGAACAAGTATTCTTTAAATGTTTGGTAGAATGCACCTGTGAATCCATCCAGTTCTAGACTTTTGTATTTTGAGAGCTTTTTGATTAGCTGTTCAATTTAATTACTTGTAATTGGTTGGTTGAGATTTTCTATTTATTCCTGATTTGGTTTGGAAGATTGTATGTTTCTAGGAATTTAGTCATTTCTTTCAATTTGTCCAATTTGTTAGCATATGATTTTTTATAGTAGTCTCTCATAATCCTTTGTATTTGTATTTCTGTTAATTGGTTGTTACTTCTCTTTCATTTCTGATATTTATGAGTTTTTTTCTCTTTTTCTTATTAAGTCTTACTAAAGGTTTATTAATTTTGCTTATCTTTTCAAAGAACCAGCTCTTGGTTTCATTGACCTTTACTTCTTTTTAGTCTTTATTTCATTTACTTCTACTCTGATATTTATTTCCTTCTAATATTGAGCTTTGTTTGTTCCTCTTTTTCCAGTTTGTTTAGGTGTATGATTAGATTAAGGTTTTTCTTGTTTCTTGAGGTAGGCCTGTATCACCATAAAATTTCCCAATTAGAACTGCTTTTGCTGTGTCCCAGTAGGTGGATGTAGTGGGGCACCTGCTGTTTGTGGCATTTCTGCTCCTCTATTTGAAATTTAAGTAACCTGTTGATAGATGCCAAATTGAACAGATTTTTTGGATTATTCGTGGAACTTTTAAGCCTACTCAGTATTCCTTGAGGCGATATGTGAAGGTAATGCAAAGGGAGAGAGATACAGTAGACTCTGAATTTTCCTATAACAATTTCAGGTCATTCACATCTCTGTCTTCTGGCAACAAGGACCTTGAAAATTCCAAACTTGTAATGTGCCTTTACCCAGTCTCTGACGCAGGGTGGGCGCTGCAGCTCTTCGTTCCCCAGCGCCCCTCCCCCTAGCCAGTTCGCCTCACTGTCACCACATGAACGGAATTATTTATTTATGTCCCTAGACTTGTCCTCCCCCACTGCAGCCAGGAGAGGTGGGGGTCAAGGGGACTGCCATTGAAATTCTGATAAGGATTTCATTGAATCTAGAGGTCACTGTGAGTAGAATGGACATTTTAACAATATTAATTTTTCTAATTCATAAGCACAGATTATCATTCCATTTATTTGAGTCTTTAAATTCTTTCATCACCCTTTTATAGTTGTCAGTATAGGTCTTTCACCTCCTTGATTAAATTTATCCCTAATTATCTTTTTTTTAATTTTAGAGAAAGCATGAGCAGGGGAGAGGGGCAGAGAGAGAAAGAGAGAGGGACGGAGGGAAGGAAAATCTTAAGCAGGCTTCATGCTCAGCCCAGAACCCAACAAAAGCTGGATCCCATGACCCTGGGATCATGACCTGAGCCAAAATCAAGAGTCAGACACTCAGACAACTGAGCCAGCCAGGCACCCCTATTCCTAAATGTTTTATTCTAATGGTATTGTAAATGAGATTGTTTATTACACTTCTCCTTTAGACCATTTGTTGTTTTAATGTTGATTGTGTATCTTGCAACTTCATTGAATTTATTTAACTGTTTTTTGGTGGAGTCTCTAGGATTTTATGTCTAAGATCTTGTCATCTTTAAATGGGGACTATTTAACTTCATCTTTTCCTATTTGAATGCCTTTTATCTTTTCTTCTCTAATTGTTCTGGTTAGGACTTCCAGTGCCATTTTGTGTGTGTGGTTTTTTTTTTTAATTTTTTTAAATGTTTTATTTTATTTCTAGGAGAGAGAGAGAGAGAGCGTGAGCAGGGGAGGGTCAGAGAGAGAGGGAGTCACAGACTCTGAAACAGGCTCCAGGCTCTGGGATGGCAGTCAGCACAGAGCCCGACGCGGGGCTCGAACCCATGAACCGCGAGATCATGACCTGAGCGAAAGTCGGATGCTTAACCGACTAAGCCACCCAGGCGCCCCTTCCAGTGCCATTTTGAATAAAGGTGGCAAGAATGGGCATCCTTGTCTTGTTCTTGATTGTATAGGAAACACTTTCAGCCTTTTGCCATGACTTTTTACAATTGACTTAATGTTAGCTGTGAGCTTGGCATATGCAGCTTTTGTTATGGGAGGTACATTCTCTCTATACCCACTTTGTTGAGAGTTTCTATCATGACTCGATGTTGAATTTTGTCAAATGCTATTTCTGCATCTATTGAGATGATCGTATTATTATCTTGTACTTGTTAGTGCAGTATATCACGCTGATTTGCAGATGTTAAACCCTATTCACATCATTAGAATAAATCCCACTTGATCATAGTGTACAGTCCTTTAAATACATTATTGAATACATTGAAACCATGGGCGGAACACCTACTTAAAGTCAGGCATATGGAAGTTTATTTACCTACATAATCTCATGAGTACTTGATTCAATTCTATGGGTGACTGTCATTATCTCCATTTCACAGATTCCATTCTAGAACTGTCTGACCCAATAGCCTTGCCCTTTCTACTACTGTAGTCTTTCTCCCCTCTGGAATTGAGACGAGACAACTGTCATAATGGGCTATTATGACAATTCTATAAAGAAATATGCAGCTTCCCATTATCATTATTAATATCATTCCAGAGGCTTTAGTAAGGAGGGAGGAGGACTAGAACAATGGAATAAGCATGTCCCCAAGGGTCTTGGGGGAGAGTCTCAACTCTGATGTTTACTAGTTGAATAACTTTATGATAATAATAGCTACCATGGACTGAATTGTGACTTTGCTGAATTCAATGTTGAAGGTCTAATTTCTAACATGATGGTATCCAGAGATGGGACCTTTGGGAAGTAATTAGAGTCAAATGAAGTCACAAAAGCAAGACCCTAATCTTATGTATTGATGTGCTTAAAAAAGGAAATGAAGGCACCTAAGAGCTTTCTCATTTGCTTTATGTCTGCACATGCGCAGAGGAAAGCCCATGAGAGAACATAGCAACAAGTTGGCCATCCACTGGCAGAGAGAGAGCTCTCATCAGGAACCAAACATCATCTAGGAACTCTTCTGGCACCTTGATCTGGGACTTCCAGATATGTGATAAATTATTGTTTAAGCCTCAGTCTGTGGTACTTTGTTATTATAGCCCAAGGAGACTAATAGTGATTTTGGTACTGAAAAGTGAGATGCTGCTGTAACATACCTAAAAATGCGGAAGTGGTTTTGGAATTAGATAATGGGTAGAGGTTGGATTGCTTTGAAGAAACTATGGGTAGAAAAATGAACATTAAGGAGTTTCTGGTGAGCTCTCAGATAGAAATGAGTATGGTTTTGGAAAATGGAGGAAAGACTATTTTTGTTATAAGGTAGCAAAGAATTTGGCTGAATTGTGTTCTAGTGTTTAGTGGAAGGTGGAACTTATGAGGGATAAAGCTCGATATTTGAGGAGATTTTAATATTTCAGCTCTATTGAGGTGTAAAGGACATAAGTGATGAAGTTTTTAAGCAAAGTGTTAAAAGAACAACTTAGCCTCTCCTTACCACTTACAGAGAAATGTGAGGCCAGAGATAAACTAAAGGAATTGGTAAGCAAAAAGGAACCAGAGCTTGAAGATTTGAAAAATTCTCGAGCCTATTCTTATTGAGAGAGAGAGAGAGAGCCACACTGAGCTCTGGAAGGCCACAAAGCTGGGTGTCTGTGGTGGGGAAGGGTCTGCATCTGGCCCTGTAGAGTCATGAGACAGTTGGCTGGCCTTGTGCAGCCCCAAAACTCAGCACACAGAAATATGGGTGCCAGGGAGCAAAATTTGCTGTGCAGCACTGTCCCTGTCTTCTGGGCACATTCCTCCACTCCACATTCAAACTAGCCACTTGCCTGCCTGCCCCAGGCCATCCACTCAATCACCCTGGTCAGCACATGGGGCAGCCAGTCCCAGGACCCCAAGGGGCTAGGAATGCCTAGCTGACCTTCCTCAGGCACTCAGCAGAGAACAGGTGCATCTTCTGTGACAATCATCTTCAATTTGGTCCTGTGGAGACTGGAAATAGCAGTTGTAAATAAATGCCATGTGACTTTTGCTTTCAATCCTTAAAAAAAATGTCCCCATATAACTCAAACCTGAGTTATATTCAAGGATCAGCTGTATACCTATGAGAAAGATAATACATTATCATTATCTACATAATACAAATGAGAAGCCAAGGTCCTATACCTTAGTGCTAAAAAGTAGTTCAGGTGCCAAAAAAAATCTCAAAAATGAAAAAACACAGTAAAGTACAGACACCAATGAAAAATCAGTTTCCTGGTAACAAGTCAGTGGGTATTGGCTGCAAAGGGGCACAGGGAAATTTTTGATTTCATGGCTGTATGTATTTTTTGAGACCCCTTTAACTATATGCTTCAAATGGGTATACTTTATCATAGGTAATTCATGACTCAAAAATGATTGAAATTTTTATTTTTTAGTTATTTTTAAATGTTTATTTTGAGGGAGAGAATGAGCATGATCTGGGGAGGGGCAGAAAGGGAGGTAGAGAGGGAATCTCATCAGGCTCTGCATTGTCAGCATAGAGCTTGATGCAGAACTCAAACCCACAAACCATGAGATCATGGACCTGAACTGAAATCAAGAGTCACATTGCCCAACTGACTGAGCCACTGAGATGCTATACAAAAATTATTAACATTTTTAAAAGAAAAAGTATAATCTTGCTATTAAGAAGAAAATAGATAACCAGAATGACCTAGCATCATTACAAATTGTGTGATTTTGATCAAGTTATTTCATCTCTCAGGCAGAAAATCAAGAGTTCTTTTTAGACCCACTAACTTATGTAAGAAATTAAAGGCAAAAAATAAATGGAAAAACATTCCATGCTCATGGATTGGAGGAACACATATTATTAAAATGTCTCTACTACCCAAAGCAATCTATGCATTCATACTCATATGAATGCATACTCATTCATATGCATTCATATTCAATGCAATCCCTATCAGAATAACACCAGCATTCTTCACAGAGCTAGAACAAATAATTCTAAAATTTGTATGGAACCAGGAAAGACCCTGAATAGCCAAAGTAATGTTGAAAAAGAAGACAAAAACTGGAGGCATTACAATTCTGGATGTCAAGCTGTATTACAAAACTATAATCATGAAGACAGTATGATACTGGCACAAAAACAGACATGAGATCAATGGAACAGAATAGAGAACCCAGAAATGGACCCACAAACCTATGGCCAACTAATCTTTGACAAAGCAGAAAAGAATATTCAGTGGAAAAAGAGTCTCTTCAGCAAATGGTATTGAGAAAACTGGATAGTGACGTGAAGAAGAATGAAACTTATACCATACACAAAAATAAATTCACAACAGCTGAAACACCTAAAAGTGAGACAGGAAACCATCAAAATCCTACAGGAGAAAACAGGCACCAACCTCTTTGACCTCAGCTGCAGCAACTTCTTACTAGACACATCTCCAGAGGCAAGGGAAACAAAAACAAACGACGACTGAGCTACTAGGACCTCATCAAGATAAAAATCTTCTGTAAAGTGAAAGAAACAATCAACAAAACTAAACGGCAACTGACGGAATGGGAAAAGATACTTGCAAATGACATATCGGATAAAGGATTAGTCTCCAAAATCTATAAAGAACTTATCAAATTCAACACCCAAAAAAACCAATAAGCCAGTTAAGAAATGAGCAGAAGACACAGATAGATACTTTTTCCAAAGAAGGCATCCAGGTAGCTCACAGACACACGGAAGGATGCTCAACATCACTTATCCTCAGGGAAACACAAATCAAAACAATGATGAGATACAACCTCACACCTGTCAGAATGGCTAAAATGAACAACTCAGGAAACAATAGATGTTGGTGGGGATGCAGAGAAAGAGGAAGCCTTTTGCACTGTTGGTGGGAATGCGAACTGGTGCAGCCGCTCTGGAAAACTGTAGGGAGGTGCCTCAAAAAATTAAAAATAGAAATACCCTATGACACAGCAATTGCACTACTATGTATTTATCTAAAAGTTACAAAAATGCTGAGTCAAAGAGGCACATGCACCCCAATTTTTAAGCAGCACTTTCAACAATAGCCAAATTATGGAAAGAGCCCAAATGTTCATTAGCCAATGAATGGGTAAAAAAGATGTGCTATATACATACAATGGAATATTACTCGATCAAAAAGAACGAAATCTTGCCATTTGAACGAAATCCAATCAGCAACGTGGATGGAACTTGACTGTATTTTGATAAGTGAAATAAGTCAGAGAAAGAAAAATATCATATGATTTCACTCATGTGAAATTTAAGAAATATAATAGATGAACCTAGGGGAAGGCAAATAAGATTAAAAACTGAGAGGGAGGCAATACATAGGAGACCCTTAAATACAGAGGACAAACTGAGGGTTGTTGGAGGAGAGGTGTGTGGAAGGATGGGCTAAATGGGTGATGGGCATTAAGGAGAGCACTTGTTGGGATGAGCACTCGGTGTTATAGGTAAGCAATGAATCATTGGGTTCTACTCCTGAAACTAATACTACACTATATGTTAACTAACCTGAATTCAAATTTAAAAAAAAAGAAAAAAGAAAAAAAGAAATTTGAAATGTGTATCAGACAACCCTATGAAGGTGCTGAGCACACAAATAGGAGAGTCTGGAGCTCAGGGACAGGGTGGAGGCTAAATATACAAAGAAATGTCCATAGCAGTGAAAGTGTATTGCTATCACTTCTTGGGTTACAGTAGCCACCATCTCTCCTGTCTCCCTCTAAGGTACAGTTAGGTCTCCTGTAAGCCTAACAGGGAGCAGAAGTGTGGAGGCAGGAAAGGAAAGCAAACACAGAAGTGGTTTTCAATAGACAAGTGATAACCAATGACCACATTCCCATGAATATTTCCCTTTCCGGAAAGATCACATATATTGGCAGACTTCTAACTCCAAGCCTCATATTCAATGTCACCTTCTCAGAAAGATCTTCTATAACCATCCTACATAAAATATGTCTCCTTTCTTGGTTTCTACCCCCCTCAGCACCATTTCTAAATTTAACATATAATTTCATTCATATTATTCATTTATCAATTTATGTTTTTCTTTTTTTTCATCTCCGTTGGTGAGAGAATTAGACCACATGACAAAAGGGAAACTGCCAGTCTTGGTCATCACTGTCAGCCAGAAATAGCACATTGCCTAGCACACAGTAGGTGCTCAGTAAATACCTGTTGATAAAGTGAATGAGCTTCTCCTGACTGAGATATTATGAATGAATTCATAAGCCCTCAAAGCATATTCTGGAATACCTTACTCCAGATTACCAAGCCCTCAGGCCAAGACAGGGAATAGGTTTTCCTTTTTTTTATTGTAGTAACATTTAACATGTGATTTACTTAACAAAACAGCCAAATTCATAGACACCGAGAGTACAATGGTAGTTGCCAGGGATAAGAGGGAAATGGGGATATGGTATTCAATAGGTACAAACTTTGAGTTATGTAAGATGAATATGGACTAAGACACCGATTTTTAATAATAGCACAGGGAATAATAATGAGTTAATGTAGAGGCAAACAACATGGCAGGTTTCCAAGGCCCTTGAGTGCTGGGCACCATTTACATCAATTACTGAGTACCATGGCATATGCATCCTTTTTAGCAGGATCACAGGCCAGAGATGGATGGATCTACTCCAGCTCCCTGCTAAGCTTCTCAAACAAAAGATTTTTAAATGTACTTTGACTTGTTCTCATGGGATGTCACGGCCAGCAAGCTGAAAAACCGTGTGGCTATTTGCCAGCTGCCTGGTTTAAAATCTAGTCCCTTCTATGGAAAATGAAATTGAGAAAATATTTCAAGATTTCTAATCAGGATCTATCCCCTGCAGGGAAGGCTATTTTTATGTCCCAAGCCAACACACTGGAGAGTTCTGGGAATGCAGCATTGATCCAACTTCTTTGAGAGAGACTGAAAGGAGAAGATAAGTGCTAGTTCTCAAGCTGAAAATATTGCAGAGGTCTCTGTTTCTCAGCAAGGTCTGCTTTCCAGGTATTTTGAGAGATAATAAGAAGGGACATGGTCCAATTAAGAAAGTAGACCATAAAGTGGCAGAAAAATTGTAAAGGGATGTTGAAGTGGTGGACTTTTACTAATCTGAATGAAGGGCCTCATGCCATTCTGAAGAGTATTGATATATACATGTCCATCAGCCAATAGGGAGGCACGAAGGCAAAGGGCAAACTTGGCAAAAATTCCCGTCATTCTAGAGGAGATCAGAGATCATGAGTTGAGAGAAATCATGATGCCTGCAGGAAGTTGTTAGCATTTGTTTTTCTTCTGAAATATTGTTTATGCCTTTCTTCAATGAAAAGGTGCCTCTTTCTCACTAAACAGTGTGGTAAAGTGCTGAAACATCTGGGTGTATCAATCACAGTGTTTTGTAAGGGGAAAACAGAAAAGGGAGGATTTAAATCTTTGCAGCCTAAATTTTCAGTAAGAAGCAACTGGTCGCTCTACTAGCCAAAACCTTGCTGATGTTGGATTATTTGAGAGCCAGAAAATGGAAAGCACATAGTTTGTACAACTATTGGCTTGTTGGTACTTGTTGTCTGACATCAAAATGATGAAAACAAGTTGAGAGTAAAGGCTCTTCTTCAAAGATAT
The DNA here is from genome assembly GCA_017311185.1 of Proteles cristata cristata. Classification (NCBI taxonomy): domain Eukaryota; kingdom Metazoa; phylum Chordata; class Mammalia; order Carnivora; family Hyaenidae; genus Proteles; species Proteles cristata. The sequence goes on along the minus strand of JAESUZ010005656.1, from coordinate 213,444 downwards.
AAGAATTGTTTCTTGTGAAATGCTGTTTATTCATTTTTTGTGTACTCTGCTTTTAAAGTTCTGTTTTTCACCACTACCACCCTCAAAAATATAAAGGACAGGGGCGCCTGGGTGGCTTAGTCGGTTGGGCATCCGACTTTCGCTTAGGTCATGATCTCGTGGTTCATGGGTTCGAGCCCCGCATCAGGCTCTGTGCTGACTGCCAGCTCAGAGTCTGGAGCCTGTTTCGGAGTCTGTGTCTCCCTCTCTCTCTCTAGTTCATGCTGTCTCTCTCTATCCTAGAAATAAAATAAAAAAAATATATAAAGGATGATAATCCCTTCTTTGAAATGAAAGTCCCAGTGCAAAAGTAAAATGAAAAAATAACCAATGGTGTGGGTTGAAAATATGTATACCCATGACCAACATGTGATTTTTAAGCAGAAACAGGTTCTGTGTGATAGGAATTAGGACTGTGGGAGAATCTCTCCCATTCTGTTCTGCTATTCCTGAGCATCCGATCCCCAATGACTCCCACCCCCCATGAGTGACCTCGCTGCATGCCACTGGGGCGCCATTGGTCATGGTGTACAGATTAGGCAGGGCTGCTGGAGACCCACCCTATCCTGCTTGCTGGGGTGGAAGGTGGCTGGGATGAAAATCCTGTAGTGATGGCAGGACAGATGCTCTACCATCATCACTGATGGTCATGATCAAAACAAGAAAAAAAATTAGGGAAATGTTTAAAAACTCATGTCTCTCAAACTGATGTGTTGATTTGCTCTCAGAATTCTCCAGGGTGTGTAATTCTTGGCAATCAGGCAGACTGGGTGGATGTGAGAGGCTTATGCCTGTGGGATATTGACAGGGGTTACCTGGAGGAGAGCCATGGAAGGGCTCAGCTAGCCCTTCCCTCTAGTTGATACTTAGAAAAAGTTTCCATTTGGCCTTGGATTGGGTAATCCAGAGATTGGCTACAGCCTTCACCTTCTCAGCTAAGCATTTGTATCTGAGTTATTAACTCCAAGTAAAAAACTGCTTTGGGGAACTCAAAGCAAAATCAAACCTAACAAAGAAAGCCAACTTTAAACACTGCCTGCAAACAACAAGGTGTAGACAGAGCTGCTCTTTGGAAGACATCCATGTATTTGAACAAGTGGAAAAAAAAAAAATCAATCCTCTGAGGTACCTGGCTCAGTTGGTTGAGTATCTGACTCTTGATTTTGGCTCAGGTCATGATCCCAGGGTCGTGGGATCAAGCTCAGTGTCGAGCACTGCACTGGATTTGAAAGCTGCTTAAGATTCTCTCTCTCTCTCCCTCTGCCCCTCTCCCCAGCTCACGTTCATACTCTTTGTTTCCATTCTTCTTCATCTACTTTTAGGGGCTATGTTGGAAAACAAATATACAAAGATGATAGATAAATAGATTTTTTACATTTATTTATGGGGAAACTGGTACAGAGAAGCTCCACAATATCATAGAGAAAACATTTACAAGGAACAAGAATAAAAATCAGCATTGTGGGTTTACTTTTGCAGGGATGGCCTTCTTCTTGGGAAGCATTCTGTTTATTATTGGAAGTTTCCCCATGGATCCTAAACAGCCAACAGAGAGAAAGACAGAGAGAGCGAGAACAGGCTATTGACTGCATGTTTGTGACTCTCTCCCCTCCAAAATTCATACATTAAAACTCTAATCCCCAACGTGATGGTATTTGAAGATGGGGTTCATTAGGGAACTTATTAAGTCATGAGGGTTTCTTTGTAGGCATTTAGTGCCCTAATAAGAAGTTTCACAGATAGCTTGCTTCTTCTCTCCGTGTTTTCCACCATGTGTGGGTAGAAGACAGCCAGCTGAAATGAGGAAAAGGGCCCTCTCCAGACGCTAAATCTGCAGGCAACTTGATCTTGGACTTGTTAACTTATAACACTGTTTTAAAAAGAAAAGGAAGAATGCTGCGTAAGCCACCCAATCTGTGGTATTCTGCTCTAATAGCCCAAACTAAGTTGGAGTGTTAAAGAAGAGATTTGAATAAGAAAGCTGGCTACAGAGTCCTTAGTTCCTTTTCACTCTGGATTTCTATGTGAAATTTTTAATTGAATCAATCTCTCTCTCTCTCTCCCTCCCTCCCTCTGATGTTGGAGTACATCAAGGAGGTAATAGGTGACTTCTCAGTGTTTAGTGATTCTCAGCTACCTCCAAGGTTGCCAATGATCCTTCATAAAAGTATCTAGCTGTGGAAATGGTGGAGATAGTGATTTAAAAAAATTAGGTTTATAGGAATCCTCAACTAACATTATACTCAATGATGAAAAGCTTAGAATTAGATCAGAAATAAGACAAGGATGCTACCTTTCACTACTTCTATTTAACATTATATTAGAAGTCCTAGCCATAGCAATTAGGCAGGAAAAAGAAATAAAAGATATACAAATAGGAAAAGATGAAGATAATCTCTTTTGCATATAACATGACCTTATATAGAGAAAACCCTAATGACTCCACCAAAAATACAATTAGAACTAACAAATAAATTCAGTAAAGTTGCTGAATACAAAATCAACATACAAAAATAAGTTGTTTCTATATACTAACAAACTATCCAAAAAAGAAACTAAAATAAAACCCTTTACAATAGCATCAAAAACAATAAAATAGTTAAGAATAACCAGAGTTAAGAGGGAGGAGTAGTAGAGGAAACCTGGGCTTGTCTTGTCCCTTGAACACAGATCAACATCAAATTGTTTTGAACACCTAGGAAATCAATCAGAGGATTAAAGGAACAATCTGTATAATTTGAGGGAGAGAACATGGAAGGTAGGCCATGTGGAGAGGGAAACTGGGGGAGAGAAAATGCCCTGGTCCTGCAAAGGGGCATGAGTCCATTTTACAGAGTGGAGAGAGAGGAGGAGAGAGAGCAGGACATTGGGTTTGTGCAAGAAAAGCACTTCCCCAAAATCATTGATGGGGCGGGGATCATGAAGAACTGACTATTGCAGGTTTTTGCAAACAGTGGAGCTGAAATTCTGAGTTTTTGGAAGTCTGTGCCATTTGCTAGAGTATATTTGAGAAGGCAGCAGTGTTCCTGGGGAGAAGAAAGGGAGGCCTGGGAATGGATAGCAGACTGTCTGATATAGGGATTCTATGGGTCACAGTGGGAGAGAAGATTCCTTTTCCTTGAATGCAGTTGAAAGAGGGCATATTACCTCTCCAAGGACAAAAGACCCTGCTGGCACCTTTGAGTGGCCATTCAACAACAGGGACAGAGACACATGCAGAGGGCAGATAAAGTGGTCACAGCTTTTTGCCATGCATCACCCTAAGCTCCAGGCACCTGCACAGCTATGTGACTGCTTTTCTGGGACAGAATGACATTAGGCACAGCACTATGAGGCTCTTCAGAGGAAGAGCCTTGCTCCACACTTTGCTGGGTCCTTTAAGACTTGGAGTTTGAATCCCTCTCATGTGCCAAGATAAAACACAGGAGAGCTGTTATGATGGAAATAGGATCAGGAATTTTTTCTTTTTCTTTTTCTTTTTTTAATCAGGCTTTTTTATAGTCTTTTGTTCATTTGCTTTTTCATTTCCTTTTCTCAATTTCCAATCAGTCTTCATATTTTTTCTTTTTTGCTTACTTTTTCTTTGGAATCAGATTTATAAGTTTTTGTTTATGTTTTTCCTTTCCCTTTTCTTTTTTTTTGGATCAGGATTTTTTTTAATCAAGCTTATTTTAACAAACAAATCAAAGCACACCTAGTTAAAGGTCCAGACACTACCCACTGCAAGCAAGAAGGAGCTCTGCAGAAGACTGACCTGGGCAGGGGTTGGGTGGCCAAACCACAACAGCAGAGTACACACAGCATACATCAGAAACACTTCCTGAAGCATAAGGCCCTGGGCAGTGTATAAACTCTTCTTAATATAGCACTACTCTCAGGAGCAGGAAATATAACAAGCTTTCATGACACACAAAAGACAGAAATCTATACAAAATGACAAGGCAGAGGAATTCTCCTCAAAAGAAACACGAAGAAGAAATCACAACCAGGGATTTGCTCAAAACATATATAAATAATATATCTGAACAAGAATTTAGAATAACAGTCATAAGAATACTAGCCGGGCTTTAAAAAAAAAAGCAATGAAAACACCAGAGAAACATTTGCTGCAGAAATAAGACAAGACATAAAAACTAGTCAGACTGAAATTAAAATGTTATAACTGAGATGCAAGACCAACTGAAGGTAATCACAACAAAGATAAAAGAAGCAGGAGACCCAATAGGTGCTATGGAAGATGAAATTATGGAAAATAATGAATCTGAAAAGGGGAGGGAAAGAAAACTATTACATCATGAATATAGACTTAGGGAATTCAGCAAATGTGTAAAGCACAATAATATCATGATCATAAGAGTCCAAGAAGAGCTGGAAAAAGGGACAGGAGGCTTATTTGAACAACTTATAGCTGAGAACTTCTATAATCTGGCGGGGGTGGGGGGGAATAGGCATTCAAGTCCAAGGGGCACAAAGAAGTCCCCTCAAAATCAATAAAAAAACAGGTTAACACCAAGACATACCATACCGAAACTTGCAAAATACAAAGATAAAGAGGGAATTGTGAAAGCAGCGAGGGACAAATGGTCCTTAATCTAAAAGGGTAGACACATAAGGTTAGCAGCAGACCTACCACAGAAACTTGGCAGGCCAGAAGAAAGTGGCATGATATATTCAACGTGCTAAAGGATAAAAATATGTAACCAAGAACACTTTATCTAGTAAGGCTGTCATTCAGAACAAAAGGTGAGATAAAGAGTTGCCAGGACAAGGAAAACCTAAATAAGATAAAAACTGGAGAGGGAAGCAAACCATAAGAGACTCTGAAATATTGAGAACAAATGAGAGTTACTGGAGAGGAGGTGGGAGTGGGCTAAATAGATGATGGACATTAAGGAGGGCACTTGAGATGAGCACTGGTGTTACACGCATCATTAAATTCTCCTAAAACTAATACTACACTATATGTTAACAACTTTTATTTTTTCGTTTTCTCTTTTTCTTCTTTGATTTTTTTAAAAATTTATTTCTAAATTTACATCCAAGTTACCCAGCATATAGTGCAGCAATGATTTCAGGAGTAGATTCTTAATGCCTCTTACCTGTTTACACCATCCCCCCTCCCACAACTCCTCCAGTAACCGTCTGTTTGTTCTCCATATTTGAGTCTCTTATGTTTCTGTCCCCCTCCCTGTTTTTATATTATTTTTGCTTCCCTTCCCTTGTGTTCATCTATTTTGTATCTTAAAGTCTTCACATGAGTGAAATCATATATTTGTCTTTCTCTGACTAATTTCACTTAGTATAATACCCTCTAGTTGCATCCACGTAGTTGCAAATGGCAAGATTCATTCTTTATGACTGCCGAGTAATACTGTGTGTGTGTGTGTGTGTGTGTGTGTGTGTGTGTACACCGCCTCTTTATCCATTCACCCATTGATGAAAATTTGAGCTCTTTCCATACTTTGGCTATTGTTGATAATGCTGCTATAAACGTTGGGGTGCACATGCCCTTTTGAAACAGCATATCTGTATCCCTTGGGTAAGGGTAGTTCTATTTTTAATTTTTTGAGGAACCTCACCAACATCTGTTGTTGCCTAAGTTATTAATGTTGGTCATTAACAGGTGTGAGGTGGTATCTCCTTGTGGTTTTGATTTGTATTTTCCTGATGATGAGTGATATTGAACTTTTTGTTCATGTGTCAGTTGGCCATCTAGATGTCTTCTTTGGAGAAGTGTCTCTTCATGTCTTTTGCCCATTTCTTCACTGGGGTATTTGATTTTTGGGTGTTAAGTTTGATAAGTTCTTTATAGATTTTGGATACTAACCCTTTACGTGATATGTCATTTGCAAATATCTTCTCCCATTCTGTCAGTTGCCTTTTAGTTTTGCTGATTGTTTCCTTTGCTGTGCGGAAGATTTTTATTTTGAATAGGTACCAATAGTTCATTTCTGCTTTGGTTTCCCTTGCCTCCGAATACCTGTTGAATAAGAAGTTGCTGAGGCCAAGGTCAAAAAAGTTTTTGCCTGCTTTCTCCTTGAGGATTTTGATGGCTTCCTGTCTTACATTTAGGTCTTTTATCCATTTTGAGTTTATTTTTGTGTATGGTGTAAGAAAGTGGTCCAGGTTCTTTTCTTCTGCATGTCGCTGTCCAGTTTTCCCAGCACCACTTCCTGAAGAGACTGTCTTTATTCCATTGGATATTCTTTCCTGCTTTGTCAAAGATTAGTTGGCTATACATTTGTGGGTCCATTTCTGGGTCCTCTATTCCGTTCCATTGATGTGAGTGTCTGTTCTTGTGCCTACCATACTGTCTTGATGGTTGCATCTTTGTAATACAGCTTCAAGTCTGGGATTGTGATGCCTTCAGCTTTGGTTTCCTTTTTCAAGATTGCTTTGGCTATTTGGGATCTTTTCAGGTTCCTTACAAATCTTAGGATTGTTTGTTCTAGCTCTGTGAAGAATGCTGGTGTTATTTTGATGGGTATTATATTGAATATGTAGATTACTTTGGGTAATATTGACACTTATTGACATATTAACAATATATGTTCTTCCTGTCCAGGAGCATGGAATACTTTTCCATTTGTGTGTGTGTGTCTTCTTCAATTCTTTCATAAGCTTTCTATAGTTTTCAGTGTATAGACTTTTCACCCCTTTGGTGAGATTTATTTCTAGGTATTTTATGGGTTTTGTTGCAATTGTAAATAAGTTCGATTCCTTGATTTCCTTTCTGTTGCTTCACTGTTGGTGTATAATAGTGCAACCGATTTCTGTGCATTGATTTTATATCCTGCAACTTTGCGGAATTCATGGTCAGTTCTAGCAGTTTTTTGGTGGAATCTTTTGGGTTTTCCATATAGAGTATCATGTCACCTACGAAGAGTGAAAGTTTGACCTCCTCCTGGCTGATTGGGATGTCTTTTATTTCTTTGTGTTGTCCGATTGCTGAAGCTAAGACTTCCAATACTATGTTGAATACCAGTGGGGAGAGTGGACATCCCTGTCTTTTTCCTGATCTTAGGGGGAAAGCTCTCAGTTTTCCCTATTGAGGATGATATTAGCATTGGGTCTTTCACAGATGGCTTTTATGATCTTGAGGTATGATCCTTCTATCCCTACTTTCTTGAGCGATTTTATTAAGAAAGGATACCATATTTTGTCAAATACTTTCTCTGTATCTATTGAGAAGATCATGTGGTCCTTGTCCTTTCTTTTATTGATGTGATGAATCACACTGATTGTTTTGCAGATATTGAACCAGCCCTGCATCCCAGGTATAAATCCCACTTGTTCGTGAATAATTGAATATTATTCAATATAATAATTTTTTTAATGTATTGTTGGATCCGGTTGGCTAATCTCTTGTGAAGAATTTTTGCATCCATGTTCTTCAGGGAAATTGGTCTATAATTCTCCTTTTTAGTGGAGTCTGTCTGGTTTTGGAATCAAGATAATGCTGGCTTCATAGAAAGAGTTTGGAAGTTTTCCTTCTATTTTTTTTTTCCATTTTTTTGGAAGAGCTTCAAGAGAATAGGTGTTAACTCTTCCTTACATGTTTGGTAGAATTCCCCAGGAAAGCAATCTGGCCCTGGACTCTTGTTTTTTGGGGATATTTTTGATTACTAATTCGATTTCTTTACTAATTATGGGTCTGTTCAAATTTTCTATTTCTTCCTGTCTAAGTTTTGGTAGTTTATATGTTTCTAGGAATTTGTCTATTTCTTCCAGATTGCACATTTTATTGGTGTATAATTTCTCATAAATTTTAATTTAAATAAAATCTTAGAAGAGAAAAAAATTTAATGCAGGAGGTAAAAGATGAGTATACTGAGAAGTATAAGACATTGAAGAAAAAATTGAGGAAGGCATGTGTAAATGGAAAGATACCTCATGTTCATGGATTGGAAGAAATAATATTGTTTAAATTTCCATAGTACCTAACGCCATTTACAGAATCTGTGCAATCTCTATCAAAATTCCAATGACATTTTTCACAGAAATAGAAAAAAGGTCTAAAATTTTTATGAACCCACAAGGAATCCCAAGTAGCCAAAGTAATCTTGAACAAGAACAAAGCTGGAAACATCACACTGCCTGATTTCAAAATAAAATACAAAGCTACAGTAATCCAAACAGTATGGCTCTAGCACAAAAACAGACATTTAGACCAATGGAATAGACTTAAGAGCCCAGAAGTATATCCATACATTTATTGTTCACTGATCTTCAACAAAGATGCCAAGAACACTTAATGGGTAAAGGATAGTTTCTTTAATAAATGGTGTTATATAAACTGGATTTACATGCAGAAGAATGATAATGGACCCTTATACCATATACAGAAATTAACTCAAAATAAATGATAGACCCAAAACTAGAAAACTACTAGAAAACAAGGTAAAATCTTCTCTGACATTGGTTTGGGCAGTAATTATTTGGTTATAACCCCAAAAGCAGACAACAGAAGCAAAATGGGCAATGGGTTGCATCAAAATTAAAGGCTTCTGCACAGTAAAAGAACCAGTTAATAGAGTGAAGAAGCAACCCATGGAATAGGAAAAAATATTTGAAAATCGTATGTCTAAAGAGGTTAATGTACAAATCAATAAGGAGCCCAAATAACTGAAAAGCAAGAAAACAACCCAGTTTAAAAATAGGCATAGGATCTGAATTAGACATTTCTCAAAAGAAGACTGACAAATGACCAACAGGTATATGAGAAGGCGTTCAACATCACTAATCATCAGGAAATGCCAGTGAAAAACTTAATGATATATCAGTTCATACCATCAGTTAGAATGGCTAATATCAAAAAGAGAGAAGATAACAGATGTTGGCAAGGATGTGGACAAAAAGGGAACCCCTAACAATGCTGGTGGGAATATAAATTAATACAACTATTAAAGAGAAACTGTATGGAAGATCCTCAAAAATTTTTAAAGATTTTGGATGAAAATGGTGGCATAGCACAATCCTGAACTCACCTCCTCCTATGGACACAACAAATTTATGACTGAATATGTAATGATTGCCTCTGAAATGGACCTGAAAATTGAACAAACAGAACCCCCACAACAAAGAATAAAAAAACAGCATCAAGACAGGAAAGAGGAGTAGATACACACCACCACCCACCAATGCATTGCGGTAGTGACAGCCACATCCCACAGCTGGACCAAGGACCAGCCCCACCCAACAGACCTGCCACAACAGAAAGTTTATACAACCCACACAGGCATATGCCTTAGGTCCCTGGCTCTAGTGACCAGGTGATATTGTGCTTCTGGGCCCCATAGGCCATCTCCTACATAATGATACTCCTTCAAAACTAGAATGGGTAGCTGACCCACCTAGTGCCTAGAAAGAACAGAGAAAACCAAAAAGAGGAAACAGAGGAATATATTCCAAACAAAAGAATGAGACGAAACCTCATTTAAAAGAAAGAACTAAATCGGGGCGCCTGGGTGGCTTAGTCGGTTAAGCGTCCGACTTTTGCTTAGGTCCTGATCTCGCGGTTCGTGGGTTCGAGCCCCGCGTCGGGCTCTGTGCTGACTGCCAGCTCAGAGCCTGGAGCCTGTTTCAGTCTGTGACTCCCTCTCTCTCTGACCCTCCCCTGCTCACACTGTCTCTCTCTCTCTCCTAGAAATAAATAAAACATTTAAAAAAAAAAAAAAGAAAGAAAGAACTAAATGGAATGATGATAAGCAACCAACCTAATAAATAGTTCAAGTAATGGTCATAAAGATGCTTACTGAACTGCAGAGAAGAATGGGTGAACATAGTAAAAACAAAGTTGTAGAAAATATGATGCCAAAGAAAAGTTATAACTAAACTGAAACATACATTTTAGGGTTGAATAGCAGACTGGATAAAGTCTAAGAACATATTAGTGAGCTAGAAGGTGAAGCAATGGAACTCATCCAGAGAGCAGCAAAATGAAAAAAATTAAGTGAAGATAAGAGGTCTTGGGAACAACGTCAAGCAAAATAACATTTGAGTTACAGAAGTCCCAGAAGAACAAGAGAGAAAGGGCCAGAATTTTTTTTTTCAAGAAATAATTGATGAAAACATTCCTAATCTGGGGAAGGAATCAAACATCCAGGCCCAAGAAGTCCGAAGAGATCCACACCAAGATACATTATAATTAAAATGGCAAAAATTAAGGATAAAGAGAGAATCCTAAAAGCAGCAACAGAAAAATAACTTGCTACATACAAGAAAAACCCCATAAAGCTCTCAGATTTTTCAGCAGTAACTTTACAGGCCAGAAGGGAGTGGCTTGACATATTCAAAGTGCTAGAAGAAAGCAACTTACAACCAAGAATTCTCTGCTCAGCAAGGTTATTACTCAGAATTGAAGGAGAGATTGAGAGCTTTCCAGATAAGCCAAAGGTAAAGGAATTCATCACCAGTAAAACTGTTGTACGAGAAATGCTAAAAGGAATTCTTTAAGCCAGAAAGAAATGGTCCTTGCAAGAAAATATACAAGAGTAAAAATTTACTGGAAAACAAATATGTAACAAAGGTAATTACAAAGGTAATTGATGAATCACATATAAACCAAGCATGAAGGCTAAAAAATGAAGGCTAAAAAAATTAAAATAATTAAAATAACATAAAATAAAAACATGTAAAATGTGTCACCAAAAATATAAAATAACATTGGGTAGGAATAAAAAGGTAAAACTCTGAAATGTCTTTAAATTGTTATCAATTTAAGACAAACTGCTATTTGCATAAGAATGTAGTATATGATGTGAACCTCATAGTAACCACAAGGAACAAATTTATGGTGAAATCACAAAAGAAATGACAAAGAAATGTAAACATAACACTAAAGAAAGTCATCAAACCACAAGGGAAGAGAGAAAGAGGGAAGAAAGGAACAGAGGGGAACTAGAAAAACAGCCAGAAAAAATTAACAGCGTGACAGTAAGTATGTACTTACCAATAATTACCTAAATGCAAATAGACTGAATTTACCAATGTAAAGACATCAAGTGGCCAAATGGATAAAAACAAGACCCCATCTGTATGCTGCCTACAAGAGACTCTCTTTAGAATTAAGGACACACATAAAATGAAAGTGAAAATATGGAAAAACATATTCCACACAAATGGAAATGAAAAGGAAGCTGGAGTTGCTATATTCCTATCAGATAAAATAGACTTTAAAACAAAGAATGTAATAAAAGACAAAGAACATTACATAATGATAAAAGGATCAACCCAGCAAGAAGATATAACATTTATAAATATGTATGCACCTAACATAGAACACCAAAATATATACAGCAAACATTAACAAACCAAAAGGGAGAAACTGACAGCAATACAATAATAGTAGAACACTTTTTTAAAATTTTTTTTAATGTTTTATTTATTTCTAGGAGAGAGACAGCGTGAGCAGAGGAGGGTCAGAGAGAGAGGGAGTCACAGACTGAAACAGGCTCCAGGCTCTGAGCCGGCAGTAAGCACAGAGCCCGATGCGGGGCTCGAACCCACGAACCGCAAGATCATGACCTGAGCGAAAGTCGGACGCTTAACCGACTAAGCCACCCAGGCGCCCCAATAGTAGAACACTTTTAATGCCCTCCTTTCATCAATGGTTAGATCATCCAGACAAAAAAAAAATCAATAAGAAAACATTGGCTTTACATAACACATAAACCAAATGGACTTAACAGACATATACAGAACATCCCATCCAAAGGCAGCAGAATACACATTCTTTTCAAGTGTAAATGGAACATTTTCTGGGATAGATCACATGCTGAGCCACAAAATGAGTCTCAATAAATTTAAGAAGATTGTAGTCCTATCAAGCATCTTTTCTGACCACAATGGCTGAAACTAGAAATTAGTTACAAAAAGAAAATGGGAGAAACAGCAAAAACGTGAAGGTTAAGCAGCATGCTACTAAACAACTTATGGGTCATCAAAGAGGAAATAAAGACCCAGAGAGAAATGAGAATGAAAATATCTACCAAAATGTATGGGATGCAGCAAAAGTGGGTTTAAGAGGGAAGTTCTTGGCAATACAGGCCTACCTTCAGAAAAGCCTACCTCGAGGAAGCCATTATCCAAATGAAAAGGCAGCTGAATGGGAGATGATTGCAAACCATATATCCAATAAGATATTAATATCCAAAATACATAAAGAACTCCTGTAGTTCAACAACAAAAGCAAACAATCTACCTTAAAAATGTGCAGGAATCTGGATAGACATTTCTCCAAAGAAGACATATGGATGTACAGCAAGCATGTGAAAAGATGCTAAACATCACTGGTTATTAGGGAAATGTAAATCAGCCACAACGAGATATCACCTAACATCTGTGATATTAGAATGGCTATTATCAAAAAGACAAGAAGTTAGTGTTGGAAAGGATGTGGTGAAAAGGAAACATTCATACACTGTTAGTGGAATTGCAAATTGGTGCAGCCCCCGTGGAAAGCAGTATGAAGATTCCTCAAAAAAGTATATCGCTATTCAATTTCTGAGTACTTATCTGATGAATACAAAACACTAATTCAAAAAGATATATACACCTGTATGTTGATTGCAGCATTATTTATAATAGCAAAGACATGGAAATAACCTGAAGGTCCAACAATAGATGAATGAATAAAGATGTGGTATATTTATACAATGCAATACTACTCAGCCATAAATAAATGAAATTATACCATTTGCAACAACATGGATGCACCTTGAGGATATTATGGTAAACAAAATAAGTCAGACTATGAAAGACAAGAACCATATGATTTCACTTGTATGAGAAATATTTTTTAAGTTTTTTTTTTTTTAATTTCTAGGGGACAGACAGGATGAGCAGGGGAGGGTCAGAGAGAGAGGGGGTCACAGACTGAAACAGGCTCCAGGCTCCGAGCCGGCAGTCAGCACAGAGCCCGACGCGCGGCCCGAACCCACAAACCGCGAGATCATGACCCAAGCGAAAGTCGGACGCTTAACCGACTAAGCCACCCAGGCGCCCCTGAGAAATATTTTTTAAAAATACATAGATACTGAGAGCAGTCTAGTAGCTACCAGAGGGGAGGGGGGCTGGGGAGTATGGGAAATAGATGAATGGGATAAAAAATATAGTAATGGATGATAACTAGTCTTGTGGTGGTTATCACTTCGTAGCGTATGCAGATGTTAAATTATAAAGCTGTATGCCTGAAACTCACATAATAAAAAAATTAAAAACAGAACTACTGTATGATCCATCAATCCCACTCCTGGGTATATATCCAAAGGAAATGAAATCAGTGTCTCAAAAAGATTCCCACACTCATTGCAGCATTTACAATAGCCAAGACATGGAAACAACCTAAGTGTCCACTGATGAATCAATAAATAAAGAAGATGTGGTATGGATTATTCACCCTTAAAGAAAAGGAAATCTTGTCATTTGTGACAACATGGTTCAACCTGGAGGATATTATGCTAAGTAAAATGAGCCAGAAACAAAAAGTCAAGTATGCATGATGACACTCATACATAGAATCTAAAAAAGTCAGCAGAGAGTAGAATGGTGGTTACCAGAGGCTGGAGGGTAGGGGAAATGGGGAAATATTGATCAATGTGTAAAATGTTTAATATATGTAGGATGAGGGATCCTGGGTGACTCAGTTGGTTGAGTGTCTCTTGATTTCAGCTCAGGTCATGATCCCTGGGTTTGTGGGATTGAGCCACATATCAGGCTCCTCACTGAACATGGAGCCTCCTTAAGATTTTCTCTCTCTGCCCTTCTCTAAAGGAAGGAAGGAAAGGAGGAAGGAAGGGAGGAAGCAAGAAAAAATATATATGCAAGATGATTAAGTTCTGAATATTTAACATAGGAGGTTGACTATAGCTAATAATACTCTATTATATAGTTGAGATTTACCAAGAAAATAGACATCAATTGTTCTTACTAAACAAAAAAGAAAAAGAAAAAAGAAAAAAAAAGTAACTGTGAGCTAATGAATACGTTAACTAGCTTGATTGTGCTAAACATTTGTGTATATAAACCTATCAAAATATGTTGTATACTTTAAGTATATACAATCTTCTGCCAATTATATCTCAATAAAACTTGGAAAAATATCAGTAGGGGTATACCCTCTAGATGAAAGGACATGTTTGTATCCATTAAATTGAATTAATAAAGCCAGATTGTGGCAGACAAGCTCTGAGATGGCTCTCACAGATCCCAAAATCCCGATATTCACGTCCTTGTGTATTTTCCTCACTTTGGGTATATATGTAGCCTGTGACTTGCTTCTAACCGATAGAATGTTACCAAGATGATTGGATGTTATTCTTGATGAAGTTACAAAGACTGTAACTTACATCTTGCTTGCAGACTTTCTCTGTTGCTCTCTCGGCGTGTGCACTTTGATGAGTCTGAGAGCCGCTTCCAGCAAACAAGCTGCTAGGAAGTAAGGGCATCACTTGAGCATCACAAGGAACCAATCCTGTCAACAATCACGTGAGCTTGGAAATCCAGTCCAGCCTTCAGCTAAGACTCCAGCCATGGCCGCTGCCATGGCATGACTCAGCTGCCGCCTAGGGACAAACCCTGAAGCAGAGATCCCCGCTAAGTAGAGAATTCTCACCACTGAGAATTCAGTGCAGAATTAGCTGCAAGCCCTGCCCTGAGGGAACCCACAAATTAGTAAGGGAGACAGAAACAAAACTAACCAGAAGATGATAAATGTGGGTGGCTTTAGGCCAATAAAACATACCTATTGTTATCTTATAGCTTCACACAATTATTACTACTGACACAGTTACTACTCACCTTGTGCTGATTTGTTACACAGGAATAGATACCAGGCTAAGAGTATTTGCATTTGGACCAGCTTATCAATATTTAGAGGTGCTCCAATTATTTGAACTTTTATCATCTTAACCAAGGGGCCTCCCCAAAATAATTTCTCCTAGAATAAAGTGAAGATTTATTCTAGGAGAATCTACTCTTGTGAAGATGATAACCTATTTTACCTCAGAGTGACTTCTCAGTCCCTGCTGCATGTTATCATCATATGGAAGGTGTTCTGTTTTGCTTTTTGATTGGACTGGTTTTGTTTTTAAATGCCATGAGGCCAGAGCCCCATTGAGGTAGCACTGGAGTGGATTGGCAGGCAGCCTTCTACTTACATTTCCTCCATTGTTCCTAAGGGCTGCCAGGGTTGAGAGCTACCAGTGTAGAGTCTCATTATGTAACTGTCTGGCACTTGTAGAATGGCAGTTTAATCTCCATTTCCAGCATTCAAAGATTTAGAAACGTTGAGGCTCACTCTCAAAGTTCCCAACGACACAATTAAAAGATGTTTTTCATAAAAGAAAAGGACATTTCAGTGCCTGGTTTGAATTTGTTCATTTTACTGGACAGGAAGAAATGAAATGCCAGGCCACCCAGTTCATGCTCAGCCATCTGGCGAATGGAGATTCATCTCAAAGGGACAGAACGGTACAGCCAACTCATGATCTTTTAATGGGGTGCAGGATTAATTGGAAAAACCCAGACCATCAAAGATTCATTTTCGTTCCTTTGTTCAGCCTTCTCTCTGAGCCTTCAGCAAAGGCTGGAAAAAAGTGGCAAACTTACAGTTTTACCCCTTCACTCTGTTCAGCCTTTAGTATCAAAGACAATAAACTTTGTAGACATGAAGGGGGTGGCAGGCAGGGTTAAGAGGGAAGAGAAAAGCAAGGGGCTTTCTAATTTTCTCCCTGGAGAGATGGTGTCTAACTAACCAAAAAGTGATTTTGCCACATAATTATTTTCTTGTGTTGGTTGTATGAGGTAGCAAGCAGATGAAACTACTCAAGACTGTTTCCTATGGTGCTATACTCCCCGAGAACTGGAAACTAGGAGGGTAAATATTTACACACAAAACAGACAGCCTTGAATAATGGCAATTCAGCTGCTCTAGACCAGTAGCCATGGAAGAAACTCTTCAGGAGGTAGGATGTTCCTCGAGTTTAACAGCTGAGGACTCCGGAACCCATGGAGTAATCCCCGTGGCCCCTGTGGTTGGGCAGGGCTGAGGCAAGATATCAGATCAGGACAGAGGAAGAGGAGAAAGCCTGGGCTGATAAAGTCATTTTTGATTCTCTCACTCCAAATCTTCAGCTGTCACACTTCTGGGAAGCTCAGTATGTGAGGGAGGCATTCTTCTCCCATTTATTTTTGGCTTGATGAGCATTCACTTAGTGTTGCCTGGCTGTGCTCACCACTGAGAATCCAGAGCAGCACTAGCTGCAAGCCCTGCCCCGAGGGAGCCCACAAATTAGTAAGGGAGACAGAAACAAAACTAACCAGAAAGAAATGTAGTTCACACTCAAATGGAAGTGTGCCCAAAATGCTATGGGATCACAGAGGAGGGAGTAATTGATTCCAGTTAGGGGGTGAGGGAAGGCTTCACAAATCAGGGTTTAAATGTGTCTTGGTGCTTGTGCAGGTTAATATAACTAACACTTCTGAACTGTATGCTAAAAATGGCTAAGATGGGAAATTTTAGGGTTTTTTTTTGTTGTTGTTGAATTAAAAAAATTATTCTCAGTAAAATGTGGCAGTTTAGATTAGACAATCACCCAAGGCTTCTCAATAGTTACCCACTTGTAAACTACAGAATGTTAGAAAATTTCAAGTGTTGTTATAGAGGAGAGTCATGGTAGACGTGGAGCAGATTTTGAAACTTAAATAAGCTTTCCTGAGATGGAGGGGACAAAGAACAAGATAAAAAGGCAGGGGTGTAGTATAAACAAAGTTACTGGGGGCTGAGCAAATTTCATTCATGTGACTTAGGATGAGGGAGCATAATAAAAGGGAAAAGGCAGGAGGAACTGAAATGATGATTTCTTTTTATTGAGATAAAGTTTGTATAACAAAAAAAAAAAAATAGTGAGGTGCATAAATAAGCAGTGTATCCACAATGTTGTGAAACATCATCACAATCCAATTCCAGATTATTTTTATCACTTTAGAAGAAACCTTTACTTACTCTCCATTCGCCTCAGAGCCTGGCAACCACTATTGTTGAGAGTGTTGCTATGAATATCGGGGTACATGTGCCCCTATGCATCAGCACTCCTGTATCCCTTGGGTAAATTCTTAGTGCTATTGCTGGGTCCTAGGGGGTTCTAGTGTTAATTTTTTGAGGAATCTCCACACTGTTTTTCAGAGGGGCTGTACCAGTTTACATTCCCACCAACAGTGTAGGAGGGCGCCCGTTTCTCCACATCCTCGCCAGCATCTAGAGTTCTCTGATTGGCTCATTTTATTAGCCACTCTGACTGACATGAGGTGGTACCTCAGTGTGGTTTTGATTTGTATTTCCCTGATGAGGAGGGACACTGAGCACCGTTTCATGTGTCTGTTGGCCATCTGGATGTCCTCTTTGGAGAAGTGTCTGTTCATATCTTCTGCCAATTTCTTCACTGGATTATTTGTTTTTCAGGTGTGGAGTTCGGTGAGTTCCTTATAGATACTTGATACTAGCCCTTTATCTGATATGTCATTTGCAACTATCTTTTCCCATTCCATCAGTTGCCTATTAGTTTTATGGATTGTTTCCTTGGCCGTGCAGAAGCTTTTAATCTTGATGAGGCCCCAATAGTTCATTTTTGCTCTTGATTCCCTTGCCTTTGGGGATGTGTCAAGTAAGAAATTGCTGCGATGGAGGTCCAGGAGGTTGTTTCTAGCTTTCTCCTCTAGGGTGTTGATAGTTTCCTGTCTCACGTTCAGGTCCTTTATCCATGTTGAGTTTATTTGTGTGTATGGTGTGAGAAAATGATCTAGTTTCATTCTTCTGCATGTTGCTGTCCAGTTCTCCCAGCATCATCTGTTAAAGATGCTGTCTTTTTTCCATTAGATACTCTTTCCTGCTTTGTCAAAGATTAGTTGGCTGTATACTTTTGGGTCCACTTCTGAGTTCTCAATTCTATTCCATTGGTCTACGTGTCTGTTTTTGTGCCAATACCATACTGTCTTGATGATGACAGTTTTGTAGTAGAGGCTAAAATCCAGGATGGTGAGGCCTCCCATTTAGGTTTTCTTCTTCAATATTACTTTGGCTATTCGGGGTCTTTTGTGGTTCCATACACATTTTAGGATAGTTTGTTCTAGTTTTGAGAAGAATCCTGGTGTAATTTTAATTGGGATTGCATTGAATGTGTAGATTGCTTTGGGTAGTAATGACAAAATAACTATTTATTCTTCCAGTCCATGAGCATGGAATGTTTTTCCATTTCTTTGTGTCTTCTTCAATTTCCTTCATAAGTTTTCTATAGTTTTCAGCATACAGATCTCTTATATCTTTGGTTAGGCTTATTCCTAGGTATTTTATGGTTTTTTGTGCAATTGTGAATGGAATCAGTTTCTTGATTTCTCTCTCTGTTGCTTCATTGTTGGTGTATAAAAATGTAACCGATTTCTGTACATTGATTTTGTATCCTGCAACTTTGCTGAATTCAGGGATCAGCTCTAGCAGGCTTTGGTGGAGTCTGTCGGGTTTTCTATGTAGAGTATGATGTCATCTGCGAAAAGTGAAAGTTTCACTTCTTCTTTGCCAATTCTTTTTTTTTTTTTTTTTTTTTTTTACAAATAGTTTATTGTCAAATTAGTTTCCACATAACACCCAGTGCTCATCCCCACAAGTGCCCTCCTCAATCTTCTTTGCCAATTCTGATCCTTTTATTTCCTTTTGTTGTCTGATGGCTGATGCTAGGACTTCCAGCACTACGTTAAACCATGGTGGTGAGAGTGGACATCCCTGTCATGTTCCTGATCTCAGGGGGAAAGCTCTCAGTTTTTCCCCATTGAGGATGATGTTAGCTGAGGGCTTTTCATAAATGGCTTTTATGATATTTAGGTAAGTTTCTTTTTTTTTTTTTTTAATTTTTTTTTTTTTTAATTTCTAGGAGAGAGAGAGAGAGAGAGAGACAGCGTGAGCAGGGGAGGGTCAGAGAGAGAGGGAGTCACAGACTGAAACAGGCTCCAGGCTCTGAGCTGGCAGTCAGCACAGAGCCCGACGCGGGGCTCGAACCCACGAACCGCGAGATCATGACCTGAGTGAAAGTCGGACGCTTAACCGACTAAGCCACCCGGGCGCCCCTAGGTAAGTTCCTTCTATCCCGACTTTCTCGAGGGTCTTTATTAAGAAGGGATGCTGTATTTTGTCAAATGCTTTTTCTACATCTATCGCCAGGATCATATGGTTTTTATCTTTTCTTTTGTTAATGTGATGTATCACATTGATTGATTAGCAAATATTGAACCAGCCCTGTAACCCAGGAATGAATCCCACTTGATCATGGTGGATAATTCTTTTTATATGCTATTAAATTCGATTTGCTAGTATTTTGTTGAGTATTTTTGCATCTGTGTTCATCAAGGATATGGCCTATAGTTCTCTTTTTTTGCTGGGTCTCTGTCTGGTTTGGGAGTCAAAGTGATGCTGGCTTCATAGAATGTGTCTGGAAGTTTTCCTTCTGTTTCTATTTTTTGGAATAGCTTGAGAAGAATGGGTATTAACTCTAATTTAAATGTCTGGTAGAATTCCCCGGGGAGGCCATCTGGCCCAGGGCTCTTATTTGTTGGGAGAATTTTGATAATTGATTCAGTTTCTTCACTGATTATGGGTCTTTCAGATTTTCTATCTCTTCCTGTTTGAATTTTGGTAGTGCATGTGTGTTTAGGAGTTTGTCCATTTCTTCTAGGTTGTCCAGTTTGTTGGCATATAATTTTTCATAGTATCCCTTGATAATTGCTTATATTTCTGAGTGGTTGTAATAGATCCATTTTCGTTCGTGATTTTGTCTACTTGGGTGCTCTCTCTTTTCTTCTTGAGAAGCCTGGTTAGAGATTTATCAATTTTGTTTATTTTTTCAAAAAACCAACTCTTGGTGAACTCTGGTTAACTCTTGGTTAATGAAGAGATTAACTCTTTCATTAATCTTTTCCACTGTGTTTGTTTGTTTGTTTCTGGATTCTATATTGTTTATGTCTGCCCTGATTTTTATTATTTTTCTTCTCCTACTGGGTTTGGGGTGCCCTTGTTGCTCTCCTTCTAGTTCCTTTAGGTGCACTGTTAGATTTTGTACTTGCGCTTTTTCTAATTTCTTGAAATAGGACTTGAGTGTGATGTACTTTCCTCTCAGGACTGCCTTTGCTGCATCCCATAAAGTTTGGATAGTTGCATTGGCATTTTCATTTGTTTCCATATATATATGTGTGTATATATATATTTTACAAATAGTTTATTGTCAAATTAGTTTCCATATAACACCCAGTGCTCATCCCCACAAGTGTCCTCCTCCATGCCTATCCCCCCTCCCCACCCCACATCCATCAGTCCTCAGTTTTTGTCAGCATTCAAGAGTCTCTCATGGTTTGCCTCTCTCCCTTTCCCCCAGTTGCAAATGGCATATCAGATAAAGGGTTAATATCCAGAATCTATAAGGAACTCACCAAACTCCACACCTGAAAAACAAACAACCCAGTGAAGAAATGGGCAGAAGATATGAACAGACACTTCTCCAAAGAGGACATCCAGATGGCCAACAGACACATGAAACGATGCTCAGCATCCCTCCTCATCAGGGAAATACAAATCAAAACCACACTGAGATATCATCTCATGCCACTCAGAGTGGCTAAAATGTTTCCATATATTTTTAATTTTCTGCTCTATTTACCTGATTGGCCCATTTGTTCTTTAGTAGGGTGTTCTTTAACCTCCATGTTTTTGGAGGTTTTCCAGACTACTTCCTGTGATTGATTTCAAGTTCCATAGCATTGTGATCTGAAAGTGTGCATGGTATGATCTCAATTCTTTTATATTTATTGAGGGCTACTTTATGTCCCAGTATGTGATCTATCTTGGAGAATGTGTCATGCGCACTTGAGAAGAAAGTGAATTCCATAGCCTCAGGATGTAGAGTTCTAAATGTATCTGTCAGATCCATCTGGTCCAATGTGTCGTTCAAGTCCATTGTTTCTTTAGTGATTTTCTGCCTAGTTGATCTATCCATTGCTATAAGTGGAGTATTAAAGTCCCCTACTATTAGCACATTCTTATCCATAAGATTGTTTCTGTTTGTGTTAATTGTTTTATGTATTTGGGTGCTTCCATATTCGGTGCATAGACGTTTATAATTGTTATCTCTTCCTGATGGATAGACCCTATAATTATTATATAATGCCCTTCTTCAACCCTTGTTACTGCCTTTACTTTAAAGTCCAGCTTGTCTGATGTAAGTATAGCTACTCCGGCTTTCTTTTGACTTCCAGTCGCATGACAGATCTGTCTCCATCCCCTCACTTTGAATCTGAAGGTGTCCTCAGGTCTAAAATGAGCCTCTTGTAGACAGCAAATACATGGATTTTGGGTTTTTTAAAAATCCATTCTGCTACCCTATGTCTTTTGATTAGAGCATTTAGTCTACATTCAGTGTTATTATTGAAAAATATGGGTTTAGAGTCATTGTGTTCTCCTTAGGATTCATGCTTGTGGTGGTGTCTCTGGTACATTGTGTTCCTTGCAACATTTTCCTCATAGAGTCTGTCTTAGGATTTCTTGTAGGGCTGGGTTAGTGGTGATGAATTCCTTCAGTTTTTGTTTGGGAAAACTTTTGTCTCTCCTTCTATTCTGAATAACAGGTTTGCTGGATAAAGGATTCTTGGCTGCATATCCTTTCTGTTCATCACATTGAAGATTTCCTGCCATTCCTTTCTGGCCTGCCAGGTTTCAGTAGGTAGGTCTGCTACTACTCTGATAGGTCTCCCTTGGTGTGTTAGTGCCCTTTTCTCCCTAGCTGCTTTCAGAATTCTCTTTTTGTCCTTTTATTTTGCCAATTTCACTATGATATGTCATGCAGAAGATCAATTCAAGTTACGTCTGAGGGGAGTTCTCTGTGCCTCTTGGATTTCAATATCTGTTTCCTTCCCCAGATAGGGGAAGTTATCAGCTATAATTTGTTCAAGTACCCCTTCAGCCCGTTTCTCTCTTTCTTCTTCTTCAGGAATTCCTATGATATGGATATTGTTCCATTTGATTGTATCACTCAATTCTCGAATTCTCCTTTCATGCTCCTGGATCAATTTCTCTCTCTTTTTCTTCTTATTTTTTTTTTTAATTTTTATAGCTTATTTATTTTTGAGACAGAGAGAGATAGCGCATGAGCAGGGGAGGGGCAGAGAGAGAGGGAGACACAGAATCTGAAACAGGCTCCAGGCTCTGAGCTGCCAGCAGAGAACCTGATGCGGGACTCTAACCCACGAACTGTGAGATCATTACCTGAGCCAAAGTCGGACGCTTAACCTACTGAGCCACCCAGGTGCCCCAATTTCTCTCTCTTTTTCTCGGCTTCCTCTTTTTCTATAATTGTGTCTTCTAATTCACCTATTCTCCTCTCTGCCTCTTCAATCTGTGCATTGGCCACCTCCATTTTATTTTGCACCTCATTTATAGCATTTTTTAATTCATCACAACTATTTTTTTTTGTTTTATTTATTTCTAGGAGAGAGAGAGAGACAGCGTGAACAGGGGAGGGTCAGAGAGAGGGAGTCACAGACTGAAACAGGCTCCAGGCTCTGAGCTGGCAGTCAGCACAGAGCCCGACGCGGGGCTCGAACCCACGAACCGCGAGATCATGACCAAAGCGAAAGTCAGACGCTTAACCGACTAAGCCACCCAGGCGCCCCTCATCACAATTATTTTTAAGGTCCATAGTATTTGCAGCAATAGCTTCTCTGATGTCTTCCATGCCTTTTTCAAGCCCAGCGATTAATTTTATGACTGTTATTCTAAATTCTTGGTCAGTTATGTTGCTTATATCTGTTTTGAGCAGTTCTTTAGATGTCATTTCTTCCTGGAATTTCTTTAGAGGAGAGTTCTGTTTCGTCATTTTGGTTAGCTTTCCGTCTCTTGTTAGTTTTAAAATCTTGTTATGCACTCTGCACCTGCGAGTACTGCAGTATTCAAGAAGGCTCTTTGACTGTCCAGGGCCTGTCCATTCAGGAAGTGTTCTTTGAATTGTGTCCCTTGGTCTCTCTTGTTGTGCCTTTGGTTATTTTATTTCCCTACACATAGTTATGTTTGGGACTCTCCACCATGTGTACTTTGGCTTGTTTCTTGTGATAGCCCTATGAGGCTGTCTTCTTAATGGACTCTGTCTCTTTTCCTCCCAGACTCTTGTGGTTCAGCGTCTTTTGGCTTCAGCCCTTCTTTGTTTGATAGATGCAGGTGGGAAGTGCGGAACTCCCTATTTCTCTGCATCTTGCCTTAAAACCGGTAAATAAATGTCTTACAAGGATTTTCAGGAGTATGTATCACTTGTGTTACTCTGAAACGTTGGTGGGGAAATCTGACTTCAGGCGTCTTAGCTCCTCAACAACTAGGATGGGAAGAGGAACTGAAGCCTTCAGCTTTTAATGTTTAGTATAATGTTAGATGTGGGTTTGTCATATATGGCCTTTATTCCATTGAGGTACATTTCCTCTCTACCCACTCTGTTGAGAGTTTTATCATAAATAGATAATGAAATTGGTCAAATGCTTTTACTGCATCTGTTGAAATGATCATAGGATTTTTATCCTTCATTGCATTAATGTAATGTATCACATTGATTTGTGACCATCCTTGCATCCCTCAAATAAATTCCAGTTGATTGTGTTGTTTGATCCTTTTAAAGTATTGTTGAATTATGTTTGGTAATAATTTGTAGAGGATTTTATATCCAGGGATTTAATCATGGATATTATCCTGTTGTTTTCTTTTTTGGCTTGTCTTTGTCAGGTTTTTCTACCAGGGTAATGCTGGCCTCAAGGAATGAGTTGGAAGCATTCCTTCCTCTTCTATTTTTTGTTATGAAAAAAAAAAATGTAGGATAGTTATTAAGTCTTCTTTAAATGTTTTGGAGAATGCACCTGTGAAGCCATCTGGTCTGAAATTTGTTGAGGGTTTATTATTATTATTATTACCAATTCAATTTCATTACTAGTAATCAGTCTGTTGAGATTTTCTGTTTCTTCCCTATTCAGTTTTGGAAGATTTGATGTTTCTAGGAATTTATCCATTTTCCTAGAGGAAAACTTCTAGGTTTTCCAATATGCTTGCATATAGTTTTTCATAGTAATGTTTTATGATCATTTGTCTTTCTGTGGTATCAGTTGTAACTTCTCTCTCATTTCTGATTTTTTTAATGTTTATTTTTGAGAGAGAGCCAGGGAGGGGCAGAGAGAGAGTGAGACAGTATCTGAAGCAGGCTCTGCAGTGACAGCAGGGAGCCCATACCGTAAGATAGATCCTTACCTGAGCTGAAGTCAGATGCTTAATCAATGAAGCCACCCAGGCACCTCTCTAATTTTATGTTTTTAAGTGCTCTCCCCTTTTTTCCTTGATGAGTCTGCCCAAAGATTCATCAGTTTTGTTTATCTTTTCAAAGAACTCCTCAGTTTATTGATTGTTTTTTAAAAATTTCTATTTTATTTATTTCCACTCTTCTGGTTATTTCATTTCTCCTATTGATTTGGGGCTTTGTTTGTTCTTTCTCTAACTGCTTTAGGTGTGGGTTAGACATTTATTTGGGATATTTTTTGTTTTTCGAGGTGGGTCTGTATCACTAACAATGACTTAACTGCTTCTGCCGTGCCCCATATATTTGGAAAATTATTTTTCATTTTCATTTTTCTTATGGTATTCTTTAAATTTCCTCTTTGATTTTTTAATTGCTCCATTGGTTGTTAGGCAGCATGTTGTTTAGCCTCCACACATTTGTATATTTTCTAGATTTATTCCTATAATTGATTTCTACTTTCATATCATTGAGATTGGAAAAGCTGTTTAATATTATTTCATCTATCTTAATTTTGCTGAGAATTGTTTTGTAGCCTAACATGCAGAATGTTCCATGTGCTCTTGAGAAGAATGTGTATTCTGCTCTTTTGAATGGAGTGTCTTTATATGTCTATCAATGCCATGTGGTCTAATGTGTCACTTAAGGTCACTATTTTAATAATTTTATGTCTATCTATCTATCTATCTATCTATCTATCTATCTATCATCTATCTATCTCTAAGTAGGTGTTAAATTCCCCTACTGTTATTGTATTTCTCTCAATTTCTCTTTGTGTAAATGATAATATTTGTGTTATGTATTTACGTGCTTCTATTAGGTGCATAAGTATTTACAAATGCTTTATCTTGTTGGATTGATCCCATTTTCATTACATAATGCCCTCTTTGTCTCTTGTTCCAGACTTTGTTTTAAAGTCAATTTTGTCTGATATAAGTATTGCTCTTCTGGCTTTCTTTTAGTTTCCATTTGTATGGAGTATCTTTTCAATCTTTTATGTGTGTGTCTTCTATGTATTCTTCAGATCTGAAGTGAGTCCTGTAGGCACCATATAGATGACCCTTTTTAAATCCATTCAGCCACGCTGAATTTCTGGATTTCTTTTGATTGAGGCATATAGTCCATTTACATTTAAAGTAATTATTGGTATATATTTGTTGCCATTTAAAATACTTTTTGTTCAATTGTTTTTGTAATTCTTCTTTCTTGTCTGTCTTTTCCCTTGTGCTTTGATGCCTTTCTTTAGTGTTATGTTTGAATTATGATCTTTATTTTTTGTGTGTCCCTTATAGGCTATAGATTTGTGGTTATCAGGAGTCTATTTTAACTTGACAGTCACTTAAGTTCTAACACTTTCTAACACATTCAATTTTATGTATTTGTCATACAGTATATCTTTTTATTTTGTGTATCCCTTAATGAATTATTGTAGATATAGTTGATTTTACTGCTCTTGTCTTTCAACTTTTGTATTAACTTTCTAAGTGTTGATTCACTATCTTTAGTATATGCTTGCCTTTACCAGTGAGATTTTTTTCTGCCTAAAAAGTCCCTTTAATGTTGTTTGCAAAACCTATTTAGTGGTAATGAACTCCTTTGGTTTTTACTTGTTTTGGAAACTAACTCCCCTTTAATTCCAAATTATAACTTTGCCAGGTGAAGTTTTTCCTTTCAGCACCTTGAATATATCTTGCCACTCTTTTCTCGCCTATAAAATTTTTGATAAAAAATCACCTTATAGTTCTGTGGAAGTTGCCTTATCCATAACTAATTGCTTTCCTCTTGCTCCTTTTAAGATTATCTCTTTAATTATACCATAGTTATAATGTGTCTGTGCACTTCTCTTTGGGTTTATCTTGTTGGGTCTCTCTGTGCTTCCTGTATCTGGATATCTCCTTCCTTCCCAAGGTCAGGGAAATTTTCAGCTACTGTTTCTGTAAGTATATTTTCTGCTTCTCCTTCTCTTTCTTGGACCCATATAAAGCTAACATTATATGCTGGATGTTGTCTCAGAGGTCCTTTAAATTATCTTCATTAAAAAAAAATCCTTCTCATTTTGCTGTTCACTTTGGGTTATTTCTATGACTCTGTCTTCCAGATCACTGATCTATTTTTCTTTACCATCTAGTCTCCTGTTTATTCCCTCTAGTATTTTTGGTATTTTTCATCTCTAAGGTATTCTTCAGTGCTGATTTTTTTTCTGTCCAAATTTTTATTTAAATCCAATTAGTTAACATACAGTGTAATATTGGTTTCCAGTGTAGAATTTAGTGATTCAACACTTCCATACATCACCCTGTGCTTATCACAAGTGCCCTCCTTAATTCCCATCTCCTGTTTAACCAATCCCCCCCCCCCCAAAACTAACCCATTTCCCCTCTGGCAACCATCAGTTTGTTCTCTGTAATTAAGAGTCTGCTTCTTGGTTTTCCTCTCCCCCCGCATTTGTTTGTTTTGCTTCTTAAATTTCCCATATGAGTGAAAGCATATATTTGTCTTTCTCTGACTGACTTATCTCAGTGTAGTATTTTCCAACTTCATTCACAACATTGCAAATGTCAGTATTTCATTTTTTATGGTTTGGTAATATTCCAGTGTGTGTGTGTGTGTGTGTGTGTGTGTGTGTACACACACACACACACACACACACAGACATTTGTGCTCTTTCCATAATTTGGTTATTATAATGTTGCTGTAAACATTGGGGTGCAGGTATCCCCTCAAATTAGTATTTTTGTATCATTTGAATAAATATCTAGTAGTGCAATTGCTAGATCATCGGGTAGTTCCATTTTTAACTTTCTGAGGACCCTCCATACTGTGTTCCAGAGTGGCTGCACCAGTTTGCATTCCCATGGTTGGTACTCTTTTGTATTTTCTCTTTGTTGAAAATTTTTACTATGTTCATCCAGTTTTCTAAATATAGGAAGCAGCTTTATGATGATTACTTTGAAGTCTTATATATATCAGGTAGATTGCTTATCTCTGTCTCATTTAGTTCTTTTCTGAGGTTCTATCTTGTTCTTTCATTGGAGATATTTTTCTGTTTCCTCATTTTGCCTGAACCTCTCTGTTTATTTCTATTTATTATCTAGTTCAGCTATGTCTCCCTCTTGAAGGAGTCACTTAGTGTAGCTGTCCTGTGGAACCCAGAGGCACAATCCCCTTCTCCTCCTCGACTACTAGAGCCAGGCAATGTGGGGCTGTTTCCTGTGTGTGCTGCATATACTCTCCTGTTGTGGGGCTGCAACTCCTTCAGGATCATTGGTGGGTGAGGTGGTCCCAGTCCTGGCTGGCTGCCATGCCTGATTGCATCTGTTGTGGTACATTTGTGGGTGGGGATGGCCCCCAACTATAGCTACTTTTGGAACTTTGGTGGGTGGAGCTGTCAGTCTGTTGACTCTGAGGCCCAGCCAGGGTGCATGGGTGTGTGGGGCTCTCAGCAGGGCATACTTCCTGGCATTAACAGTCTAGAGAAAGGACTCCCAAATCGTGACCACCAGCATTGGGATCAGCATGGCAGAATTAGATAGCAAAAATGATTGCTGTCAATATCTCAGCCCCTGGTGTTAGGTCCTGCTTCTTCTTGTGTCTCTGGCAGGCATTTGAAGGTTAGTAACTCGACTCCATCTATGGTCTACACACTCTTTGATTTGGTGTTTCTGCCCTGGTTTCTTGGTTGAGTATGGGCACAGGCCCTTTAAGAGTGGCTTTTCCTTTCCCTCCGGTTCTGTAGTTTCCCTGGACATATTCCCCTTTCATTTTCAAAGCCGTGTGTTAAGTACTCCTGTGGAGTTAACCTTAACTCACTCCTGTGGAGTACTTAAGGGCTAAGGTGCATAATGTGGAGCTTGAATTTTTTGCACCTCAGGGAGAAGTTCTGTACCTTTGAGATTCTTCCCAGCCATGGAACTCCAAGCCTGGGGTGTGTTTTCTTCCTCGCCCCCACCTTGGTGAGACCATCTGTCTGCCTTTTCTACCTATCTCAGTGCTGTCCGTTGCTGTGGAGGGTTTGTTCATCCAGTTTCTCAGACCCCTTCAAAGGAAATTATTCCATGTGTAGTTGTGGACTTACGGTGTCAATGGAAGGATATGAGAACAGGATCTCTCTATACTACCATCTTGAACTTCCTCCTCTTGGCAACAATTTTTAAAGTATCAAAATAGACCCCATTCAGGAAAAGGCTAGTAGGTGTCCTTTTCCTGCTCCCCGTCTGCTGGTCCTGATGTGACAGCTGCAGTGAGTATACCTGTGCCCATTAGTAACTGCCTTTGTTTGCTATAGCCTTGTAGGGCGTGTGGACACAAATCCCATTGACTTTCAGAACCAGGTGTTTTGAGGGCTAGTCCCTCAGATGAGAGTCTTAAAAGTTGGGGTTGTAGATGTGGCATCCAAAATCTTCTCTCAAAGAAAAGCTGGTATTTGGAGATTCCCTCCTGATTATATTGCGCTGTGCAGTGGGTAGGCATCACTTGTGCTAAGAATGTGCCTAAACCTTTTCTACTCAATTTGATGTGAGTGCTTTTAGTTGACCAGTGCGTAAGACTCGCTCAGCTCATTTCAGGGTTTCCTTCAGAGGGAATTGTTCCATGTGTCACTGTTCAGTGTGACTTTGGGAGGAGGGGAGGTAAGGAGCCTTCCATGTTGCCATCTTTAAAGCTGCCTCAATACTTTCTAAACTGTTTGTGAGGGCTTTTATCCCCTTAGGATGGGGAGAATTAAGCATGGATGGATTATATGGGCAGGAGTCCTTAGTAAGGAAAGTATTTATAATAAAAGGAAAGCATTGGGGGAGGGGGAGCTAAGTTTTGAGAGGAGAAATATGAATTCAAGGTAACAGAAATGGGCTTGACCCTGGATGTGGTCAATAGGGATATGCCTGCCTTTGGAGTGGAATGGAGAAGAGAGGATGGCAGAACTACACAGTGAGTGATATTCAAGGAAACCGCAAACTTGGAGGAATCACTGATTGTAAGAAAAAGGGAGGTGGCTTGGAAAGGAATATGAAAAAGAACTGGAGATACTGTATTATGACTGGGAAGGAGGGTAGAATTTAATATGGAATCCCACCAAATACGCTGTTATTTCTGATATCTGTTGGGCCTTTGTAGTGAATATTAGAAACAAAAAATTACTCTTGTGATATCTTTTGAGTGCTTGCATGTGTCAGGAACCAAGCTAAGCATTTAAATGAAAAATTTTATTCAAACTTCTGAACAGCCTTTTAGGTAGTACGGTTTATACTTGCTAATCTATAAAATGAGGATAATATAATAGTGACATCAAGATGGAGTTGAATCCTTGCTTGGCCACCTTTACTGGTGGTGGTCACTGGGCAATTTACTTAATCTCTTGAAACTCCAGATTCTTCTTTAAGAATGAGCAACAGGATCACTATTTTATAAAATTATTAGAGATAGTAAATAATTTGGGTAAAAGAGCCAAATACTCTGAGTGTTTGTTTGATTTTTTTTAATACCATTTTAGAATATGGACTGTTGCTGAATGAACAATTTGATTCAAAGTCACTGTGATCTGAGTTCTCTTTCTTAGGGGAGATAGGACCCTGCAACACAGATGTGAGAATCTGTTACTTGTATTACCATGAAAAGGGTGACATAGCCTGGTATCCAAAAAAAAAAAAACACTAGTCTAGAGTCCAACAAGGGCATTCACATTCAAACACACTGTGGAGACCTAAGGAACTACCCCTCCACTAGCTGTGGTTCACATGCTGCAGCTGTGACTCCTGGGTCTATAGTAAAAGATTCTTGATTCTGTCTGCCTCTCATTTATTTTGTGACTTTGGGGTTTGAGGCAGCCAACTGACTTTTCCAAAGTAGAACTAAACAATGGCCTGCATCTCAGAGAGAATGCTACAACAGGTTGGTTAAGCCTATCAGTGTTGGAGCAATTCTTGGATTCCTTTTGCATAAAAAAATTCCTACTAGTACAATAAACAGTTGCAAGGGCCACAGTAAGATGACAATGCTGCAGATAACCAGGACCTGGGGAGTTCCCTTTGGCAAGAGCTTTAAATGTATTTTTGCAAACACTGATTAATGAAGCAACTTGTCCCTTAGGAGGAGCAGACCTGGATAGCACTGCTTTTCTGCAGGTGTGTTGGGATGGGAACCCTGGGAAAGGAGGTGGGGGGAGGGGTGCTCAGGCCGTATCCCCAGGAGAACATCGAAGGAGATTTGAGCTCAGTCTCCTACATGCCCCAGGTATTACTCATAGATGATTCTCCAGGATCTAAAGTACTTCTCCAGGCCAAAGCTGGAAATCCTAAAACCTCCCTGACCCAAAAGAAACACACATCGCCATACAGTTGTGGCTGAAATACTGCTCATATTTATTAAAAAGGCAGGACATCATGCATCTGTAGGGATCTAGTTCCACAGTTCTCAAAACACCAGCTATAAATCACCCTTAGGCTTGTCATTCCCTTGGGTGGAAGCAAAAGTGCTTTAATGAAATGACCCCAGAAAGAATAAACCATTGTACCATACTATAAAGAATATAGCTAATCAATCAAGGAGCGGAAGAAGCTTGGAAATGAAGCAAAAGCTGCCCTTCCATCCAGTCCAGAGTGTAGACTTCTCCCCTTGAGCATCAGCTTGCCTCTCAAGTGACCCAAGTCCATCCTCCCAACCAACTGCCGGAGCAAGAAGAACGGGGATGAACTACAGGCCATGGAAGGGAAATCTGACAGTGTAACAGCCATTTCCCAGGGAAAGGACATCATCATCAGGCATTCAAGTATCTGGGGTGACCTATGGGGAGATTTCCTGATGAGAAACTTGCAGGTTCCATCTGGAACAGCACAGAAGGGAGACTTGTAGAGTTGGACGTCCACCGGAAGACACTTACAAGATGACCACTCCGCTTCCTTCTGAATAACACAACTGGGACTAGATCAAATGCTACTAAAGTAAGGGCTCAGATGTTAGATCTAGTGGATACTCCTTTTGCTTGTACTGTCCTTAAAGCTTTCTTTTCAAAGAGGGTGAAGAGCTCTGATTATGTACAAAACTAGATGCATTGACATGTAGACTCATGTGCAAACATTCCTCCCAGGGCTGGGCAGTCCTGCGGGGTGAAAGTGCTTGGAATGCCTGGAACCATGTCACCCTAGGCGTATTTGCTACAAGTGATTTCACTGCATAACTCACTGGCCAGTAGGCCATTTGGCCATAAAAGATACAATAACAAAAACTGAGACCTCAAGAAGGACATAATGAAGAAATAATTTTTATACCACATTAAGTGTCTGTTTTCTAAATACTGGGATGGACATTTGTAACTGAGCTTTGTGTTGTATGATGGAAGCCTTCTTGATAGATGTTGTAATGCTTTTCTAGCTGAGTTATTTTACCTAATGATTTTCTATCAAGTCTATATATGTAGTTATCATCCACTATCTTAAGACCACCATGTGTATTGGTCACTGTATTGACTAGTAGGAGGGCTAAGATTCATGGAATATAAAAATGGGAAGTCTGTCAATGGAGAAATGAAACCAAATTATCAATTATTTTATCTCTTACAGCAATGTTACCGTACAGCTAATGAGTTACATGGCAAAAATGTTTGCAGTTTAAATGCTTATGGCAAGACTCTGTAGAACTGCCTGGATGGGAAACTTGATTCTATTAGGTAAGAAGGTGTCTTTGCAGAATAGATGTTAACAGTGTCCTGGGTCAACTCACCTCCAAATCAGAGGCACTGAAAGGAGTTAATGAACAAGCAATGTTAGCATTTAGCAAATGGCTGAGATAATGGTCAGACTCTTCCAACTCTGGTACGTGGTTTGATCAAACATGGCCAGTCTGTAAAAGCAATTCCCCTTTAGATTAAAGTGACCAACAGGTATCATCTTTAGGTGCTATAATTCATCTTGTTCAACTAACTGCTACCCACCCCCCCCCAACTCAATACACTACCTGTTATGACCTTATATTAAGGCTTACAATGCCTCAGCTCTGAGGAAATGCTGGCTGGCTGTAGTGGGAATTATGCACATGTTTATTTACAGGCATCCTTGGGTGCTTTGCAAGACTGAAATCCTCCTTCCAAAACTATGGCAAATAAGACATCAGGAGGTTCCACAACTTGCTGCAGACCCTTCCTCTAAACTATTGGTGGTCCTGGAGCTCCGAGCTGAGATCATATTGCTGCTCTTCCGAATTAAGGCTGAACCTCTTGATTCTTATACATCTAGAGATTCTAAAATGCTCCTTCCACAGTAAGTACGCTTTCCAGGGTGTTTCTGAAAGCTGAGGACAGGTTCCAGGCAAGTACCTGACACTCGAGGATTTTGCTGGTTCTGGCCTTGCAAGCACCCAGCCTGGCAGCAAGGGGAAGGAGCCCAGCAACCAAGGAAATAGCAAGACTTGCCCCTTAAAGCAACTAGGCGCTACCAAATTCATATTAAAAACATCATCTACAAGACTTTTTGACCTATGTGCACAAACCTGCCATCACTTTACATTCCCTGGTAAGAGGTGGCATGCTCCAGCAGGGCCAGGCAAGGCCACTACTCAGTCCCTGTTACCCCCGCAGGTAGGTAGCACCTGGTGGCTCCTGCCCCAGGGCATTAATGTGTGGGATGGCACCTGCCGCAGCTGCTAACTTCTCGCTGAGCTTCTGGTTCACCAGCTCCAGGTGGCGACCATTTTTCCGGGCCTGCCTCAACGATCTCTTGACCTTCTTCACCCGATCCCGAAGCTGCTTGTTCCGTTTCTCAAGGGTGGCCACCTTCTGCTGCAGCTTCTTAACATGGTCCTCCTCCTCAAACAGGGCTTTCTGGACTGACGAACACATGAGCTGGGAAAGGAAATGCCATGGGAGAGGCAGGTAAGTCTCGTATAACCTTCCCGGGGCAGTTTTCCTAGGGGCTGCCACGTACCCAGCAACACAGACCCTGACCTAGCCCACAGCCCCCACCCCAGGATGAGGACAACCTGCAACGCCCCTTCTTGGTCTCCCCCTGGGAACCCTGCCCTAATGGCAAATATAAAGCCCCCCCTTTTGCTTTCTGTATTTGGGTACCTTCAACAATTTTTAAAAGCAATGACGTGGGTCGTCTTTTTGAATGCTTACTAACGTCTAACTTGTATACTATTGATTCCCTGAGGTGGCTTGTGACTTTTCACATTTTGCTTTGATTCAGCAACTTTGCCTGTTCAATTCTAACCTGGATTTTAAACATTTTCCAGTAAAGTCAGTTTGTGAACCATCTGTACAGGGCTTTCAGGGTATTTTTACTGAAAGGGCAATGCCTGCAGTAAGCATCAGATACCCCCACTCTGGAAATTGTTCTGTTCATGGCAGGATGGGCTGGAAGTAGGGGGCCCTTTTTAATTTTTTTTTTAACATTTGAGAGAGAGGGCACACACGAGCAGGAGAGGGGACAGAGAGAGAGAGGGAGACACAATCCCAAGCAGGCTCCAGGCTCTCAGCTGTCAGTTGTGAGATCATGACTTGATCCCAAGTCAGAAGCTTAACTGACTGAGCCACCCAGGTGAGTAGGCAGCACTTTTTAAAACTGAGGTTTTGTTTCTTACCTAAGCCACCCTGGTTTTCTTTTCTTTTTTTTTTTAACAGAAAAGATATTCTAAATTTTGTTAACTCCAATCAAAAAAGGAAGAGCTCCAGTAAATCAAGAAGTAAAAGATCAAAACCCCAGAGAAATTCAAAAACTGGGGCACTTGGCTGGCTCAGTCGGTAGAGCATGTGACGATCTCAGGGTTATGGGTTCCTTAACCCATACTACATGGGTCTGCCATGTAGATGTAGAGATTACTTAAAATCTTTAAAATACACAAAGAATATGGATAGTTCACTGGAAAGGAAATATAAATAAGATTCATGCAAATTAGAACTATAATGAATTGCTACTTTTCAGGTTGGTGAAATCAAAAAGTCACTGTTTACAGAAATAGGCATTCATGTACTATGAATATAACACTCTATAAAAAGTGATTTGGCTATATCTACCAAAATGAAAACTGCATGTGACTTAGTTATTTTGGAACTTCATCTCATAGAAATACTCCCCCTTAAGAGACTCTTAAGTAGAACAAACTGAGGGTTCATGGTGGGAGGGGGGTGGGGCAGGGGAGAAGGGAAAATGGGTGATGGGCATTGAGCAGGGCAGTTGCTGGGATGAGCACTGGGTGTTGTATGTAAGTGATGGATCACAGAAATCTAACCCCCAAAACCAAAAGCACACTGTATACACTGTATGTTAGTTAACTTGACAATAGAGTATATATTAAAAAAATATTCCATGTACAAACATATACATACAACAAATAATACTGTCCTAAGATATCCTTCATTTTTGTCTTCTGACCCAACAACAAAAATTGAGCATCCATCCCTAAGCAATAGTGCCTTTGCGAGAGCTATGGGATCCAGCATAAAAGGCCAAGGGACCAAGGAGAAGCACTGGCCACCCATGTATCAGGTAATAGGCAGAGATACCTCATTTCTACCTAGGCACCCTTCCATAATCCATGAGACAGTTCCAGCCTCTCTCACTCAGAGGACCTCAATATATTTCTTTCAAGAAGACATAAATAGGGCCCATAGGTATATGAAAAGGTGCTAATAAGCATGAATCATTAGAGAAATGAAAATGCAAACCATAGTCAGATACCTCCTACTTAGAATAGCTAATATCAAAAAGATAAGAGATAGGCACCAGTTCAAGATGGTGTCTTAAGAAGATCCTGAACTCCTCTACTCCCATGGACACACCAAATATACAGCCAGCCACCTAAAGAACACTTTGCTCTGAAAGAAATCCAAAAAATAGTTGAATGACTCCTACATATTACACAAACAAGCAAAAAACCCACACTAAAATATGAAGGAGAGGCTGACACACTTGCCATCCACCCCAACCCTAGTGCCATACCCACAACTAGGAGGGAACTCACAACTCTGAGCTTCTCCTTGAGGAGCAAAGCATTTGAATCCCTATCTGGCACTCCAACTTTTAAGATGTGTACCTGAGAGATGAGACGCTGCAACAGGTAGCTTTGAAAACCACCAGGGCTTGTATCCATAGGACTCACAGGCTATACGAAACTAACATCGTTCTTAAAGCCTCATGGCTACCACCCCCCAGGACTCCCTAGTGCAGAGGCAACAGACTGAAAAGCATCCATCCTTCTTGAAAGGAGCTTATTTGCTTATCTTAAAGCTTTGGCCTAATAAGCAGGCTTCTAATTTAATACACAGCTAAAGCCTAGTGATTAGACTCTTCAGAACAAGTGGAGGCCAGGGGGAGTCACCTTCACAGTCTCCTTCTGTTCCAGGTTGCCAGAGTCTCCAGGAAAGGAGCTGGTGTACACATCTGGCACCCTGACTTTTGTGTCTGACACATAAGGACATACCCCTGGAGAGCATGGCATATGTCCATGGCTTCATCATGACTGCAGCAACCAAAGAAACACTTCTTAACTGTCTATCCCCACAGAGCTCAGCATAGAGTGAGCAGATAAAAACGCCCATCTGCCCCCTGAAAGAAATCTATCTACAAACTTTGAAGAAGGTCTGGCTTCCAATCATCATGAATCCAGATGCTGACTGAGATCCTCCCCTTTGAGATGCTGACAGGTTTTGGCGTAGCTTCCACTACTGGGAGCCACTAAGAATAAAGTAGGTTGCTT
This sequence comes from Proteles cristata cristata, assembly GCA_017311185.1. Taxonomy (NCBI): domain Eukaryota; kingdom Metazoa; phylum Chordata; class Mammalia; order Carnivora; family Hyaenidae; genus Proteles; species Proteles cristata. Next base: position 177,361 of record JAESUZ010005656.1, on the reverse strand, counting down.
GGACAATCACAAACACCGAGAGACAGCCAAGAGCTAAGTCAGAGGAGAATAATATTGTTTATCTCCTACATGAGGCCATTCCTTCAAGACTGGGAGACTTGGCTATTTTATCTAACACAGAGAAACCAGTACAGAGATCAAATGAATAAACAGCAGAATATGTTCCAAACAAAAGAACAAGAATAGGACCTTAACGAAGGTAAGTGATTTACCTGACAATGAGTTGAAAATAACAGTGATAAAGATGTCCACAGAGTTCAGGAGAATAACACATGAACCAAGTGAGAATTTCAACAAAAAGAAAATATAAGAAAGTACTTAATAGAAGTGACAGAGCTGAAGAATACAACAACTGATCTAAAAAGGAGAAAAACCTGGAAAAGAATCCATGAACTCAAAGACAGGGCAGAGGAACTTATCCAATTAGAACAGCAAAAAGAAAAGAGATTTGAAAAGAGTGAAGGTAGTTTAAGGGACTTAAGGGACAACATCAAGCAGACCAACGTTCACATTATGGGGTCCCAAAAGAAGAAGAGAGAAAGAGGCAGAGAACATACTTCAAGAATAATGGCTGAAAAGTTCCCTAACCTGGGGAAGGAAACAGGCATGCAGACCCAGGAAGCACAGAATACTAAATAAGATGAAACCCCAAGAGATTAGCACTGAGATACATTATAATTAAATCATCAAATTTAAAAACAAGGAGAAAATCATAAGAACAGCAAAAAACAACAAAAAAAAATCTTAAAAACAGCAAAAACCAAAAAAACTTATGTATAACAGACTCCCTCCAAACATAATACTATCAGCATTTCAGCAGAAATTTTGCAAGCCCATAGAGACTTGCATGATATATGCATACATCCCTGGTTTTGCTGTGCTTTACAAATACTGCATTTTCTACCAGTTGAAGATTTGTGGCAATTTGCTGTATAAGTCTATTGGTGCCATTTTCCCAACATTTGTTCACTTTGTGTCTGTGTTACATTTTGGTAATTCTTGAAATATTTTAAACTTTTTCATTATTATATGCCATGGTGATCAGTAATCTCTTGCCATCAACCACACCCACATAAGAAGGGAAACTTAAATGTGTATATTCTAACTGCTCCACCAACTGGCCATCCCCATTCTCTTTCCCTTACCTTGGGCCTCCCTACTCCTTGAGACACAATTGTGAAATTAGGCCAATGTATAACCATACAATGACCTTTAAGTTTCCAGATGAAAGGTAGAGTAACATCTCTCAGTTTATATCAAAAGCTAGAAATAATTAAGCTTAGTGAGGAAGGGGTGGCAAAATCTGAGACAGCCTGAAAGCCAAACCTCTTATACCAGTTAACTGAGTTGTGAGTTCAAAGTAAAAGTTATTAAAGGAAATTAAAAGTATCATTCCAGTGAACACACAAACAATAAGAAAGCAAAACAGCCTTATGGCTGATATGGAGAAAATTTTAGTGGTCTGGAGAGAGAATCAAACCAGCCATAGGATTAAGCCAAAGCCTTGCCCACAGAAAGGTCCTAACTCTCTTCAATTCTTTGAAGGCTAAGAGAGGCGAGGAAGCTACAGAAGAAAAGTGTGAAGCTAGCAAAAGTTGGTTCATGAGGTTTAAGACACCATCTCCCTAACATCAAAGCACAAGGTGAAGCAGCAAGTTCAGACTTAGAAGCTGTAGAAAGTTATCCAGAAGATCTACCTAAGATAATTAACAAAGGCGGCTACACCAAACAGACTTTCAATATAGATGAAACAGCACTCTATTGGAAGAAGATGCTGACTAGGAGTCCAATGAGGGGATTTATATCCTGAACTGCAAAATCATGACCTGAGCTGAAATTGAGAGTCAGATGCTTAACCAACTGAGCCACTCAGGTGCCCCTCAAGAAGTCATTTTATATTTCAAGCTAATTTATCTAAAAAAATACACTTTATAAAGCTTTAGCTGCCACAGATAGTGATTCCTCTAATAGATCTGTGGTGGTCAGTATGATACTGGCATAAAAACAGATACACAGATCAACAGAAGAGAGTCCAGAAACAAACCGATGCACATATATTCAGTTAGTTTACAAGGGAGGCAAGAATATATGAGGGAGAAAAGACAGTTTCCTCAATAAAGGGCTGGAAAAACTAGACCCTTAACTTACAGTATACACAAAAATTAATTCAAAACGAAGACTTAAGTGCAAGAACTAAAAATAAACTCCTAGACACTGGTCTTGGAAATGAATTTTTGGATTTAACACCAAAACAAAAAAGCAACAAAACCAAAAGTAAACAAGTGGGACTCCATCAAACTTAAAAACTTCTGCACAACAAAGAAACCATGAACAAAATGAAAAAATACCACCCACAGTAAATTGGGAAGATGATGGAGTTGGAGGATCCTGAGCTCAACCTGTCCCACAGACACATGAGACAACTACATGTATTGCAACTCTCCCTGAAAACAACTTGAAGACTGGTAGAGCAGGTCCTTCCACAACTAACGGTAGAGATAAGGTCACACTGACAGGAGAAATAAGGGGTAGAAATGCAGTCAGGAACCAAACCTCTGGTGCAACCAATCGCAAAAGTGAGGGATATCACAAACATAGAAACAAGAGGGGATCAGACCCCACACAGAGCACCACCGGATGCCCTAGGGATTTCCACTAGGAAAACAAATCCCCATAATGCCTGGCATTGAAAATCAGTGGTTCTTAACTCCAGGAGACCCTAAGAGTGATAGGAAATGGAGTTTCCATGCCTAAAAAGCCAGCATTCTAAATATCTCTGTCCAAATACAGTTTGAAATGCACCTAGGATACATGTGAAAGAGATCTGTTGATTACTTTTAGGATAAGTGCCAGAAAGGCAGCAATCTGCAAGAGACTTCTCTAAGAACAAAAGTGCTGACAGGTAACATTTTCCTTGCCAACCCCCCCACCCCCAACTAGATAATACTTGGAGAGTATTAGCAGTGGCTGTCACATCTACCTTGCTACCAATGCATACCCCACCCTGGCAGGGAGTCCTCCAAAATGACTCCCACCCTACCACACCCAGCAAGCAGGCCCAGGGTGGGAGTGACACCTCTCTGAAGTGACTCCTGCCCTGGGGTAGGGGGTAGCTAACCCCACACACCAGCATACCCACAGCTCCTGCAGCCAAGCCTTTCATTGACTGTCCAGGGAGCAAGCACTACTCATTAGTGCACCCACAGTTGTCCTAGTGGTCAGTGCAGACACCCAGGCTGAGTGCTAAACCTGCCTACCTGCCAGCCCAGCCTCTAAACTGATCACATAGGGAGCAAGATCTACACACCAATGTGCCTGTGGCATGTAAAATGGGTCACTGCAGCCAGCTGAGCTGAGGGCCATCTCTACTTGCCAGCATGCTCACATCAATCATGGTTCAGCCACAAGAAGGCATACACAATCCACACAGATGACACCCCTGGAGCACCTGGTTCTAGTGACCAGAGGGGATTAAACTACAGGGCACTACAGGATCCCACCTACATAAAGCCACTACTTTCAAAACTTGGGAGATGTAGCTGGTCTACCTAATAAATAGAAACAAGCACGGAGAGTTAGACAAAATGAGGAGACAAAGGCATATATCTTGAATGGAAAAAAAAAAGACAAAAGCACAAAGAGCTAAATTAAATATAAGCAATATGGTTGATAAAGAGTTCAAAGTGATGGTCATAATGTACTGGACTTGAAGTAAAAATAAAATCAGTGAGAACTTCAACAAAGACAAAAAATTTTAAATAGAGTTGAAGTACACTAACTGAAATGAAAAATACACTAAAGGGAATCAACAGCAGATTATGGGATGTAGAAGAATAGATCAACTAGCTGGAAGACAGGGTAATGGAAATTAACCAAGCTGAGCAGCCAAAAGATAAAGGTATATTAAAGAAGATGGCAGCAGAGTAAGAGGACCCCTAAGGTCACCTTGTCCCACAAACAGAACTAGGTAACTATCAAATCTGGGCACTAAATACCCCAGAAATCAACCTGAAGATGGTCAGAACAAACTCCACAAGTAAAGGTAGAAGAGACCACATTGAAGAAGGTAGAAAGTGTGGAGACATGGTGTAGGAAAGAAACATCATGGTCAGTGAGGTCATGGAGAAGGGCAAAAGACAGACGAGCACACGGGGGAGTGCATAGGGAGAAATGAATCCCTGTAGCAACTGGCTTATAAAGAGAGAGAGGACAAATTTCATGACTTTTGGCAATCAGTGGGGCTTAAAGCCTGGAGTTAAAGGTCAGTGGACTTGGGACTGCTCTTGAAAAGAAGGCAGGGAAGACAGCCCGTGACATACAAGCATGGAAATAGTGATCTGAAGAGTGCCTGGGGCACACCATTGGGAAGTTATTTGTTCATCTCAGAGCATGTCCCAGAGAGACAGTGTTCATAGAGAGACCTCCTACAGGCACAGAGGAACTGGCAGGTGCCATTTCCCTCTCCCGCCCTTCTCCATAACCACAGGATCACCTGCAGGGACCAATGCAGAGAAGATACTGGCTGCCTAACTTCCTTACACCAAGGCCCCCCCTCCTCCATGCTCTGGTGGAAGTGCTCTACCCAGTAATGATTGTTTTAGCCCCAGAGTGGCAATCCCCATCCCCCAGCCCAAACCCTTACCCACACTGCCTCACCTGATCCAGGAGTTTTGCAGGACCTCAGTTCTGACAGTGGTGATGAAAGGTCTCATTTCACAAGCAGACCAGAACACACCTAGTTCACATCCAGGCCAGGGGCCAAACACTCCCTACAAAAGGCAAAGAGAGCCTCTGCAGATGACTGGCCTGAAAGATAAAAGGGCCAGGGCTAAACAGCAGAGTGCATGAAGCACACATTAGAGACATTCCCTGAAGTTCCAGGCCTTGTGGAACAGGGGACACTACATGGTAGGGCACTACAGGACTTCTTCTTCATAAAGCTATTACCCTCAGGAACAGGAAACATAGCTGACTTTCCTAACAAAGAAGTAGGCACAGAGACTTAGACAAAATAAGAAGACAGAGGAAGCTGTCCCAAATGAAAGAATAGGACAAGGCCATGGCCAGAAACCTAAGTGAAACAGAAGTTACATGCCTGATAGAGAATTTAAACTAATGATAAAAAAGATACTGACTGAGCTTAAGAGGAGAAGGCATCACTGAGACCCTTAACATAGAGATAAGGATTAACATAGGGAAAAAGAGCTTAATAAACAAAATGAGGAACATGCTTGATGAAATGAACAGCAGGCTGGAAGAAACAGAGAAATAAGTTAATGACCTATAAGACAGAGTAATGGAAAGTAATCAAGCTGAAAAAAAGAGAGAAAAAAGAATTATGTAAAATGAGAATACTTAGGGAAGTCAGTGACTGACTCTATCAAATACATTTTCATTCGTATTATAGAAGTCCCTGAAGAAGAAGAGAGAGAAAAGGAACCAGAGAGTTTATTTGAAGAAATAACAGCTGAATACTTCCCTAATCTGGGGAAGGAAACATATCTAGATCCAAGATACAAACAGAACCCCCAACAAAATCAACAAAAGCAGATCCATACTGAAACATATTGTAACAAAAATGGCAAAATATAGTGGTAAAAAATATTAAAAGCATGAAAAGAAGACAGTAACATACAAGGGAAACCCCATAAGGCTAGCAAGGGATTTTGCAACAGAAATTTTCAAAGCAAAAGGAAGCGGCACAATATATTCAAAGTGCTGAATGGGAAAAATCAATAGCCAAGAACATTCTTTCCAGCAAGACTATCACTCAGAATAGAAGGAGAGATAGAATTTCCCAAACAAAAACTAAAGGAGTTCATGACCATTAAATCAGTCCTGCAAGATATACTAAAGGGGACTCTGGGTGGAAAGGAAAAACAAAAGCAGAAAAAATGAGTATTTTTGTAAAAAATCAATCAAGGAACTCACAAAATAAAAGGACATAAAATGTGATACCATATGCCAAAAAGATGGAAAGGAGAGGAGCAAAGAAAAATTCAAACTTAATATTAATATAGACTGCTATATACAAATATGTTATATAAAAACCTAATGGCTGGGCACCTGGGTGGCTCAGTCAGTTAAGCATCCAACTTCGTCTGATGCGTGATCTTGCAGTTCAAGATTTGAGGGTTTGAGCCCTGTGTTGGGCTCTGTGCTGACAGCTGAGAGCCTGAAGCCTGCTTCAAATTGTGTCTCCCTTCCTCTCTGTTCCTCCCCTGCTCACATTCTGTCTCTGTGTCTCAACAATAAATAAAGATGAAAACAAATTATAAAAAAATAAAAACCCAATGGCAACCACAAATAAAAATCCACTAATCGATATGCAAAGAATAAAGAAAATCCAGATATATCACCAAAGAAAACAAGCAAACCATGAAAGGAAGAAAGAAAGGATCAGAGAAAATCCTCAGAAACCACCACAAAACAAGTAATAAAATGGCCATAAATACGTATCTATTAACAATTACTTGGAATGAAAAGGACTAAATGCTCCAATCAAAAGATATAGGTTGACAGAAAAGACAAAAAATAAAAGACCCATCTTGAAGCGCCTGAGTGGCTCAGTTGTTAAGCATCCAACACTTTATTTCTACTCAGGTCATGATCTCACAGCTATGAGATCAAGCCCCACACTAAGCTGGACCTTGCTTAAGATTTTGTCTCTTGCTCTCCCTCTGCCTTTCTCCCACTCATGCTCACTCTCTCACTCTGAATGAATGAATGAATGAATATTAAAAACTAAAAAATTTAAAAATAAATAAAAGTCCCATCTATATGCTGACTATAAGCGACTCATTTTAGACCTAAAGACACCTACAGATTGAAAGTGAGGAAATGGAGAAAGCCTATCATGCAAAGAGATATAAAAGCCAGAGCAGCAATACTCCATCAGTCCAAACAGACTTTAAAACAAAGACTATACCAAGAAACAAAGAATGACAGTATGTAATAATAAAGGGGACACTCCAACAAGAAGATATAACAATTGTAAAAAATCATGCATCCAACATAGAAGGACCCAAATACATAAAACAGTTAATAACAAAGGGACTAATCAATAAAATACAATAATATTAGGGAATCTTAACAGCCAACCTAAATTAATAGATCATCTAAACAAAAAATCAGTAAGGACGCAATGGCTTTGAATGACACACTGGACCAGATGGGCTTAACAGATATATTTAGAACATTCCATCCTAAAACAGAGTGTATATCCTATTCAAGTGCATATGGAATATTCTCCAGAACAGACCACATATTAGCCCTCAAAACAACCCTGAACAAATTCAAGATGATTGAAATCATACCATGTATCTCTTCTGACCACAATGTTATGAAACTACAAGCCAACCACATGAAAAACTCTGGGAAGACCACAAATAAATGCTACATTCATTAAACAATGAATAAGTCAGCCAGTAAATAATAGAATAAAAAGTACATGGAAACAAATGACAATGAAAACAAAATGGTTCACACCTTTGATATGCAGCAAAAGTAGTGCAGAGGGAAGTTTATAGCAATACAAGCCTACCTCAAGAAGAAGAAAAATCTCAAACAATCTGAAGTTACACCTAAAGGAGCTAGAGAAAGAACAACAAAGCTAAAGTGAACAGAAGTCAGGAAATAATAAAGATTAGAGCAGAAATAAATGAGATAGAAACTTTAAAAAAACATAAAAGAGAAAAAATGAGATAGAAACTTTAAAAAAACATAAAAGAGAAAAAAATGAAACCAGGAGATCGTTCTTTGAAAAAATCAATAAAATTGATAAAGCTTTAAGCCATACTTAGCAGGAAAAAAATAGAAAGGACTCAAATAAATGTAATTATAAAAGAGAGAAGGGAAATAACAATCAACACCACGGAAATACAGTTATAAGAGAGTATTATGAGAAACCATATGCCAACAAATTGGACAACCAAGAAGAAATGGATAAATTACTAGAAATATAGAAAGTTTGAACAGACTGATAACCGCAAAGAAATTCAATCAGTAATCAAAAAATTTCCAACAAAATTCTGAACCAGATGGCTTCACAGGAAAATTCCACCAAATATTTAAAGAAGAGTTAATATCTACTCTTCTCAAACTATTCAAAAAATAGAAATGGAAGTAAAACTTCTGACTTCCTTGAGGCCAGCATCAACCCAGTACCAAAACCAGATAAAAACTTCACTAAAAAAAGATAACTACAGGCCAATATCTCTGATGAACATAGATGAAAAATCCTTAACAAAATACTAGCAAACTGAATACAATGCATTAATAAAAACCATTCATCATGATCAAGTGGAATTCACCCCTGGGTTGCAAGGTTAGTTCAATACTCGTAAATCAATCAACATGATACATTACATAGATAAGAGACAGGATAAGATCATTTCAATAAATGCAGAAAAATTACTTGACAAAGTACATCCCTTCATGATAAAAACTTTCAACAAAGTAGGCTTAGAGGAAATATACCTCAACATACAGCAAAATCCCATAACTAATACCATCCTAAATGGGAAAAAAGGGACAGCTTTCACCCAAAGGTCAGGAACAAGACAGGATGTTGATTCTCATCACTTTTATTCATAGTACTGAAAGTCCCAAACCAGCAATCAGACAGCATAAAGAAATAAAAGATATCCAATTCAGCAAGGAAGAAGTAAAACTTTCATTATTTGCATATGACATTATACTACGTATAAAAAACCCCAAAGACTCCACCAAAAAACTACTGAACTGATAAATGAATTCAGTGAAGTTACAGAATACAAAATAAATGTACATAGATCTGTTGCATTTCTATATACCAATAATGAAGAAGCAGAAAGAACAATTAAGGAATCAATGCCAACTACAACTGCACCCAAAACAATAAGATACCTAGGAATAAACCTAACCAGAGAGGTGACAGACCTGTACACTGCAAACTATAAAATACTAATGAAAGAAACTGAAGACACAAAGAAATGGAAAGATATTCTATGCTCATGGATTAGAAGAACAACTATTGTTAAAATGTCTAAACTACCCAAAGCAATCTACATATTCAGGGGAAGCCTATCAAAATGCCACCAGCATTTTTCACAGAGCTAGAACAAACAATCCTAAAATGTGTATGGAACCACATAAGACCCCAAACAGCCAAAGCAATATTGAAAAAGCAAAACTAGAGACATGACAATTCCAGACTTCCAGTTTCATTATAAAGCTGTAGTAAATCAAAACAGTGTGGTAGTGGCACAAAAATGACACAAAGATGAATAGAACACAAAAGAAAACCAAACATAAACACAATTACATGGTTAATTAATCTTCTGCAAAGTACAGAAGAATACCCAAAGAGGAAAAAACTCTCTTCAAAAATGGTGCTGGGAAAACTAGACAACAACATGCAAAAGGATGAAACTGGACCACTTTCTTATACCATACTCAAAAATAAATTCAAAATGGACGAAAGACCTAAATGTGAGACCTGAAACCATAAAAATCCTAGAAGGGAGCACAGGCAGGAACTTCTCTGATACTGGCCACTGCAACCTTTTTTAGACAGATCTCCTGCGGCAAGGGAAACAAAAGCAAAAATAAACTATTGGGACTACATCAAAATAAGAAGCTTCTACACAGCAAAGGAAAACAAAACTAAAAGGCAACCTACAGAATGGGAGAAGATATTTGCAAATGACATATCCGATAAAGGGTTAGTTTCCCAAAAATATGAAGAACTGATACAATTTAACACCTCAAAAACAAATAATTCAATTAAAAATGTGCAAGAGACATGAACAGACATTTCTCCAAAGACGACATTCAGATGGCCAAAAGACACATGAAAAAATGTTCATCGCTTATTAGGGAAATGCAAATCAAAACAACAATGATATCACTGCACACCTGCCAGAGTGGCTAAAATTAACAACACAAGAAACAACAGGTGTCGGTGAGAATGTGGAAAAAGGAACCGTCTTGCACTGTTGGTGAGAATGCAAACTGGTGCTGCCACTGCGAAAAACCGTATGGAAGTTCCTCAAAATGTTAAAAACAGAACTACCTTATGATCCAGTAATCACACTACTAGGTATTTACCCAGAGAATACAAGAACGCGAGGGCACCTGGATGGCTAGGTCAGTTGAGAATCCAACTTCAGCTCAGGTCACAATCTCACAGATTGTGAGTTTGAGTCCTGCACCGGGCTCACTGTCAGTGCAGAGCCTGCTTTGGATCTTCTGTCCATCTTTCTCTCTACCCCTCCTCCACTTGCGCTCCCTCTCTCTCGAAAATAAACATTAAAAACAACAACAACAACAATATAAGAACACTAGTTCAAAGGGATACGTGCACCCTGTGTTTATAGCAGTACTGTTTGCAAACGCCAAGATTTGGAAGCAGCCCATGTGTCTATCGATTGATTAATGAATAAAGTAGATGTGATATATATACATATACAATTGAATATTATTCCACCATAAAAAGGAATGAAATCTTGCCATTTGTAACAACATAGATGGAGCTAGAGAGTATTAAGCTAAGCAAAATAAGTCAGTCACAGAAAGGCAAATACCATATGATTTTACTCATGTGTAATTTAAGAAAAGAAACAAGCAAAAAGGAAGAGTCAAACTAAGAAACAGACTCTTAACTACTGAAAACAAACTGATGATTACCAGAGAGAAGGTGAGGGGTAGAGGGGTTGGGATATGTTAAAATAGGTGATGTGGATCAAGGAGTGGACTTCTTGTGATAAGTTGTATCACTGTATTGTATACCAGAAACTAACATTACACTGTATGTTAACTGGAATTAAAATAAAAGCTTAAAAGAATATTACAAATGAAGATGGGTTAAAGAGACCTCTTGTGACATCAGCAAGCAGAGTAACATTCCCATTTTAGGGGTCACACAAGGAGAATAAAGAGAGACCAAGGAGCAGAAAACCTATTTGAAGAAATAATAGCTACAAATTTTCCTAATCTAGGGTAGGAAACAGACATCCAGGTCCAGGAAACACAGACCACGCCTAATAAGATGAACTCAGTGAGGTCCAAGCCAAGACACACAATAATTAAAATGACAAAGATTAAATATAAAGAGAAAAACTTAAAAGGAGGAAGAAGAAAAAATAGTAACACACAAGAGAAACTCCTTGAAGCTATCATGTGATTTATCAGCAGAAACTTTGCAAGCCGGAAGGGAGTGGCACAATATATTCAATGAAAGCCAAAAAACCTATAGCAAAGAATACTCTACTTGATAAGTTTATTTAAGTGAGGTGGGAGGGAACACCATAACTAGAAAAAAGGTATGAGATGAAAATATTTCATAGGTTAAAGCAAACACATAGTAAAAATAATAGATTAATCACTTATAAAGGCAGTATGGAGGTTAACACACAAACTTACTAATGAAATGAAATCTACAAAAATTAGTCAAGGGGTAAACAAAATAAAAAGATGTAAAGTGTGACATATACGTAAAATACGGAAGGGGCAGTAAAAATTGAGTGCTTTTAGAATGGGTTCAAACTTCAGTGACCAGAAACTTAAGTTTGCTATACACATAAGATGTTATATATGAACTCCATGGTAACCACAAACAAAAACCTGTAATAGATACACACACAAAAATAAATAAAGAGAAAGGAATCCATACATAACTCTAAAGAAAACCATCAACCCACAAGGCAAGAGAGCAAAAGAGAAAGAAATAGAACTATAAAACAACCAGAAAACAATGAACAAAAATGACAATAAGTATATACCTATCAATAATTACTTTAAATGTTGGGGCATATGGGTGGCTCGGTCGGTTAAGCATATGACTTTGGCTCAGGTCATGATCTCAGCCTTCATGAGTTTGAGCCCCGTGTCAGGCTTTGTGCTGTCAGCTCAGAGTCTGGAGACTGCTTTGGATTTGTGTCTTCCTTTCTCTCTGCCCCTAGCCTGCTCACACTCTGTCTCTCTGCCTCTCTTTCTCTCTCTCTCTCAAAAATAAACAAGCCTTAAAAAGAAGAAGAAGAATTATTATTTTAAATGTAAATGGATTAAATGCTCCAATCAAGACATATGTAACCAAATGGATTTAAAAAACAAGAAAAACAAAACATCTATGTGCTACTTACATGAAACTAACTTCATACCTAAAGACACATGCAGATTGAATGTGAATGAAAAAAACTACTTCATATAAATGAAAGCAAAAAAAGAGACAGGGATAGCAGTATTTATATTGAGAAAAACAACATTTTAAAACAAAAACTAGCAAGAGACAGAAAAGGTCATTACATAATGATAAAGAAATCAGTCCAACAAGAGAATATAACCATTGTAAATATCTAAGGGTCCAACATAGGAGCACCCAAATACATAAAGCAAATAACAACACACATGAAGGGAGAAACTGACAGTAATACAATAATAGAACACTTTAACACCCCCACTTACATCAATAGATAGATCATTCAGACAGAATATCAATAGGAAATCAGTGGCTCTGAATGATACATTCAACCAGATGGACTTAACAGATCTATGTAGAATGTTCCACCCCCCAAATGACTGAAACACATTATTTCAAATGCACATGGAAGATTCTCCCAGATAGATCACATGTTAGGGCCACAAAACAAGTCTCAATAAATTTAAGAAGACTGATATCATATCAAACATCTTTTCTGACTACCATGGGATGAAACTAGAAATCAATTACATAAGGAAAAAAACTGGAAAAAACCATAAACACATGGAGGCTAAACAACACGTTACTAAACAATCAGTGGGTCAATTAAAAAAAAATTAAAGATGAAATCAAGAAACACCTAGAGACAAAATGGAAACCAATGTCCCCAAATCTTTGGAATATAGCAAAAGCAGTTCTAGGAAGGAAGTTTATAATGATACAAGCCTTTCTCAAAAAGCAAGAAAAATCTCAAAAAATCTAACCTTACACCTAAATGAGCCAGAAAAAAAGAACAACAACAACAAAGCCAAAGTTAGTGGAAGGAAGAAAATAATACAGATTAGACTAGAAATAAATGAAAGACTAAAAATAAAACAGAAAATATCAGTGAGAATAAGAGCTGGTTTTGTGCAAAGGCAAACCTGATAAACCTTTAGCCAGACTAATCAAGAAAAAAAAAGAGTGGACTCAAAATCAGAAATGAAAAAGAAGTTACAAATTGTTATCATAGAAATACAAAGGATTCTAAGAGATCAGTATAAAAACTCTATGCCAACAAATTGGACAACTTAGAAAACAAGGGATAAATTCCAAGAAACACAAAATCTTCCAAGACTGAATCAGGAAGAAACAGAAAATCTGAACAGACTAATTACTAGAAACAAAATTCAATGGGTAATCAAAAAATTCCCAACAAATTCCAGGCCAGATGGCTTCACATGTGAAGTCTAGCAACATTTAAAGGATAGTTAATACCTATCCTTTGCAAACTTGCAGAAAGTAGAAGAGGCAGAAAAGCTTCCAAATACGTTCCATGAAGCCAGTGTTAACCCTGATACCTAAACAAGACAAAGACACAACAGCAACAACAAGAAAATCACAGACCAATATCTCTGATGAACGTAGATGCAGAAATCTTCAACAAAATATTAGCAAACCACACTCAACAATACCTTAAAAGGATCATTAACTATAATTATGTGAGATTTATTTCAGGGATGTAAAGATGGTTCAATAAATCCAAATTGACCAATGCGCTAGATCGCATTAACAAAATGCAGGATAAAACCATATGATCATTTCAATACATGCAGAAAAAGCATTTGGCAAAATTCAACAGTTCCTCATAATAAAAACTCTCAAGAAAATAGGTATAGAAAAAATATACTTCAACACAGTAAAGGCTATATATAACCCACACATAACTAACATCAAACTCAATGGTGGAAGCTGAAAGTTTTTCCCCTAAGATCAAGAAGGCGACAAGGATGTCCACTCTCGACACACCAGTGGAACTTTAATTCAACATAGTTCTGGAAATCCTAACCACAGCAGTCAGACAAGAAAAACAAAAGGTATCCAAATTGGTAAAGAAGAAGTATCACTATTTGCAAATAACATGACACTATAGAGAACCTTAAAGTTCCCCTAAAACCTATTAGATCTTGTAAATCAGTAAAGTTGCAGGATACAAAATCAATACACAGAAATTTGTGGTGTTTTGGTACACTAATAATGAAAGAGCAGAAAGGGAAATAAAACAATCCCACTTACAAATGCATCAAAGAAAATCAAATACTTAGAAGTACATTTAACCAATTAGGAGAAGGACCTGCATTCTGAAAACTATGACAGCGATAGAAGGCTACACCAGCCAATGCCACTTAGGCACTGAGGGACCAATTCCCCTGCTTCCTGGAGGGCTGCTGGTTGACAGCCTTCCACTGAGTCTCTCCAGAAAGTCCCTCTGCTGCCTTAAAAAAGCCACCGTACCTGAGGCCACACCTCCTTCCTGGGTACCCACATTCAATGACTGGTTGACAAGAGGGTTTGAAGGCCAGGACGCACATCCCAACCTGGAACATGGCTGAGGGAACGCTGCCTCAAAGCACCCCACCCACTGCAGTCGAGCTTTGTCTGCCTGGAACTGTTCTTCCCACTCCTTCCCGCCCCTGTCCCAGAAGCAACCTAAAAGAATCTTCTCTAGGTGCGCCTGGGTGGCTCAGTCGGTTAAGCATCTGACTCTGGCTCAGGTCATGATCTTGCAGTTCATGGGTTCAAGCCCCACAATGGGCTCTGTGCTGACAACAAGGAGCCTAGAGCTGCTTCGAGTTCTGTGTCTCCCCCTCTCTCTGCTCCTCCCCCAAGTTGCACTGTCTCTCTTTCTCAAAAATAATAAATAAGCATTAAAAAAAATAACAACAAAATCTCTAAAAACACCTTCCTACCTACTACTCTCAGCTGAGAATCTGCTTGCCAAAGGAGCCCAGCCTGAAACACTTACTGTCCTCATGTGTGCAGTGCGATGGTCACAGTACCAAGCTCATCGGGTTGTTTACAAGTAAAACCCCCGAAATCCTTGAAAGTGCTGAGAACCATACCCATGCTAGGGTTTCAATGTTTGTATCCTCTCCAAAATTCATATGTTGAAATCCTAATGCCCAAGGTGATAGTACTGGTAGGTGGGGCCTTTGGGGGTGATTAGGTCTTGGGGACAGGAGCCTCATGAATGGGACTGAGGTCCTTATAAAAGTGGCCTGAGAGCTCCCTCACCCCTGCCTCATGAGGACATGATGAATGTATGACTCCAAAGAGGCTCCTCACCTGATTGGGCCCTGATCTCTGACTTCAGCCTCCACAACCGAGAGAGATACACTGCTGTTGTTTACAAGCCCTTAGTCTGTGGGATTTTTGTTACAGCACTCCCAATAGACTAAGACTCCTTCATTCACTAGATGTTAGCCATTATTAAGAGAGAGTTCGATCTCTTAAAGTCCTTAACCTCTGTGATTGGACCCAGACGACGTCACCAATCTTTTTCATCCCTCTGTTCAGACACTTCATGCCCAAAGCAACCAGGCTCCTGGCTGCCTTGTTTGTTTTCTCATCTCTGAGCCTCTGCCATGTTCTTCCTTCCTCCTGGAGGGCTGGTCTCGATCCTATAATGTTCTGCAGGCCTGCCTCCATGCTAATTTCCACAAGGCCTCCAACTGTGCATAACGTCCACATGCACTCTAGAGGTAGTCACACAGCACACAGCCAGTACCAGCACTGGCGGTACGCTCACTGCCCTGGTCAGATCACAGACTCCTGAAGGTCTACCTCACCTTTGCCTTTGTAGCCTTCTTGCGCTGGCCATTTTAGGCATACACTGGAAAATCTGAATCAAGTTAAGCATTCCAAAAATACCTGTCATTTAATCAAGAGCTTTGGCCCCTTGAGGCTGCCACTTCAAGGTGGGGGTGGTGGACACCACACATCCAACAGTGCCCTCTTCTGGCCAAAATCAGCCCTCAAAGAGAAAAGAAGATGGGCATAGGTGACATCTGAGAACTCATTATTTATGTTGCATAGGACAAGACACATTATATTGCATATGACAACTGTATAGCCTACCGAGGGTTTCCTATGGGTTTCCTTATGCTAGGCTAAGCACTTTATATCCACTCTCTCATTAGGTCATGCTCTTTCTTTCTTTCTTTTTTTTTTTTAAAATGTTTTATTTATTTCTAGGAGAGAGAGAGAGAGAGAGAGACAGCGTGAGCAGGGGAGGGTCAGAGAGAGAGGGAGTCACAGACTGAAACAGGCTCCAGGCTCGGAGCTGGCAGTCAGCACAGAGCCGGACGCGGGGCTCGAACCCACGAACCGCGAGATCATGACCTAAGCGAAAGTCGGACGCTTAACCGACTAAGCCACCCAGGCGCCCCAGGTCATGCTCTTTCTATAAGGTATAGCAGATTCTGCAACCAAGAATATGATAAAATAGTCCAAGCAAATTCTATTAAAACAAAAGTACTGGGTTTTAACATGTTTGTTCAAATTTTAGAAGGACAGAATCCAACGTTGTGTTGGAACATAATGTCAAAGAGAAAGTTCTGTTTTATGATATTCTTCAAAAGCTTCATTTTAAAATAAATAAAAGCAACATAAAATAAAATAAATAGTAGGATGCAACAAGATCTGTATTCTTGGTGAAACTTTAGTGGTCAGTTCTAAGACATCAACATTCTCTAAGGGGCCAGGTGCTCCCTACTCGAGGGAGGCAGAGCAAGAGGAAGACTAATTTGACGATGGCCTGAAGATACGAAGGTGGAACAAAGAGTTACCTGGAAGTGTGTCTGTGTTGGCAGAGTGGGAGACAGGGGCGGGGTGACTGGAGTTCCTTAGTGAATATGTCAGTCTTGATCCCCTCAACCTCTCCCTGATCTGGATAGGATCCGAGTTGGAGCAGAAAGACACAGAAGGACTCTTAGTAACATGTCTAAAGTCACCAATCCAAGTTGTGACCCAGGACCCCTTCCCAGGCAGAAAGTCTCTCTGTGTAAAGTGGGCTATGCCTGCAAGTAGAGAGACTCTCAACCCTAAGAACAGTGGCTAACCCTATAAAATAAGGAAGCTCTTGTCAATAGTAGCTCAAGGAAGCTACGTGAATCCTGCCATTCACCTATTAAGGAAGCAAGAATTTCTACACAAGAGTTAATGGTTTCAAATATATGTGTTCTTTCAAGAAACTGTCCTTTCTATGGAATGCTTTCCAAACGAAATTAATCTCTTTAGAAATCTGCTTTACAAAAAAAATTAAAAAAATATGTAAGACACATCATTTGCTCATTTAGCTTTCTGGTAGTTTTCAGTAAGCTAAGGAGGGGAAAGGAACAAGTCAAGATGAAATAGGTATTGCCACATTTTCTTTGAAGAAGAACCAGAGAGAAACAAACGATCCTATAAGGTGACCCCAAAACAACAGACTCCTAGTCATCAGTGCTGATTGGCTGAGGAGGAGAAAGCCCTTGCCCAGCAGATGTCTGAACACCCCCAGCATTAGCCTGTGTCCAGGGTTATCTTTCTCTGGAAAGTTCTACATGGCCAATAGGGTGCCTGCTTCAGGGTGGATGGGCAGACCGTGGTAGAGGAGCCTACTCTTTTATTCTAAGCAAGACAAAAAGTAGCCTCGGGTGCCTCTTCTTTATCTTTTTAAAATAACACCTTTTTACCTACAAAAGCAAATAAACACTTGTTTATTACAGAAAAACTTTTTTAAATTAGGAGACCAAGCCACTGGGATCATGCCGTCAGTTCTAATTTTCTTCCCCTTTGGCATTTATCATAACTGCTTTCTGGACATGCATGTGTATGCCCCCATTGAGCATTTCAACGGGAGTTTGGGGAGAGTGAGTCACATGGTTGTGCCGTCTGCTACACGACTGATCACTAGGGATTAATCCTCTTCTATCCTTAGAACCACAGGCCAACAGGGAAGGACGCCAAGATAGGACCCTTTGCCTCTGTGACGTTGAGTGATCATAGTAGTCTTTTGGGTGGTCACCTGTCTCCAACGACAGGAAAAACCAGGAGAGCTTCTCACCTGTGCCTAAAACTGTCCTATCTGTTCTCTGCTTTCCCTAGGAATCTCAGGTGCTTTGGGGAAGGTTCACATGAATATGAAAGATTAAGGAACCATATCCATGTTATCATATAGATTGACCACAGAGAATCACCATATAGGATCCATATACCATCAACTCACTCCTAAATGACTTCTAAAAATTATTTCTAAACAGTTTCAGCCTCTGTATGTGCACTCATTCCAGCAAAAGGCACTTATTATACCATGCCTGGAATTATATGGTATAAAGTTTTCCTGAATTATTCTGCAACATACCAATAAACTCTGTATCTGGCTAAAACAACAGTATATTAAAAAATCACTGTTTCATGGCAGTAGACATACCAAACACTCACTGTGAGGATTCTTGCCTTCCACAGCTGCTTTCAATTTAAATAACCACCTATAAAGACAAGACAAAGTGTACTTTCTGAAATGTTAAAAATGAGGAAAGGCAAGTCCAAAAGAAACAGACCAACAGCCTTCCTTTTTAACACTTTGTTCCTCCTCTTGCGATTCAAAAAAAAAAAGAAGAAGAAAAAAAGGAGAGGATTGAAATCTAGAGCAGGGGGTCAGCAAACTATGGCTGGTGGACCAAATTGGCCCTACTGCCTACTTTTGTGAATAAAGTTTTATTGGAACAGAGAACCACATTCATTTGTCCACATATTGTTTGCAGTACTTGTTCACACTACTTCTGTGCCACAGTGGCAGAGATGAGTGGTTGTGACACACACCGTGGGGTCCACAAAGCCTAAAATATTTATTATCTGGCCCTTTGCAGAAAAAAATCCCATTTACTCTTGAGGGTGTCCCGAGGCAAATGGAGATGCAAAGGCAACATCTGACACCTGGATGGGTTACTGGCTGGGGAAATGGACAACAAGAATGAAAGCACAACAAAAGAAAGAAAGGAGAGCGAAGGGACGGGAGAAACACCCGAGTCACCCCAAGATTCTCACTGCTCATACCTCGCCCTTGTCACCCTATTTTCAAGGCACTGATTTGTGATCACTACTCTGGGCTGTCAGGTTGTAGCCCAGGCTTTCAACGATCCCTGTCAACGATCCTTTTCACGCCATCTACTGGACTGCTGCCAATTTCCAACCTCCAGATGGAAATTAACAAAACAGCTCTTTCCGAAATGACTAGCCAACTGTTTCCAAAGTGATTCCCCGGCAACGCTGGAGGGAGAAGCTCTCTAGAACCTACAAATAAATGTTCACTGCTCAGGTGCATCCACTCTCAGTATGGTGATCAGAGGATCAATGGGTCATGCGATATGTCCATCATTTCCAGAAGTTTACATTGCACCATGTTTTCTGACCCAGTCAAGGGCAGAGGTAGGGATTCTTTCATTCTCTGTGTCAGTCAGGAACTCTTTGGGGGAGTGGGGGGGGGTCAATGGTAAGCCTCTCCTTGCCCCTTGTCTTTGTTTTCCCATTGTTTTAAACCCCTGAGAGACAGAGATGTGTGAGCAAGTGGGCAGAAGTGCCAAGTGCATGCAGAATGGTTTCCTGAATGATTCAGCACTAACAGGCTGGATGATCCCCAGAGCTACCGAAAAAACTCCCAAGCCACGGAAATGACAACAGGGCAGTTCTTCTGAGGACTCTCTGGAGAAACAACCTGAGATTCCTATGACTGTATTTGACTTGGCATCTGGTTCTTTACTCCACCCAAAGTTAAAAGAGGAGTCTCCCTGTGCCAGGAGCCCAACAGATGGGAAAGCAAATGTCCCAGACAGGCTGTGGCTAGAAGGTGAGAGGGTGAGAATAGGCAAGCAGAGTCTGGGGAAGGGTAGGGTCAGGGGAGAGAGCAGGGGCAGGAACGCTCCTTTCCCTGGGCAGCAGGTCTGGAGGCCGCCCCGTACCAGTCTCTCCACTCTCTTCCTCCCCCCTCCCACCTAGCAGGAGGTGGCTAGTATCCTGGGTAGGAATGTGGGGATATTAACTCCTCGGCCACAGACTTGCTTTGAAGATGAAATCAAGTTCATACGTGTAACACATTTGACAAAGCACCTAACATAAACAATAAATGGAACTTTTACTATTATTATTCACCTGAGCTTAAGCTTTTCCTAATAAAAGTACTGCTCCCTAGCCACACTGGGCTCTCTCCCATAGCCGTGTCTTTGCACATGAAGTTCCTTCTGCTTAGAAAATCTCTATCAACCCACTCCTCACACTTTTATGCAACTGATAAAATTCTTCTGCTTCTCCAAGTCTCAGTTCAAGAGGGACTTCCTCAGTGAAGCTTTCCCTGATTCCTCCAGGCAGAGCCACATCACCATTCCCTGACTCCATGGTCAAGTTTATCACACTGTGCCCTATCGGAAAGTCCAACTTTTTCCTAAGACTGCGAGACCCTGGAGAACAATGGTTCTACCTTTTCATGTTTGCAACAAGCACCCCACCACACAGCAAGCACTTAATAGAGGGAGGGAGGAATGCAGATTGAAACACAAGCAAGTCCAATGACTTAGAAGTAAGTAATTGACAGAGAAGCAGAAAGTGGGTGCTGAGTCGTAAGTAATTGACAGAGAAGCAGAAAGTGGGTGCTGAGTCCACTGTGATCCTTATGAAGTCCTGATTCTTAAAAGAAGGTTGGTTTTGACTCCCTGTTCTGGGAAAATCAGGAACTGGCTTTGACAAGGATTGCTGAAATTCATGCATTTTCCTTTTCTGATACTCTCCCCATCCACCCAGCTGGCTGGGTTGTCTTGTGTATCCCCATACCAAATCCCACAAAAGTTGCAGAACAGAGAGAAGAGGAGAGACAACAGTGAAATCTAAGGGGAGATGGTGGGTTACAGGACACCCAGGTAAATGCAGGAGATGGGATCCAATTGCAGAGGCTGGCTCCAGAGAGCAGCAGTGGCTGGGTGGGGACAGGAGGGGCGAAAATCTTAGACAGCCCAGGCTTAAATCCTCAACTGATTAAAACCAGAAAAGCCTGTGACAGCCATCATGAAAAGGGAAGTGTACTGGTTAAGTTCAGTTACAGAGAAGGAAAGTTCTATCTTCAGATGAATTCACTACAAAGTGTTGCCCAAATTGAGGTTTACAAAGAGCTACACATCTCATGAGATGCTTGCATGGGGACAGAGGGATTTTTCTGGGCTACATAAAGTTCAGAAAAGCAGCATATTATGTCTCTCTCTTTGATGTAATACTCAATAATGTATCTGTTCTGTACCGTGGTCCTGCGTAAAATCAACGTCTGTAATTGTTTTACTGCAAATCTCAGTTGACTAGGGCAGAGCCCACCAACAGGCAGCAGGAACAGACTACAAGCGTGTGGATACGTTGATCCTCTTGGCCAGGGAGGCACCCAGAGCTGCCGGCCAGTTCACTGCAGCCTGCAGCGTTTTCCCCAGGGAATTTCTGTTCACTATCCACTGTGAAAATCCTTTGGTATGATTGAAAATGGCATAGGAGTTTAGTTACTTTTAAAATTAACTAATTTTGAAGAGGATATTTTAATTACCACTCATGCATAAAATGAATGAATTTCCTCATTAAATCCATACTGTTCTCTCTATATAAATCTTACTCAAGGGGTGCCTGGGTGGCTCAGTCAGTTAAGTGCCCAGCTTCGGCTCAGGTCATGATCTCATGATTTGTGGGTTCAAGCCCTGGGTCAGGCTCTGTGCTGACAGCTCAGAGCCTGGAACCTGCTTCAGATTCTATGTCTCCCTCTCTCTCTCTGCCCCTCCCCCTCCTCTCTCACTCAAATATATATATATATATTATTATTACTCAATTATGTGTATATATATATATACACATATATATATACACATACATAGCTGCATATTATGTCTCTCTTTGATGTAATACTCATTAACATATCTGCCCTGCACACTGGTCCTGCATTAAATTAATGTATAATATATACATTATATATATACATATAATTACTCAATTGTATGCAAGTGGACCTCACTGATGGAAACCAAACTTATCCCATTCTATGATATGTCAGTCTAGATTCTAAGCTTCTTGTGGGTGACTCTGCCTCTCCCTAGAGAGTTTTGCAAGTGTCATTCTCCACTGTCTGTGATATAAAGACTGGAGAGCACTACACCACGGAATACAGGTTCCAACCCCCCATCCTCTTCTAGATTTACCAAGCAGAGATGAAAGTGAAAGCACAGATCCCAGAGTAAGAAGGCTGCTACCAGTTCTCAGCAAATGCCAAGTGCTTTCCAAGGTGCAGTGTGCAAAGACTCCCAGGTGAGGCAGGTCCACTACAGCCTTGCCGATACCTGAATTCCCTTGGGAGGGATGGGTACTCTTGATAGTCACTGGAATCTCAGGTTTTTGTAAAGACCTGACCACTTGCCTTCTGATGTGTATGTGCTCGGCCTCCATGGCATCTCGGCCTCTGGGAGAGGAAAACTGAAAGGGCCAGATAATGCAACCTCCTCCCCCCAACCTAGCAGATGATAGATGTGCTACCATGGCGGGGGGTTGGGGGGGGTTGCCAAGCTCACTTCTGCTTGAGCCTCGAGTGTGCTGACCCCTACTGAGTGAGGTGCACTGAGCCACTTAATCTCCATGCCTTAGGTCACTGCTGTTGCCCAAGGAAACAGTAGGTCATTAACCAAGTTCAAGCCTCCACCTTGCCCTATAGGCTCCTGAACTTGATCCAAGGTGATCTAAAGACAGTCCCCTCTGGGGGCACCCGGGTGACCCAGGCGGTTGAACACCCAGCTCTTGATCTCGGCTCAGGTCATGATCTCATACTCTGTGAGTTCAAGCTCCACATCAGGCTCTGCACTGATGGAGCACAGCCTGCTTAGGATTCTGTCTCTCCTACCCAGCTTGTCCTTCCTCCTTCAAGCCTCCCTCCCTCAGTCTGTCTGTTGGTCTCTCTCTCTCTCTCTCAAAATAAATAAATAAAACAAAATAAAGACCGTCCCCTCTGATCTCAGCTGGTGCCTATGACAATGCTCAGAGTGAGAAGACTGGGCCATGGCCCCAGCAGCCTAAAGAGGAGGGGACCCCCAGAGCCAGCCTGCTCGTCCCCTGCTCTCTCCCCAGAGGCACCCTTAGCCTGACTCCCCTCTGATCTGATGCTTATTTCACTGGGGTCTTTTAAGGTCTTGGGTTCAGAGTACTTGGGGTTCAGTCTCCAAGCTCTTCCCCCTCTGAGAAGGGCAGCTAAGGACCAGGCTCTACTTTTCTTCTCAATGGCTAGTGTGTTTTCCTGGCATCATCCCTGGCTGAAAACCCCTGCCACCTGCCCTACCGGGAAATATGATGGAGATTTACGAGCTGGGAGTGTGCTCCTGTTTACTTCTCAGCAACTTGTCCACGTAGCCACCTCCAGGGCCTGACTTAGTCTCAATCTGTGCGTTTAGAAGAGTTTATCAAACCCAGAAACAGACTCTTCTGCTACTGAATCAAGGCAGGTGGCCCTGGTGCTGTCTCTTCTTGGAGACAGAGAAAGAGCCGGGGTGGGGGTTGCCGGGAGCTTCCTTCAAACTTGGCTCTGCTAGATGCTGGCTACATAGACATTTTCCTTCTTTTGTCAAGTAGAGGTAGTGAAAATATTGGTGAGAATATGAACAGATGTATTTAGCAAGCCATAAAGCCAGTTAATGTTGACTGTTACTCCTACATTTTGCCAGGCTCAGTCAAGCAACTCATGTCCCAGAATCAATTCATAGTTAATATTAGGTAAAAATATTATTGGAAAAACTTTAAAGAACAGATGACAAATGGATACTAAAGCAAACTGGTGTGTTTCTGCCAACTTTCAAGGGCTGTCCTTTCTGACGTAAGTCCTTGCGAGCTTGAAAGTTTCAATAACATGCTGCAGGCTACATTTCCATGTGAAAGTCATAGGATCATAGAATTCTACTCAGTGCAGTTACAGCCAGACTCTGTGACAAATGAAAGATAGATATCAGCCAGGAAGAGAAATTTTAAACATGCCTTCACTATGGCTCCGTTATATAAATAACCCAAGATATTCCTAGCCACCTCTTTAACAACTTGCTGTTCCATCTTTCTGGAATGCTGTTCTATGACTCTTCATGGCAAGCTCGTCTGCAGCTTTCTGGTTCCTGTGTCACCTCCTCAGATGTCTTTCCTTACCACTCTGTATGTGACCTCCCTTAATGCCTATCTCAGCACCCTGTCTGTGCCCCAAACAGCACTACTGAGTCTACGTATTAATGGATAATTGTTCCTTTCCTCCACAACACTATTAAACAGGGACTTGGTCTCTCATTTTTTCTGCTATAGTCCAAGTGCCTAATATAGTGCCTGGCATACAGTAAATTCCCTAAAGAGTAACTGTTTACTAAAATAATGAGTTTTATTATAAGCTAATTAGTTTAATTGGAAACTACTGAGAAACAGAAAAAAGTCACCCTCAAAGACAACTTTCTTTTTCATTGGCATTTTTTTTTCCTTTTTTTCCTCTCTTTTCTGGCATGATTTTTTTAACCTGATTATTAACCTGCTGTATTTTCAATTTTGAATTCTGGTTTATAAAGCTTACATTTCATGAAAACATTATAATCTAAGAATTGTATTAACTATTAATCTAATAACTACTATTTTAATAAGGTTATTTTTATTATAATTTTTCAGTTCTATTTACTTATTTTGAGAGAGAGAGAGAGAGAGAGAGAGAGAGCGCGCGAGAGCATGAGAAGGGGGGCCAGGGGAGAGGGAGAGAGAGAATCCCAAGCAGTCTCCACACTGTCAGGCAGAGCCTGACATTGGGCTCAAACTCACAAACCATGAGATCATGACCTGTGCTGAAACAAGACTCAGACACCCAACCGACAGAGCCACCCAGAGATCCCTTAAAGTTATTTTTAAATTTATTCATCCATATCCTTTTATGGGTATACACAGTGTCTAAATGTTGTACTGTTTTAAATAATTTTAAAGAGAAAAATGCACATTTTTATCAGGATTGTTTCTTTAGGGTTAATGCCTGGAAGTGAAATTATTAGATTATCAGATTAGAAGCAAATAAATATTTCTAAGAATTTTGCTTTAGTTTGTCAAACTGTCTTTCTTAAAGTATTGTGCTTGTTTAAGGTTTAATATTTCCTATGTCTTTCTTGAATTTACCTAGAACTTACAAGGATATATATATATGATGTGACTACATAAATTTTTTGGCCAAATTTTTTAGATCTAGAAGGATTCTAGAAACGTCTTAAAATGGACCTTTGTAGCTCTATACATATTTTGAATAGATCAAAAACTAAGACTAATATTTGATGATTACATAACTTTAAAAATTAGCTCCTAGTATAGGCTTTTCTGATCCATCTCCCTGCCCATTGTTTTCCCTTAAATACACTCTTAGATTCTATCTGTCTTGTTCCTGTTCGAGGAATAAAGCTAGGAAATTTTCTGTTTCATACTGGATTTAGCCTGTAAAAGTTGCATTATCCTCTCTGCTCATTCCCCATCTAGAAAAATATGCACAGATGTTCCTAATAGCATAAACATGGAGGGTCACTGCAGAATTCTTTCTAAGACTGAAAAACTGGGGATGAGTTCAATGCCCATGAAGAAGGGAACAGCTAAATAAACTACAATCCATCCACCCTATGAAATACTGTAGGAAATTCAAACGTGAAAGAGGACAGAGCTCCAACATGTATTACCCAATGGAAAAAAAAAAAAAAACACCAACTTTTAGAACCGTTCATATTGTATGACACAAAAATCATTTTATTTTTAAGATCCACCTATCTGTATGTAAAGCCCTGCTCAGAGATCTGGAAGAATCTTTACCGTTAGCATGGCTGATGCTGGGAGACGCTTGGGTCTGAGCACACATGTAAAGGAAGACGTGCTTTTATTTGTAACACGCTTTTACACAGATAATGTATGCACACATGTTGCACAGGAGCAATTAGAAATGATTAAGTATTTACAGGTCATAGTCTTTGAAGGGATTATCCACTCTTGGGCTGCATTTCTGCTACATTTTCCTTGGTGCCACAGCACCATGTCATTCCTTCTGTGGGTGCTGAGCACAAACCAAGCCCCACCGAGTACCCAGAGCACGAACACGCTGCAGTGGAGGTGGCATGCGGCCCCCAGGGAGATGTGTTATGATAAAGTCCTCCCCCTGCGGGAATCACTCTGGCCATTTTAGGTAAGAAAACCCAAGCTCAGGAAAGAGGGAGGCTGGCCCAGGGACTGGCAGTGACGTGGAACTCAGCACACGTGGCATCTAGGCTTCCCAGCTAGAGTCATGAAGGAACAGTTGCTCTGCATGTGAACTGTATCAGTCCATCAGCTGACCAGTCAGAGCTGGTTAATGGCTCTGGGACTGAGCCACTAGGGATGAGGGTAGTGATCTACCCTAGGCACCAAGATCCCAGACATGGGGCGCCCTCTTCACTATACTCTGGTGCTAGAAAAAGAATAACATTAACTGCCCTTTATTGAGCAGTGACTATGTGCCAGGCACTGTAGTGGGTGTCTTGGATTCATTCCCTTATTAAAATCTGACATTCGACCCATAGCACAGGTTGCACTATTTCCCCCCTTTTAGAGATTATAAAAATGATGCCCAGAGAACTGAAGTAACTTATGTGATATGTGATGGAGCTTGAACTTGAATTCAGACCACCTATTGAGGTATTTATAGCAGTGCTATCAACAATAGCCAAATTATGGAAAGAGCCCAAATATCCATTGACTGATAAATGGATTAAGAAAATGCAGTTTATATATACAATGGAATATTACTCAGCCATAAAAAAATGAAATCTTGCCATTTGCAATGATGTGGATGGAACTAGAGTGTAATATGCTAAGTGAAATCAGTCAGAGAAAGATATCATATGATTTTACTCCTATGTGGAAGTTAAGAAATATAAAAGATGAACATAGAGGAAGGGGAAAAAATAAGATAAAATCAGAGAGGGAGGCAAACCATGAGAGACTCTTAAATCCAGAGCACAAACTGAGGGTTGCTGGAAGAGAGGCGGGATGGGCTAGATGCGGGATGGGCATTAGGAGGGCACTTGTTCGGATGAGCACTGGTTGTCATGTAAATGATGAATCACTGGGTCCTACTCCTAAAATGAATACTACAGTGTCCATTACCTGACTTGAATAAAAATTTTTTTTAAAATAAGAAAACATTAAAAAAAAAAAACCCAACCATACCATCTATCTTAAAAGGCAAGCTCCGAAGCTCTACTGATAGACTCCTGAGGTTTTCAAAGGAGGTGATTTAATTTGCAAACCTGAATCCCAGTGGAGTGTCCAGGGGGCTCAGCTTTCCTCGCTAGGTTTTGCCCTAACCCTCGACCCTTGGCAGCACACACAAGGGCACTTTCCTTGCGGAACCACCACCTTCCAGCTGCTCCCCTGAAAACACACCCGCACAACGTATGATCTTCATCCGGGATACGGTGAATCTAATTACCAAAAAATAAAACTCGAAACCACCATTCCAGAGGACAGCCTTCCCCCTTCTCTTCCATAAATCCCACTTGTGGGCAGTCTGGATATTCAATTTAAAATGAATTAGGAAGGCAACTTAAGGAAGGAAGGACGTCAGCCCTGGCTTAAAAGAACTCAGTTACTAAACGGTGAATTCCACTCCATTCCCTGAGAGGGTGACCTTTGGATTCACAAACTTTATGCATCCTCTGTAGCCAGAGCCGCCTCCGTGCCATGATCCTGTCCCTAAGGCTGATCATGCACGTCTGCTGTGAGGTCAGCCCGAGCTCCCAGAGCAGGCAGCGGCCCCCCATTCATCCCAACAGTGTTCCTCTCATTGAACTAGAAGCCAGGAAACCCTACTTGCTGACAGACTTCACTGTCCAGTGGAAAAGCCAGGCCTTTTCTTTTTTTTCATGATTTTTTTTTTTATTATGGTAAAACATGGAGAACATAAAACACATCATTTTAAACATGTTTAAGCATGTAGCTCAGTGGCATTAAGTACATTCACACTGTTGTGCAGCCATGACCGCTGGCCAGCCCTGGGCCTTACCTCTAGACCCCATAAGTATTGCCGCCTGCCCTAACTTCTACCACTGGGTCCACCTCTACCCTTACAGATGAAGAGCCTTCAATTTTTCCGGAGGTGCTTGGGTCTGGGAATAAAGCCAGCATCATGGACAGTCTACGCTGCACAGGCTCCTGAGCGGCCCTGGCTTCCCAAGCTTCCTTCCAGACCTGGCTAGACCTTCTTGCCCAGAAAGATCAGGGTCTGCTGTCTGTGCCTCCTCCTGGCCTGGCTCTGCACCACACACACACCCATTGTCCCCATTGCCCCTCCCCACGCTTTTCTGCATCAGGAGTCCTGGGTTACTCTCTAGCACCTCCTAGTAGCTGCATGGCCCTGGGCAGCTGACCCAACCTCCTGGAGCCTCTTTACCCCTCCACAAAATGAGGCCACTATATCTAGCTGGTGGGGTGGCTGTCAAGGTCAGGCACCCGGGAAGCTGTGTTAGACACCGATGTGGGGCCCTGTTTGTCCAATGGCCCTGACTTGCTGTCCCCACTCTCGTCCATCACTGTCCTCCCTGTTCTCCTCTTCCTCCTCAGCTCTTTTTCCCCCAATTGCCCTGCTCACTTCCCTTTCTGGGGGACCCCAGGAGGCGGTGGAAAGTAAGAGTCTCTCCCTAATGACCTTGCCTTTCCAACTTCTTCCCTTTCGGAGGAGTCTGGCCAAAAATGCCCACTTAGATGTCACATCTATCCAGCAGAATGTGCAAAAAGAGACAATTCCTCAAAAGCCAATTTACAGCCTAGAAGGGGAGCCTTGAGTCTCTGGAAGATACACTCATATTCTGATACTTCCTGAATTAATTTTAAAATACTCTGCTAAAAATTGCTAAGCACCATCTTAGCTTTCAGTGAGTAATAATCATTGATGGATGCTGACTGATCAGGATAGTGGTTACAAAATGTAGAGGAGACTGTTCAGGCTGTTCACTATTCAGACTTAGGACATCCTTTCTTTGCCTCCTCTCTTTGTGAGACAAGAAAGACAATCCCTTGACAGGTTTGAAGAATAAATCATTTCTTTTTAAAAGTCAGTCGGGGGAAGGAGACTATCTGGAGCCTTTGAAAGCCTCAGAACACAGAAAAGAAAATGAGCAGACAAAACCAGATTGGAAAGGCCTTCTACAGACGTCCCGTGGGCCCACTGTCTGCAACTTTAATCTTCTGGAAGGGAAAGTAATCTCTGGGTGATGTTCTCCTGCTTGGGAACACATGCTGGTCACTTGCATTATGTCATTTCTCTGCTCAGAAACTTACAAAGGCAGTGAGAGCTGCCAAGAGATGGTCCGTGCTTAGCTTGCTGATTTCAAATTCCTCTTTCACAATCACTAAGTTACAGGCATGCTGAACTATTCTTATTGTTCCCTCAACATACCTGAAAGATTGCTTCTGAGTCTATCCCTGATGCTTCCTTCCCCTGGCATGTGTCTCCACCCCATCTGCTTAGCCACACCCTCCCCAAAGCCAGTCTCTGATACCACCTCCACACAGCCTTTCCCGGATCCCTTTGCTGCGTGTAATCCATCCACTTTGAACTCCAAGGTACTTGGAACCTCTCTTTTTCCATTTATCTTGCAGAGGCAGCAATTAGAACCAATTCTGTTGTATTTTGTTATCAGATAGATGGGTCTAGCTTCGGGATATATATCACAGTCATGCAAATCTTGTCTTCACCTCTATACTCAATCAATTATGGGCTCGTTTAAGGCAACATATGTGTCTGCCTCCTCATCTCCAATACTCCACTTCACTCCATGCCTGGAACTTATTGGGTGCTCAATAAATGTGAGTTTATCGAGCTCTGCAAGTCACAGCCCTACTTAGAGCATACAGCCTCTGGATACAACCTTCTCTGCCATATGTATCATGGCCAACACTGGGCAAGGACACGTGAACTCAGCAATGCACACATCCCCAAGGAATAGCTGCACTTTGCAGTGAAACCGAGAGGGATGAGAATTTCCTCCTTCTGGTGAACTGATGAAACACCAGTTCTGGTGTGAGATTCATTTGCAAGCTCAGTTTTGTGCCTTGGAGGAGACTGGTTTCAGATGCTATAGAATTGTCATGTCCCAATTTCTGCTTTAAGTATCTGGCATGGTTAGCTTAGGCTACACAACTTTCTAGATGAAGCTCTGAGTTTTTCGAGGCCTTCCCAGTCTCCCAGAAAGCTGTAAGGAAGTCAAAGAGCTGGACATTCCTTATTTCCAATTTTATCTTTAAACCGCTTTGCCACACACGACCCATTGCACCAGGAGCCTGAGAAGACTTCTGAACAGAAACAAGAATGTTATATTCTTCTGTTATGTTTTAGGAAATCCTATGCCTGAGGGTTGAGGAAGAAATCCTAGAATGCCTTCTGAAGTGGAAATCTGTTGCCAAAACAAAATTTATAACTCAGTTGCCACAGCAGATAATCTGTCACATTTCACTCAGCCTAAGAATATCTGAACTTTGATGATTCTGAGAAGAGGCTAAGTGGCACAGCCAGGTGTGATCCTCATAAAGTGCCCAGGTTAACATCCATTCTCCTACTCCAAACCCATTTCCTAACTTCTTCCTCTGAATGTCATTGTTGGGACACAGGCTTTCACACTGGAGTATCCAGGCCCCCACTCCTACTTTTCTGTCACATTCTCTGTGTGTATGCATGTGTGTGAGACTCCCCAAAATATGCAGGCAACTTGGCTCTCAAGAGTGTGGAGGACCATGGACAAGAATGGAAGAGAATAAAGTTAGAGTGGCTACAGATTTTCAAGAAGACTTGCAGTTATGGAAAGTGAGAACTGGATATAACAGTGATAACACTGTCATAGGTGTAGAGGATGGAATTAGCCTAAAGTTCTAAAAGCTTCTGTGTAAAGGAGAGAGAGCCACCCACACTCTTTGGGGTAAAGGCAGGTTTGGGAAGAAGAAATGGTCTGAATAAGACATGATCACAAGAGAGCCCAATCAGGGAGCAAGAACCTTTGGTCAGACCACTGGGTCTTCATCAGGAAGCAGGTAGGTGGGGAAGGGGATCTCAGAAGGCATATAAGAAGCAAAGCCTACAGAGATGGTTCAAGGTGCCAAGATTTGTAGCCCACAGGAGGACTGTTAATGTCCCCAAAATGGGGTGTACTTTTTGATTCTTTGGCTTATGTTCAATAGGTAAGTGATCCTTGTCAAGAGACCATCGAGATTTCCTTTTCCTTCTTCAAAATCCTTTGTGACCCACTGTTAAGAATAATTTCAACATCCAGACACACTGAATCACATGTTTCAAGGTCCCATAGGCAATCTCTTACCCAATGAAGGCAAATTCTTAGAATCTCCTTCGACAAGTGGTCTGTGAGCCCCTGTGGCAACACAATCCAGCCACACCTGGTATCCAAGACACTATTTTTTTCTAGCACAACAACTTAACCCAAAGGTAAATACACCCATGTACCTTATAACAAAATGTACCATGGTTTAACTCTTGTTTCTGGAGTCACACAGAATAAAGCCATTTCCTTTTGCCAAGGCAGCATGCCAAAAATCTAAAAACACATCCTGTCTTCTACACATCCTATCCTTATTACAGCAAATACTTGGCGTCCAAGAAGAGACAAGCAACAAGCACTCAGGTAATCAGAAAAGACTGTTTATTTCGCACAGGTGCCGGCCCAGTGGAGTCACCTCCAAAGGCTGAGTGTACAGGTTTTACTGATCTTTTATACATATGTGCTTCCAGGTTGGGCAGGACTAGTTTAGTCAAGCTTCTGGTTCCTGGCTGGCTGATGTCAGAGGCAAGCAAGATGGCAGAAGCCAAAAGCATGTAATGGGAGTATCTGGCCTTGGACATCTGGCTGGCCCTTTTTATCTGTATTTACCACCTTCCCTTCTTATCTTGGGGTAAACATCCCTGGCTACCTGGACCATTTCTCACAGTGCATTATTCCAGACCCCTCATGGTCTGATTCTACATCTCGAGAAATTCCCCATTCCATCCTAATATGGTGCCAGAGCTGAGGACCATGCTTAAGGACAGTCTGATCAAGGTTGTCGTAGCTCAAACCGTATTTATGAGCCAAGAAAGAGCAGGGAGGGAAAAGCTGGGAACTCCCAGAAGGCCCAGCACTAAATGCTACTTAAAAGGACAGAGATGATCAAACTGAACACAAAAGCAAACCCCAACTGTATGCTGTGTTTATAATAAATGAACAGACACTAATAGGTTCAAAGTAAAAAGATGGAAAATGTATATATACATACATATCATGGAAACACTCTGCATAAGAAAGCTGGTGTGGCTGTGCTGTTATCAGGAAAGTAGACTCCAGCACATGGAATTATTACCCAAGAAAATAGGTGCTATTTCATCAAGGGTCAACTCAATGTGAACACACTATAATCATCGATGTTCATATTCCTAAAAGTCAAAAAAAGATTTGAGGCGCCTGGGTGGCTCAGTCAGTTAAGCCTCCGACTTTGGCTCAGGTCATGATCTTGCAGTCTGTGAGTTTGAGCCCCGCATTAGACTCTGTACTGACAGCTCAGAAACTGGATCCGGTCTCTCTCTCTCTCTTTCTGCCCCTCTCCTGCTCATATATGTGTTCTCTCTCTCTCTCAAAAATAAATAAATATTTTTAAAAATCTTTTTAATAAAAAAAAAAAAGAGTACATGAAGTCAAGTCAGGGAACAGTGACTTAGCACAGAGGGCATTAGAAAGATTAGTAAAACACAGTCACTTCCCCAGAGCAAATGACATCTTATAAAATAACAAGTACTTAAAGATTTTTAGAGTACATATTAGCAGCAAAAAGACACCCTAACATCCCAATCTTCTTCCTATCAGCCGATGTGATTTTTGCCACTCCTGTTTTCCATCTCCACCCAGAAAAGGAATTTTTTTAAAATCTTTTTGTTATGGAAATTTCCAGGCACACATAAAAGTCAAGGGATTGGTGTAGTGAACTCCCATGTACCTATCACCACCCACCTTCAACACTTCCTAGCATTTGCCTCTTCTATTTCACCTACCCACTGGCCCTTCCTCTACTATTTTCTGAAAAGGTATTTCAGAGGAAATCTCAGATATCCCATGATCTAACCTGTCAATATTTTTGTAGGCTTCTCTAGCTGATAAAGGGGTTTTTTATTTATTTTTTTATAGGTATTTTTGAGACAGACAGAGCACAAGTGGGGGAGGGGCAGGGGGGGGGGAGAGAGAGAGAGAGAGAAGGAGACACTCTGAGCTGTCAGCACAGAGTCTGACATGGGGCTCAAACTCACGAACCGTGAGATCATGACCTGAGCCTAAGTCGGATGGACACTTAACCGACTAAGCCACCCAAGTGCCACTAAAGGTATTTTTTAAAAAACATAACCATCATAATTTAACAGGATTCATAACAATTCCTTAATATTAGCAAATACCCAGTACAAATGCCTCACAGATGTTCTTTTATTTTTCTCTTTATTTGTTCAAATTATGATCCAAATAAAGCTCCTATATTGCATTTGGTTGTTCTTGAGTCTCTTTTATGCTATAATAATCCTCTTTCCTTTTCTTATTTTAAGGCCATTAATTTAAGAGAAACTGGGTTGTGTATGCCAAAAAATGGCAAAAAGAGCTCTTTTTGATTTAAAGATCTCATCTAGAGTTGACTATTACCACCACATAAATAAAGAGCAATAATAGGAAAGTTTTAAGAGTAAATTCTTTAATTCACTCTTTGTCCCAAAGCACTCCAAATAGATTGCTTCTCATTGTCTAAGGAATTCTCTGAAACTGCTTAACTCAATTTGAACCACATTAGAACCCCTTAGACTCCACTAGAATCATCAAGGGCAGTGACATTTTTTCAATTCTGTTTCAAGTGAAATCCATCTGCATTTCAAAAGCACTAATGAGATGCGTTAGGTCCTATACATCACTAACTACAAACGAATTCCAGAAAATTAGTTAAAATGGAGAAAGGTCTTCAGAGATCCGCCTCAGTCTGAAGGAGATGAACACTGCCAAGTCATAAGTTTCTTCTTACCTCAAGGCCTGCTGGGGCATATGGGAGCCATCAAAGAATGCAGGTGTGCATACCCAGAGGGCTCCAGCATGTTCAAACAAAGCCCAGCAAATGGCATCTCAATGCTGTTCAAATACAGCTTAATAAAGACATACTCAAAACTTGGAGGAGGTGCCTATGAAAACCAGGGCCCAAGGCATAGGCTGTTAGCCAGCAGTACCACAGGAACTATTTCCGACACTTGCCCACAGCAAACCCAAACTTTGTTCTCTCTCGGAGAGTTTGGAAAAGCCAAAATCTTGCACGGAAAACGTTCAAAAGACCCTGACCCCAGAAAAAAAAAAAAGAAAAGAATGTAAGAAAGAAAACAACAAAAGGAAAGAAAGACAAAGCATGAAATGACTCCCTTTTCTCAGCTGTTTACCAAGAAGTCTCTCTCCTGATTTTTGCAGGAGTTGTAATGCTTAATATCCTCATCAGGACACATCAGGGAGTTGAAGAAGTGAACTAAGTAAGAGCAGCATAGCATTAGAGACCCATCTTCCTGACCCTTGGTAAGACTGCACCAAACAGAAAGTTGGCTCTCAAATAAGGGAGGTGGCATAACCTCAGTAAGCTCCCCCTGGAACTCCTTTTAGGGGTGTGCAATTTTTTTAACGTTTATTTTTGAGAGAGACAGACAGAGTGTGAGTGGGAAAGGGATAGAAAGAGACGGAGACACAGAATCTGAAGCAGGCTCCAAGATACAAGCCGTCAGCACAGAGCCTGATGTGGGGCTCAAACTCAAGAACCTCGAGATCATGACCTGAGCCGAAGTCAGACCCTGAAGCGACTGAGCCACCCAGGCACCACCACCCCCCAACAGCCAAATCTTAACTTTGATCCACGTCACGTGATCTGTCAATGCACCCGCACTGCCTTCCTACAGGACGTGATTCTATATGCAAGAGCCTCTCCTGGACTTGAGTGTGAGGATGTAAGCAGTCTGTTCTCTGACCCCCATTCCATTCCCAACTGTGAAGTGTCAGCCCTCCCTGCAGAGCTGGTTCTGATGTGGCAGGGGGCTCTTGCTCCACTGAGGACATTCCTAGTCCTCCAGCATCCAAGAGAGGGGACAGGCAGGTCTCTATCACTGGATCATCAGTTAAAGGAACTGCTTTGATGCACACCCCAGAGGGAGCAAGATTTTTACAGGTACCACGTTGACCTCAAATGGAAAGTATGATAGGTAATTTTTTTTATTATTTACCTTAGAATACGAGAGAGAGAGAGAGAGAGAGAGAGAGAGAGAGAGAGAGAGAGAGAAAGAGAGAAGCAGAGAGAGAATTACAAAGTCAGTAAAACATTTGTGGGTGTGACTCTTAGGGAGTTTCTGGAAAAGATTAGCATTTAAATTGGTAGACTGAGTAAAGATCACCCTCCCCAATGTGGCTAGGCATCATCCAATCTTTTGAGGCCTAAACAGAACAAAAGGACAGAGGAAGAGCCAATCCTTGCTTTCTGCTTGAGTGGGGATGTCCATCTTCTCCAGCCCTGTGACACCAGCACTCCTCATTCCTGGGCCTTTGGACTCATACTGAGGCTCATTCCACTGGCTCCCCAGGTTCTTGGGTCTTCGGATTTGGAATGGAACTCTACCATTGGCTCTCCTGGGCCCCCAGCTTGCAAAAGGCAGATCCTGTGAGCCAGTCCCTTCCAAGAGGTTTTCCCAGATTCCTATCTTTATCTTCTTGGTTCAGTTTTTCTGAAGAATGCTGATTAACACATAGAGGAACCAGGCCAACTGGGATCATCAAACTAGAAGAGAACTCTGAACCTCTACAGGGGGAATGTTGCTGAAACAGGACCCCTGTCCAACTCTGAGTTTTATTTCTGTACCGTGTCCTGTTAGACAACTATTCAAGCTGCCCTGCCTTTTCTTAAGGTCATGAACATTGAGGTACCAAGGCCACAAGGGGCTCGGAGGAGACTTTTATGAAGCAGAGCTTGGGAGCACTGAGTGAGACAGTTGCTCTGCTCCAGTGTCTCTATGATTTCCCTGTGTGATACGCACATCCACAGATAATGGTAGAGTCCATGGGGCACAGAGCCCATTCTGCCTCTTTCTGCCAAAGCTCTCCACCACTGTCAGCCATATGCCACTGACTCCCCACAGTGATTCTCTTAGCCTTCATGGAGCCCCAATACTGGTTCACTCCTTCTCCATTGGTGAGTAAGATCAACATGCTTCTCACTTCATTTAGACAATCCAACACCATGATCCTGAGCTAGTAAGCTCTACCTCTTGACGCAGTTTCTGTATACTTAACATGGAAGAAATGACTCTAGTCTGACTGAGTTTGGGGAAGTATCCAACATGGAAATCTATATGGAAGGTCTCTGAAAACTGTACAGTGCTATACAAAAGCAGGCTAAGAAATCAAAGAGGGAGTGGGTAAGGTAATCTTCAGAATCTCCTATTTTGTAGAGCACAAGAGGAGAAATGTTAGAATGAAGAACAATGTTCTATTCTGTACCTGGCCCCTAAAATGTCCTTTTGTAATGAGGACATAGAAAGGTGAATTGAAGACTGTTAGAAAGTGGTTTGCAAACATAAAATGAGAAATGATAGTTAAGAGATCCATTTTCAAATAAAATCACTATTTGCGTGTGTGTGTGTGTAACGGTGAAAGATGCTAACTTGGGAGCAGGTTATGATGATGATGATGATGATGATTTTTTTTAGTGTTCCACAACTGCACAGTTGGAAGAACAGAATTCCAGATGTCATCAAGCTCCTTCCTGCTCCTGAAAAACCTCAGCCAAATTCTTTTCATCAAATAGGTCTCTAATCTTTTTTAAAAAGCTGTCCAGGAAAGGAGATTGTAACGTTTTCTATGAAATAGTTCAGCATTTTTTCAGCTTTTCTATTCAGTGACATGCCCTCAAAAAATATGTGTCACAAAGCAATCTGCAAACATTTACCAGAGTGAAAAGTATGATCATCTATTATTCTGAAGGAAAGCATCAATTTCTGGTGACGAATATTGGGAACAGTGGAAAATGTTCTCATGATGGCAATGACAAGTCCCCCTTCAATTTGTGAATGTTCTCCTCTGTTATTAAGAGGTTAAGATGACATAAAGGGGATGGGATGTCATTCTGATATGAGCAGAACTGTCTTCCTGTGCAGCTGACAAGTGCCATAGCAGACAGGGGCTGCAACCATTGGGATTAACAGCTGAATCCATGTTCTAGAGCAATTTCTCAGCCAGGGATGAGTTCAACCCCTAAGGGGCATTGGGCAGGATTTGGAGACAATCTGGAGTATCATGACTTGAGAGATAATGCTACTGCCATTAGTGGTCAGGGATGCTGCCCAACATCCCCAGTGTATAGCACAACCCCCACAACAAAGAATCATCCATCTCCCAATGTCACCAGTGCTAAGGTTGAAAACCCACATCCTAGAAGGAGAGCTGCAGCACAGAGCAAAGGGGTGGTTCTAAAAATGGAGCTTCGGGGAGAACTCCAATGACATGGGGCAGTCCCAGGCTCTGGTCCCACTACGAATGAACAGTGAGGGGCACAAATCACTCTAAAGCTCAGATAATTACACTGTATTCACAAAACTTTATGAATGAGGTCCATCCAGAAATGCAAAAATTATCAACGATATTAGTTTCTAAGTAGTTATTCACAACATATGGTAGATACAGTGGAATGGGAAAATCTAGAAATCCTCCGATGTCCGCATTTCAAGAACATGGGTCCTATGTGTGTGCTTCCTCTATATCAGGTTCTGAATCTGGGGTTCCCATTGCCCAAAGGAGCTGTGAGTAGAATTCAGAAGCTATGTGGATTTGGGTGGGACAGTATTACTTTTTTTCCCCGCTAAACTCTAACTGAAATGTAGCACTTCCCTCGATTATGCATGTGGTCAGCAGGCTACTGTAGTATTAGCAGTACCTGACATTTGTGAGCAATAAAAATCACATGAATCTTCACCTCAACGTTGTATCTCAATAGATTATTTGTGCTCATCATTACTTCGAAATTATAATTGTTATTAGACCTGCTGCTATTTTATAGTGTGTTAATAATAGAGCATGTGTATTTCTATAGCACAAATTTATTTTTTCTTAATCTGATAACCTATGTACATTTAATTGGTTACCTTTTATAATCCTGGGCATCTTATTTGATGCATTTAAAAATATGAGTCTGAAAGGGATCCATTAGTGCCATCAGACTGCCAAAGAGCTTAGTAGCACAGGAAAGGTTAAAAACCTATTGGCTAGGGTTAGAGTAGGACTCAGAAAAAGCCCATTCGCTGCCTGTAGCTGCCGCTCAGGGAATGGCTGATGGTCTTGTGGAAAGTGTGTTCATTGGCCTGGCTCAGACGGACGGTCTACACCTTGTCCTCTTGGATGACAGCCACTATGGGAATCTCAGCCTACACAGAGGCCCATACAACTTTATATATATAGGGCCCTATATGGAATCTAGAAGGCAAACAATCTGCCTTGTCTCACTTATTACCCTGAATGTGAGCCCCTTGGATCTCCCACCCTTTGCCCCACTTCCATTCCAACTTTTTTGTGTTCTTATGCCCTTGTGAACCACGCTCCCTAAACTCTCCTCTCTCCCAAAGCCCTAGAACTCTGCAGTTTAGAAAAAAAATCCCCAAACATCTTCGCCTCACACCAAGGACACTCCTTCCATCTGCCTGCTTAGCTGAAGCCTGGCTCCTTCCCAAGAACAGTTTCCCAATCCCTCAGGCACAGGGTTGGGAAGAGGGTTAGCTTCTTCCTCCCGCAACAATGGCATTTCCAAACTGCTCCTCCTCCACCCACACGTAATAACCCTTGAACTCTGGGGCTCAGGCCATCTGACCGTATCACGATCACCACCTCTTCATTTTGTCGTATACTGGCCTTCTAATCACCTGCCACATTTGTGATTGCTTTTAGCCTCAAGCCCCTAGCCCTGTTGGTATTCTAGAGGACGTAGGCAATCGCACGGAGAATTCACCCAGGCTTCCTGGCTCCAGTGACCCTTGCCCATACTTGGCTTTAGTCGCTTTCTCCTACTGCATGGGAACCTTCCACCTTTAACACCCTGCATCCCATTCTGACCATCAGCTCCTAGAGGCAGTAGAGCACAGTGTGGAAAGGTTGAGTTTTGATGGCAGACTGCTTGGGTTCAAATCCAGCTCTGCCACATGCAATAATTGGAATTGCTTGATCTTTTCATTTGAGTAGTTTAGTTCTAACTTACAAGGTTACTGAAAGATTGAAATGAGTTAATGCGTGCAAAGCATCCATAATAGTGCCTGGCACATATATAGAACTACTGAAACATTAGCTTCCATTATCATCCTTCCAGACTTCTCATGCCCTCAGTTCCTTGGTTGTTGCTCGAGCTCCTGAGGCTTCTAGTCTCCTGACCCTCCATTTCTTCAATAGTATCCATTTACTCCCGTCTTGACCTCCTTCCCTAGCCAGCCACACTGTCTCCAATGGTTGCTTAATAAATATTTAATGAACTACGAACTAATCCATGAACTATGACTTCAATATTTTTTCTGAGAGAGGGAGAGAGAGTGAGTGAGAGAGAGAGAGTGAGAGAGAGATCACCAGCAAGGGAGGAGGGGCAGAAAGAGGGACAGAGAGAATACCAAACAGGCTCCACACTGTCAGCACAGAGCCCGATGAGGGGCTTGAACCCATGAACCATAAGATTACAATCTGACTCTCGACTTCAACTATGTTCTTCTCCAGATCTTCAATTCCCCTTTGCCCCTTCTAATAAACACCCCTGAAAATGCACCAGTCCTAGATTAACACAAAAATGTACCTTGTCTCCTTCTACCATTGTGACTGAATCCACCACAACTTTAGCTCTACCCAGTCATTCCTTTGTGTGTATCTAGCCAACTCCCTTTCTTGGCCCTAACAGCAACGATGTCTAGCCTTGAACACATTTCTCAAATCCCTCTTCCCTACAGACTCTTTCTTCACTTTTGGCAGACAGCTTTGTTTCCTGCTTTACAGAGAAATAAAGGCTTACACACACACACACACACACACACACACACACACACACACACACACACACACAGAAATAAAGGCCCCTCAACTTTCTTCTTCCCATTCTGATAGAAAAGATGCCCTCTTTTTAAGTAAGGTCAGTTCCTACTCCAGGGCTCAACCTCTGTCCAACCCCTGGACCTGTAGCCTTTTCTTTTAGTTTTTTAATTAAGTTTTTTATTTTAATTGCCATATAGTTAACCTACAGTGTTATATTAGTTTCAGGTCTACTGAAATATAATGATTAAACAATTCTATACCTTACTCAGTGCTCATCAGAAGTGTACTCTTAACCCCCATCACCTATTTCACCCATCCCTCCACTCACCTCCTCTCTGGTAACCATCAGTTTCTTCTCTATAGTTAAGGGTCTATTTTTCAGTGTGTTTGTATCTCCTTTTTTTTTTTTCTTTGCTCATTTGTTTTGTTTCTTAAATGCCACATGAGTGAAATCATATGGCATTTGTCTTTCTCAGGTTTACTTCACTTAGCATTATAACTTCTAGCTCCATCCATGTTGCAATTGGCCAAGATTTCATTCTTTTTATGGCTAATATTTCAGTGTGTGTGTGTATGTGTATGTATGTGTGTGTGTATGTGTGTGTGTGTGTGTGTATATACACCATCTCTTCTTTATCCATTCATCTATCGATGGACACATGGGCTACTTCCATAATTTGGCTACTATAAATAATGCTGCAATAAATGTAAAGATGCATGTATCCCTTTGGATTAGAATTTTTGTATTCTGGGGGTACTCAGTGATTTACTGAATCACAGGGTAGTTCCATTTTTAACTTTCTGATGACCCTCCACACTGTTTTCCATAGTGGCTGCACAAGTTTGCATTCCCACCAACAGTATAGGAGGGTTCATTTTTCTCCACATCCTCACCAACACCTATCATTTCTTGTGTTGTTAATTTTAGCCATTCTAACAGGTAGAAGATGATACCTAATTTTTAAGTTTGATTTGCATTTCTCTGATAAGTGATGATGAGTATCTTTTCATGGGTCTGCTGGACATCTGAATGTCTTCTTTGGAGGAATGTCTGTTCTTGTCTTCTGTCTACTTTTAATAGGATTATTTTGTTTTGGGGTGTTGAGTTTTAAAAGTTCTATATATATTTTTGATAGTAACCCTTTATCAGAGATGCCACTTGCAATTATCTTCTCCAATTCAGTAGGTTGTCTTTTAGTTTTGTTAACTGTTCCCTTTGCTGTGCAGAAGCTTTTTATTTTGATGTAGTCCCAATAATTTATTTTTGCTTTTGTTTCCCTTTGGTCCTCTAGCTTTTAAACTGCATGACAAGGATGTTTTATAATCTGTAATGAAGATTATTAGTAGGTAATAAATGATAAGAGTGGGTCAATTCTGTCTGGATATCAGCTAACTTCTAAAAATAAATTAGACCCTCTGTGAACGTTAGTCTCTCTCACATGGAGGCCATGCAAAAAAGTATTGCATGACTTAAAAGAGATTCTGACCAAATCATAATAATTACTTAAAAGGGTAACAAAAATCAAGGGCTTAGTCAATTCCATGAAGACTGACCACTAGGTGTTGTATGGAAACCAATTTGACAATAATTTATGTATTATTTGAAAAAGAGGGACCAAAAAATAACTCTTCTTACAGAGAATGATTTAATAAAAATCTTCACTCATTAGCTAATCCTAAGAATTTCCAAAACATAAAGATTGTTCAGTACCAGCATAGTTCATCAAAGGAGGCTGGGGGCCCTTAAAAGTAGAATAGACCTGGCCAGGGTGGATTAAATGCCTGCCTTAGGAACTTCGTTATCTTTTTTTTTTAATTTATTATTATTATTTTTCTTTATTTCTGAGAGAAACAGCATGAGCAGGGGAGGGGCAGAGAGAGGGGGAGATACAGAATCCGAAGCAGGCTCCAGGCTCTGGCTAGCTCTCAGAGCCGGATGCGGGGCTCAAACCCACCAACCGTGAGATCATGACCTGAGCCAAAGTCAGATGCTTAACCGACTGAGCCACCCAGGCACCCCAGAACTTCACCATCTCTTCATTTTTCTTCTTCATGAACACATCAATGTCTGAAAACACAGTGATTTTTCTGAAAAGCACAGGCCCCTGCTGGCAGATGTTTTACACAGAAAAGAAAACAGCTCAAAATACATCAGACTATTTCAGTTACAGAAGCAACAACACAAAAAGAAAAACTAAGGCATCTGGAAAAAGAGTCATCGAAATAGTTTTCCCCCTAAGCCACAGCTCCATTCAGTTTCTCCTGGAAGCGAGACTGTACCGCCAGGACACGAGATGCGAACAGAGATGCCGCCTTGCAGATGTGTTTCCTGCACACAGGAAACTCCAGTGAAAGGGTCTGCAGGGCCTTCACACCACGTGATCCTGTGAGGGCTTCTTGTCTGCAGAAATCACCTGAGGGTCAGGGTGAACGTTCTCTAGCCCAAGGGGGAATTCAGAGTAAAGATAGCCCAAGGCTGCAGTCATACATCTGAGTTTGAATCCTATCCAACCACTAACTAGTTACCTAACTTCTACTCATTTAACCTCTAAGATCCTTATCCTAACATGTAAGCACATTTCCTTCCTACACTGGTGGTGAGGATTAAGCTAATAATATAAGCCAAGTGTACACAGAAGGTAGACAGTTGACTCCTCCCCTTTGTCTCCTGCCCGAAGTCTAAACAGAGCAGAACTGAACATGAAAGCCTGCAGCCTAACTTGGTATTCCTAGTTCTGAAGAAAGAACTGATCAAAGACAGGGAAGAGCCTGGCGCAGAGAAGGCTGGGGAGGGGGGAGTCTGGTAGTCACTGCAGCCCCTCCCCCCCACAGAAAAGGAAGTTCAGAAACCACAGGAAGGAATCAAATTCATAGAAAACCAAACAAAAAAGAAACTAGAGACCAGTCTTCTTATTCCTGGTTTTTCCTCCTATTTCCATCCCCAGATAGAAAATATATCAAATAAATAGAAACGTCTTCTATTTCCGTCAAAAACTGCTCCCTTCCCCCAATTCCAAGTTTCCAAAGGGAAAGCCCAGCTCTGCCGCCTGCCCAGATTCTGGTCTGCCTGATGTAACCTTAAAGCAACCACCACTTTCCTGCTCTGAGCCCATCTCAGAAAGATATACCAGGTGGCAAAGGAGTCCCTGATAAGGGGTTTAGCTTGTCAAAGGCCTCGCATATCAAGCATTTGGTAAGTATGATCTAGATTTGAGTTTCTAGTAAGCCAGAGGATAGAACACTCTTCCTCAAGTCTATACCGGAGATGACCAAAGATTCCACATTCGGTATCTTCTGCTTAGTTCTCTACAGCAAACGTTTCTTCACCATCTAACCCTATGCCTGGGTGCTGGGTGCCCAAAATACCTTAAGGAATCCCAGCTGAGTTTACTTTCCCCCTCCACAGCATGGCGCACTATCATCTCAGCTGCAAGCTCCCATACCACCCCTGGTGTCCACATTCTCAAATAGATTATAATCTCCCTGTGGGCAAGAACCCAGATCTTCTAATATTCTGTGTGTGTGTGTGTGTGTGTGTGTGTGTGTGTGTGTATACAACAAGAGGAGGCAGATGGCAGGTGCTCAGTACTTGACTTAGTAGAATTTATTACAACAAGTTCATAAAGAAGGTGCCTCTTGAAAGATAACCATATGTTTTCACTTATAAGTGGATCAGGAGAAACTTAACAGAGGACTATGGGGGAGGAGAAGGGGAAAAAATAGTTGGGGAGAAGGAGGGAGGCAAATCATGAGAGACTCTTGAATACTGAGAACAAACTGAGGGCTGATGCGGGTGGGGGAGGGGAAGGGGGGTGATAGACATGGAGGAGGGCACTTGTTGGGATGAGCACTGGGTATTATATGGAAACCAACTTGACAATAAACTATGAAAGAAAGGAAAAAAAAAAAAGAACGTGCCTCTTGCATGAAGACATGAATGGTTTATAGATTTTCTTTAGTACAATAATAATGGCTG
This sequence comes from Proteles cristata cristata, assembly GCA_017311185.1. NCBI lineage: Eukaryota > Metazoa > Chordata > Mammalia > Carnivora > Hyaenidae > Proteles > Proteles cristata. The sequence goes on along the minus strand of JAESUZ010005656.1, from coordinate 133,245 downwards.
AGATTGTGGAGGCCTTACTAAGGGCCAGAGGCTGTGCTAAGCTCAGCTTCCTGACAATCCTAGGGGATGCTTTTGATGATTAGCATCATCCCCAGTTTATACATAAGAAGGTTGGGGCCTATAGGACTGACTTGAGATATCCCAGCCATCAGCAAGAGAGTCAGGCTTTGAACCCATGCTGCAGTCTGACTCCAGAGCCCAGCTCTTAGCCACCACACTATCCTGACCCTCAGGGAATGGGGAGAACATGGCCTCACAGGCATGAACATCAGGGATAAGCCTCTGATGTGTCTGAAGGAAGGAATGCAATACATGTGCATGGCACAGGTAAAGGTCTACCCTCACCTTGGACCCCTCTTATTTTTTCTTCTTCCTCTCTACTTGGAGACTTTTCCTATGACAGCTGATCTCTCTCTTCAACGCTAATGTAAAAGTCATGTCAGACAGCACTTGGCCTTCTTAAACCTAGGGCCCAATGCCTTTCATCTCTAGCCACACTGAATAAAGTTGTGGGGACCAACTGAAGACCAACTAGTCTGGTCACAATTCAAGACTGCTCGTAAGCCAGTTCGCTTTTATCTTGTGACATTATAAGGATCCCTGGGCTGTGCATGAATTGTAACATCACAGAAGATTTCCAGGCTCCTGGGAGGGAAGACTTGGAATTAGCTAAGTGGCAAAAAGAGCCAGGCACCACTGCAAGTGGTCTCTCAATATTGGTTCTCCCTTTTCCTCAATCTCAGAGAAGTCCTACAAGGACTATGTAACTGGGCACACAGCAGCCCAGAATAAAGCCCACGTATCTCCACCTGCCTTGAGCCAAATGCGGTCAAATAGTAAATACGGGCATGCAATGTTAGAGGAGTGAACACAACTCCTAGGAAGTGCTTCATAAAGGAAAAAAGCATGCCCTTCTTGTACCCTTTTCTCCTTTGCGCTGGCTGGAATGCAGACATAATGACGGGAGCTGGAGTGGGTATCTTGAACCGTGAGGCTATGCACAGTGCAGGAACTAGATGGAAGGTCTTGACCCCACGGAGTTCCTTTCCAGAATTGTCTAATGACTACTGCATAGGAGACGAACAAACTTCTACCGCAGCCTCTTGGGTTTTCTGGTCCTTGAGCTGAACCTACTACTACAGAATATATACCAATGTAACTAACACAACATGATTGGCTTGCTCACTGAGGGAGAAGTTACAACAGGCTTATTATTTTAAACCAATGGAAGTAATAGCCTGGCCTGTCTCTTCAAGGTCACATTAGATTCTTGGGCAGAAGACTACTCTGTTAGTATCACTATGTCTGGGTTTTCTGACCAGACAAGAGTAACTACGGACTCCTCTGAAACCTGATCACAATGGGTGCAGGCTGTCAAGAAATGAGATGCTCATCAGGTTGAGGTTATGTATGTTTGGTGAAGTATAGGTCCAGAGACATGTGCATCAAAATGGTGACAAGAATGGACTGGGGATCGCAGTGTACCTGTCTCTCTGAGATGCTTCAGGTGCACACACACCTGACTTTTCTCCTAGGGCACCAACCCTTCCTGTGTCCCCTGTCTATCCCTTTGGCTTTCCCTTCCTGCATCTGCTATTCCCTTTAAGACAGAGATCCAGCCCCACTGCCTCCTGGAAGTGCATCCTTTCCTCATCCATCCTTCCAGAACCTCTCACTGTGCACTGAACCCAAGGCCTTCCTCTGGGAGGCTGAAGCTCAATAAATACTTAGCAAATGAATAAACTGAATGTGATCAACAGGACTTCAGACCTGATGAAATCAAGCTAACATAAAACTCTCTTCAAAGCACCTCCCAGAAGCCTGAAAGCATGTACTTGAGAGAGAGAGAGAGAGAGAGAGAGAGAGAATAGACCCAAGGAGTCACCAGGCTGGTCTGCCCAAGGGACTGTTTCAATTGAAAATAAAGGACACTGCTCTGCAGGAATGCTAAGCAAGAGCCTCAAGGAAGGACTTCATCATCCCATCAGATTCTAGCAATCACCACTGAGATTAGTTCAGGAACAAACAGCAGAACGAGGTGAAATGTTCTCTATTAAGACAACATGACATGCATGTTGGAGTTGGTGAACCCTAGAAAAATGCAGATGATTGTCATTTTCTCCCCTTATCTTGGTTTTTCTGGTTAGGTCTCCAGCACAACATTAGAATAGAGAAGAAACATATTCCTAAATTTACTGCCTCCTTGCCCACATTAGAAACCCTTAGAAAAGCCCATGCACTCCAGCCAGAGCCAAATACACAAGCTCAGACCCACAGTCTTCTCCGGGAAAAGGTGTCATGCCAGGATCATTTATACGGAGCTGACAGAGAGGCCCTCTGTTAAGAAGGGGGTTGGGGGGGAGGCATCTACTTTCCCACATATGACTCTGTTTAAAGCCCAAATGGAGTAATTACCACAAGGCAGCCTGGGTTACCCCCCAGTGGCAAGGTATGTGGGGGTGGTGGGGGAGGCATGAAGGACTGGGTTTCCTGGGGAATGCAAAGACTGAATGATCTATGGGTCAGTTTGTATACAGTCACTTGGGTTATAAAAGGCCAAGCAGAAGCTGAAACAATTCATCAACATCTACTTAATGAGAACTGAGAAAAGTTTAAAACCCCAGGTCAGCCAGCAAGGAATATTCTACTTCATGCAGTGTTTTAGTCTGGAGGCAGTGACTCAGTCACAGTGGGTTGTGAAATCAAATTGGCAGATCCCTGCCAGCATTTGTAAATAAAGCAGGATAAAATAGGAAGTATCAGGGCATCTTTTTCATGATTTCGTGAAACATTTATTCTAAAATGTTGTTCTTTGAGTCACAGTCCCAAAACCTTGGGAAACCATGGATGGAATAAATGATGGGTAAGTTCATTTCTCCTCGGAACTCCTCTTTTCATGTCTCAGGTGCATTCACCTTCTGTGGAATTCAGTCCCCACACGAACGAGGTCTGATATTGTCCTTCTGGTATTTGCACAAAAACGGCCATGATGATAGCCTTTTGACCAAAAGAGGAGAAAAGTGCCAAAGAGAAAATGATTTCCTGTGGCCACACCGAGAACAAAGCCAAAATGGTTAAGCCAAATCAAATAAGACCAGAAAATAGGCCTGTGTGGTTCTCTCAAAACCTTCTATGTAGCCAAATAATGAAGGGCCACAAATAGCTAGTGGGCACCAGTTAGAACATAAGCTTCAAGGGAAAAGGGAAAAGTCAAGACAAGGGAAAAGTCTGTTGAGCTCACTGCTTGCCCTCAGTTCCTAGAGTAGTACCTGGCACAAAGTAGGCCATAAGCAAATATTTGTTGAACGAATCATTTAACAAATGAGTCAGGACAACCCCCAAATCCCACAATAATTATTTACCGATGTGAACATTTACGTGAACCTACAAAGAAATCATGTTTCACTGAGATCTAACAAATATGTTTAGCTAGATTTAGAGAACTAGTTAGACAACAGGATTATCAGTCTCCAGCTTGAAATATTCAGTTGGCATCCTCTAAACTCAACACTAAACTGGCCCATGACACCTCTTCCTCTTCCTATCCAAGTTCCCTCCTCCCTTCCTAAAGACACCCTCCTCTTCCCTCCACCTTCCATCTTGAAACTTCTTTAGCAATAATGAATTAATTTGAATTCTCCAAACACATGAGGTTGTTTTAGGACCTGATGCCATGGCACATTTGGTGTCCTCTGTCTGAACTACCAGCCTCCTTTGAGAGCCTAAACAGACCCATCCTCTCTCAAGTTCCAGGTCAGGTATGACCTCTGCAAAGCCGCTCCTGACCATGTGCCCTTAAGCCCAACCTCTGAAGAGGCCAAGTTCTCAGTCTTACTACCTCTGTAATGTGTGCACAACCATTGCTGTATATCTAACATCCTGTTGCAATTTATCTGGTTATGTGTTTTCTTTCCCCACAGGATTTTGAGCTCCCTGAGGGTAACAGTAGATCCTGTTCAATAAGCATTTATGGGAGATATGAATGAATAACCCAGTCAGTCCTCCTAGACCCCTCTGCCTACACTTAGCCCATCTCAGTGTATCCCCACCCATTATTTATTTAGTGGAATTAAAGAAAATGATTAAAATCTACACATGCAAATCGATTATCGATATGGCCTGAGGCAAAAGGAAAACAGGAAGTAAATGATTAATTGTTTGCATAGGAATACCATGGAGATGTTATTCATCTGCTACCAGGCAACAATTATTTAAATGTGGGCAGGGAAAACTCTTCTAGAGTCCCCTTCTTCATTTGCTGAGGGACAGTAAGCCAAGAGGAGAGCTTGTCCAGGTTTCAACCATGTATTTGTGATTGAGGAAGAGGCCCTGGGAGCTCATGGGCACTCAGCACAAGGGAACACTCAGACAGTTTGACCCCAAGAGAAAGGACCTTCTGTGTGGGAAGAAGAGAATTAACAGAAGTCATTGAAGGACTCTAGTGCAGGAGTAAGCAAACTGTTTTGGTAGAGGGCCAATTAGTATTTTCAGCTTTGTAGGCCATGTGGCCTGCCAGTTACTGGCCTAGGCCATTATAACATAGAATCAGCCATACACAATATGTAAATGATCGACCAAAGCAGTGAACCAATAAAACTTTATTTAAACACACTGTATCTTGAAATTTGTACAATTTTCATGTCACTTTTTTTTTTTTTAACATTAAAAAACAAAGGGGCACCTGGGTTGGCTCAGGCAGTTAAGCATCCAATACTTAATTTTCGCTCTGGTCATAATTTTATGGTTCAAGACACTGAGCCCCATGTCAGGGTCTGTGCTGAGCTTGGAGCCTGTTAGAGAGTCTCTCTCCTCTCTCTGTCTCTGTCTCAAATAAATAAAACATTTTTTTTAAATGTAAAAACCAAATGTAGCTGAGGGCCATACACAAAGAGGCAGTGGGCTAAACGTAACCAGCTGACCAGGTATCACCTATGCAGTAAAGTTTGCCCACCTCTGGACTAGTATGGAGAAGTCATGCTATGTAATAACATCTGAAAATCCTCAGTCTGAAAACAAATACTATAGTACTTTACCCAGAATTCCCATTATCTTACCTATTCTAAATTATCAGTATTTCCAGAATTTGGATATTTTAAATCCCAACAAACATGATGTTTATGAAAGGCTTCATGCAACCCAAATTTTTGTTTTGAGTGGTCTTACATCTCCTTCAAGGGTATAGATTATTGAATAGGATATATATTTGCCCAATTATAATCCAACACTCCAAAATGACTGTTATCCCTGAAAACTTGAGGGACCCATACAGTCACGATGCATCTGTCACCTGTGAGACTGCCATGATAGCCTGCCAACATCCATTAACATCTGCCTCTCCATTTTTAACCTGTGGACTAGCCCACCTAGACATTACCAGTTGTCTGCCACTCACAGCCCAGCACTTCACGCAATCACCACACACCACCCATGACAGCAGACTGTTTTTTTCATTTTGGGGGGATGAATTGTCACTTTTTAAAAAAATGTTTAGAAAACTCTATTATGGCTCAGATGTGTCTGGCCTTTACACTTTTTGATATACCAGAGTTATGAGTCACTAAAATTGTTTACTTATATTTCCATAGAGTCACTGTAAGATTTCAATACTAAGCTCTCCTAATTCAAATAAAATCTAACTTTTTGAGGACATATTTGTTAGGCAGCCTCTAGTCTTTTGCTTAAGAAAATGCTATACTTTTCTCCAAGTAGGATTCCACTTATGCTACTCCATCACTTCAGATTTTGGTTGCAGTCTTAAAGCACCATCTTTCTGAGGCAAAGCCCAGTTATTTCTAGGCCTTTCTACAGTTATTACAGGGAAGGGTACTGGGAGTGAAGGGCAGGGAAGGGAAGTTCAAAGTGAGGCAGCCTGTGGATCATCTGGTTTGTAACCAAGACCCAGATTCAGTAACTTCATCCTTGTCTCATTGACTTGTGGCCACTATGTTGCTGTTTTGCCAAACCACCATCCCCACGGTCAAAAAGAGGAAAACATTATAACCCCATCATTCTATGCCTTTCAAGATCTATTGGGCTGTCCTGAGGACACAAAACAAATTAGACTTCAGACCAATTTTCCTCCCTCTAGAATTTCTAGGGAGCAGGAACATGGTTAAGATAGACCATAATGGGTCCTCTGCCCATTACAGCTCGGGAGTTGGCATAGAGACCCACTGGGAGACCCAAGAGCCACTCCTCATTTCCCACTTCCTGCCCATGGAACCCTGATTTTGTTCAAAGGCTCAGAGAAAAGGGCCTTTCCAGCTCCAGGAGATGAATCCTGGTGAGTCTAAGGTTAGAGTCTATGCTAATAATAGAAATTACCTTTATTTTGCCACAATATAAGCCTAAAGTCTCTTGGGGCTTGTTCTATTATGGGCTGATAATTTACTTCTGACCAAGGAAATGACAAAAACCTCTTCCTTGACCAAGCATTGGGTCATGCACCTTGGAGCCCCCTCTCCACAAGGCCTCCTTCTTGTGCTGAAAGAATGAACACCAGCTTTCAACACAAAGGCCTTTGTCCACTCCACCACTTTGGGAGAGTTGAGCAAACTCTAACATGACTTCTAGCTGTCTACAGTCATGTCCCTGGCTTGACCCAGTCCCCCTTGATTTCCTGTCTGAAAAAACTCAAGGCTATTGGAAGAATTTACCCTTTGTTCTAGGCAACAACCTCAAAGGCCCCTGACCTCCCTTTTCATAATGTGCTTATTTAAAAACTAAGGATTGTGAATTCTTCTCCTGTCCCTTTGAGATACAGATGTGTCTCCTAAAATCTCAAGTATCTTTCTCAAGGATCCGAAAGCTATTTCTTTGAAATGTTATCTTCAGGAAGAATAAGACCCTGTCTCCCAGTCTCTGTTGGAGGGTAGGAGCCTAACTTCAATAAGTACCAGTTAGCAAACCCAAATGGACGAATCACACTGAGCAACCTACCTGCTTTTCATTATTTTATTCTTGTCCTTCTCTGCTCAAGCCCCAACTTAGTCCTCCTCATTCTCCCTTTAAAACATACAATCATCTCTATATAGGATCATACGTGCACTTATGTCTTTCCCTTACTGCAAAGGCATTGAATGAAATAGGTCTCTACCACCTTTAACTAGTATTGGGCTTTGCTTTTCTTTAACAGAAACTTACTTAAATGTAAGTCTGCTAAATGGCTGCTAGAATTTCTTCTCTCTGATAAAAACCAAAATGGAACTAGTAAAACCAACAACCAAAGACTAGGAAGGAACTTGGGGGGGAACTTCCACATAAAATCAAGCAGCTATGTGAGGAGGCAATTTCTAGAGCTGCAAAGTTGCACCATGATGGATCAACCTTAAAGGCCAAGGCAGCAGCTGCAGATACCAAGACCCTGAAAAAGCTAAGCACCTGATGATGCTAAATACCAATCCCAGACCCACGGTGCCTGGGGCTTCTTGTTATAGGAGATTGATAAATACCCTACTCGTTTAAGCTGCTGTGGGTGTAAGTCTTGAAGTCAAATATATCCCAATAGATTCAACCCATCGGGTAAAAAGCTGCCCAGAGGACATGACAGAAAATCAATAGTGCCTCAAGAATAGTACTCATTGAGTTCATAGCAGCACTCTCAGCAATAGCCAAAACATGGAAAGAGCCTAAGTGTCCATCAATGGACGAATGGATCAAGAAGATGTGGTTTATCTATACCATGGAATACTACATGGCAATGAGAAACAATGAAATCTGGCCATGTGTAGCAACATGGATGGACCTTGAGGGTGTTATGCTGAGCGAAATAAGTCAGGCAGAGATGGACAAATATCATATGTTTGCATGTATAGGAGGATTAGGAGGAACTCAACTGAGGAACAAGGGGGAAAAGAAGGGGGGAAAGGGTGGGGGAAAGGGAGAGAGGCAAACCATGAGAGACTCTTGAATGCTGACAAAAACTGAGGACTGATGGATGTGGGGGGAAGGGGGGATGGGCATGGAGGAGGACACTTGTGGGGATGAGCACTGGGTGTTATGTGGAAACTAATTTGACAATAAACTATTTGCAAAATAAATAAATAAATAATAAATTAAAGTTTAAACAAACAAACAAAAGAATAGTACTCAATGAGACTCAACTGCAGGTGACAGAAACTTATTCCAAAACTTGAGCAGGTTAAAAGAAACATATTACCCTATATAACTGACAAGTCCAGACCTCACTTTAGATTCTGGCAGACCTGGACTCAAGTGTGCAGACAATGGCTTCAGAAGTTCTCTCTTCTCCTGTTTGTTAGTTTCCCCAGCATCAACGTCACCCTCAGCAGATCCATTCCATATCATGGTGAAGATGGCCACCAGCATCAGGTATGCATTCCTCCTGCCTGGCAACCCCAGTGGGAACAGAAAATTTCTGTCCCTACGGTTCTGGCAAATCTCGTTGACCTGGCTTAGGTCTCTGCCCACTTCTTGATCACGGACCATGGCCAGGGAATATGGCTTCTAAATGGCCAGACCTAGATCACAGAGATTCTATGAAGCCAATGGCAAAGAAGATGTGATGAACCCAATAACAAAAGACAGTAAATCAAAGTTAGGGTGCCACTGCCCAAAAGAAGGCAGGCAGAAACAGCTGATGGCCACAAGGTGGGGATGAGGATGAATAATTCTTAGATTCTAACCTATAGACTGCACTAATTCATCCTAAACTAGAGCAAGCCACCACTCCCTCTTCACTCACCCTCATTATTTTACAAGCTACAAAAACTAGGAGTATGCTTTATTATTCTTCAGCAAATACTACTTACCCAAGTGTTCTACGTATACAGGGGTGAAGGTGAGCCAAGTATCAGCCCAGGGAGAATCATCATTATGGACACAATTTCTCCTCCAGTCAAACAAAATGTCAGAACTGAAGGACACCTCGTGAATCATGTAGTGCAAACCCCTTGGTTTACAGCAAATAAACATACATGTGAACACCAGAGCCCCAGAGAAGGTAAGTGCTGTGGCCAGGATCTCAAGGCTGATCAGGGAAAACGCCAGGGCTGGGTCCTCTTCCAGAACACCTACATGTGAGACTTCTTGGGACTGTCTTGGGATTTCTGCCCCGACCCCCAGAATGAGTGAGCCCTACTGACCAAACCAAGAAGGATGGTAAATGGAAAAGCATTCGGTAGGATGAAAAGTGCTCGGCACAAACAAAAGGGTTTTTGGTAACAATTGACTTTCTCATCTTTTACAGTTTAGGTTGGTATTCTTAGAATATGGTATCTGAGTGGTAGAAAAGTAGGTAGAGGGGGAACAGAAGTGCCCAACAGCAGGGGAGGAAATACACCCTTCACTTAGCAATATGTGAATCCTTTAAGGTGTTGGCATAAAGCACCACCATCCAGAAACCACTCTACATGGTGCTGTGAAGGAGCATGGGCTTGGAATCCCACCGACCCAAGCCTCAGTCCAGATTCTGCCCTCACTAGTTCAGTGGCTTCAGCAAGTGGATTGCTTAACCCCACCACATCTCTACTTCTACATCTATGACATGAGGGTCACAGCAATATACACATCCCAGGGCTGTGAAAACCTAATGTCATCAGAGCCTGACAAGTGACTGCTACCCACAAAATGTGCTCTTCCTAAGAACATGTCAGGAAAGAAAACAGCAGGTGAGAAGACAGCAGGTGAGTCAACTCCTTGCTTAAGACCCGTATTTCCTTTAAAACCAGATAACAAGATTAAAGCCAAGTAGCATGAAAATTGGAGAAAGGGGAAAAGCTTGTCTGTCTTAAATTATCCTAGTCACAGTCTATGTAGCAAAACTATTAATAGAAATGGTCACTGTGAGCCTTGCAAAGATGTTGGTATGCATAATTTTGGTTATTTTTCCTGTTGCTTCTTCCCCAAGGCTCTGGGACCAATGTATGCATGTAGCCCAGCTCTTCATCCATGTTGGCTCTTAAGTCTGCAGCAACTCAGTACAGCTGGTTATGTGCATTAGGTTGATTTCTTAAGAAGGGCTTTGCATTAGGAAGTTAGTGGAACTTAAGCTCCAAGCACAAGAGATGCACTAAGCCTCCCCCACCCCCAAGTACTCTGCTGAAATCAGTACAGGTCCCATTTCAATCCTCTCCTGGTGATCCAGGTTTGTTCTAACTACCCTCTTATACAGCTTCTTAATAGCTAGCTGCAGTCTCAACTTCAAAGAAAACATTCCAGAAATATACAGAAACATCCCTGACCCATTTTTGAGGGGTATAAATGAGAGGAAATTTAATTCTCTGATAAGATGATTATTTGGACTCATAGATACTAAATGCCTAACCAGGTAGACTGGCAAACATCGATTTCCTGCAGTTGATTATAAATAATGGGGCATTACTTTCTGAGAAGATTCCAAGTAAAATTTGATAAAAGCCCAAAAAGCATGAAAACAGAAACTGCTGATTTCACACCAGAGTAAGAGCTCCAAAATTTTCCCTGCCTTCTTTGGCTTTCGTGCAGTAGAAGGATTTGATATGACACCTTCTACTGTCAGTTGGACACCTTTCCTTTAAAGTCATTTGCTTCGCATTTAAGAAAAACACCTAATAGTAAAAAAAAACCCCAAAAAACAAAAAAAACAAAACAAAAAAAACCCCCAAATCTCTTCAAGGCTATCAGAATAAAACTCAATGCATTAACGTGTGAAATGGGCTTTACATTTAGAACTGCTTCTTCCTTTCTTCGTTTTAAATTTTTAAGGTTTATTTTTAAGAGAGAGACAGACAGACAGAGAGTGTGAGCTAGGGAGGCACAGAGAAAGAGAGAGACACAGAAACAAAAGCAGCTCCAGGCTCTGAGTTGTCAGCACAGAGCCTGATGTGGGCTCGAACGCACAAACGGTGAGATCATGACCTGAAGTCCAGCACTTAACCAACTGAGCCACCCAGGTACCCCCTGCCTTTTCTTCTTTTAAAGAAATGAAAAGTAGTTTTATACTTATCACCTGTCATATTTAAAATGCCTTATCAGGTAGCCAGAACAAAACCCTAAGTCCCCAATGGCATCAAAAGTCATCAGATAGAATAGGGACACTCTTTAAGTCACACAGCTTGAAAATGAACTCTAAAATCAGGATACACAGAGGAGATTTCTTGAGTAATGTATCAAACATAGAAGATTATTTTTAGTTATAGCTAAAAGCTGCAAGAGCCGATTTTTTTTTCTTTTCCTTTCTCTTGGCTAAGGACTGCTGTCAATTTTATATGATTTCTTACAAGTGTATGTGTACATCTTATAAAAAGATATTTACATTTATGTACACATACAAGTTTCTAGCTCCATTCCTCCCTCATGAAAAGCAATAAAGTCTTAAGTTTTTATTTGGTTAAGAACCCTCTGGCTGTTTTAAAATACTTCTGCTGTTAAATACCACTTTAAACCAGTGAAAGAAAATAGCTGTGGGAAAGAGGAGACTCCTGGGGCTGGAATTCATTAACACTTTGGGCAACAGCATTTTTCCTTTATTTAGAAGGCTGTACTAGCTCCTCCCAATGGAAAGAGGATGACCAAATATAGGTTAGCTACTCACTCGGCCTTCTCTTTGCTTCCAAGTATCAACTGGATTTCCTCCCCTGTTTCCCTTTAGCATTTCCCTCTTTCATCTCTAATAAAACACCACCACTCACAATACTATTTTTATTGGTGAGGCACTCAGGCTCATCCAACACATAAATTCTTTACAAAAAACAAATGCAAACAGAGCACTTCCCACATCCTAAGCAGTGTTTGAAGAGTTCTGTGTGTGTTCACTCATTAAGCCATAGGTTATGCCACATATTCTTCAAATAATCCTATAGGGTTTATGATGTTGGTTGGTCCAATCCTTTCCCTCATCCTAATTAACCCTACTGTTAAAGTTCCACCTTTTTTTTTTTTTTTTTGACAGTCATTACTTCTGAAGGAGCTGTCCTGGGAAGTGGGTCCTTATGTTGTAAGCTAATTAAGGAGACCCCACTAGGCACAGGTATGTGTCACACGGGTGGCCAGTGACAAGAGAGGAAGCTTGCTGGTGGTGAGGAAAGGGAGTCATTCAGGAGAATAATTTTTGTTTTCAATAAAAGCTACACAGGAAGAGAGAAGGTCTCCCCATTTTGGGAGAATAGAATCCTTGTTAGGTCTGGAGTTGATGCTTGGAATGACTGCAGCCTTTTTGCAGTGATGAGGGATGAGGGAAGCTAGGCTGAGGACAAAGGCCCCACAGGGAGAATGCCAGCCAAGACAGTCCCAGGGGGACACAGAGCCCTGGTTATAGTGGGTCTGCACCACCACAGCTTTTGCTCTCTAGCCTCTGTGATAATACATTAATTTTACTATTTTACATTAGATGAGCCCAGACTTCCCTTTTACAGGCAACCAAAGGCATTATTAACGATATAATTAACCCTACTGAAGAAGAAAGAAAAGCTAAGAGGGCAAATGACTTACTGAAAATTACAATGCTGGTAAATGTGCTAAGAACACACCAGGCCTTTGGGACTAAAGTTTATCTATAAAACTATTCTAAAAGGTGTTAAAAGGAGGACTTCCAAATACCAACATTTTGCCAACGTATGTATGCATACTTTAACCATCACACACACACACACACACACACACACTTCACATGTACACTATCCTTGAAATTATGATTAGCAAGTTAATCACCTAAGGATGAATACATATTTCTGATTCCCACTCCTAAAGATATTTTGATTTTGTGTGTGTGATTATAGATGAGACTATAATCTCATCTATATGAAAACTGAAAGTTTCATAAGGCACACAGAGAGGCAAATATGTTGTCAAAACCATTAGTTTAATAAAAAATAACTCTAACAGTTCATCTTAAGAAGTGATTAGCCACGATAGTCAAAGTACATACACAAGGCAGTAATCTTCTGTTAATCGTTAATGCTTTTCTCCTGCAATCATGAGTCATTAATTTCTGGATGCTCATCTTTACAGAGAAGGCTCCATTACTATATACAAACTATAAAATAACATGTGGGAAAAGGAGATCTCACTCAAGTGGGCAGCAAAAGGGATTCAGAATACAATTCACTTTGGATGATCAATCCCTGAGTTCTATGAAACTGAATAAAGAGTTCACTTTAGTGACTACACATCGTTAAGAATCTCCAACATAGAAAGAAAATCTCCCATTCGGGCATCTTACTTATAGGTCCTCTTTGCAAGCCTTTTCCCAGATGTTCCCAAAGTGATGTTTCCATATACCTGTTATAGTCTGTAGACAAGAAGCATCTGGAAGTGATATAAATAGTCTGTATTGAATTCAAAGCCCACAGCATCCATTCTTGGACACTGAGTTACTTCTGAATGGTACTATCTATGAGAGCAATCTCCTCTCTCCTGGTGCTTAGTTTCTCTGTAGAGTTTCTTTTGTTAGAGGTACATCCCTGGTCTTTCCTGGGACCCTCACTCACATCGTCCCAGGCACAGAGAGTAATTGTCACTAGGGTATTCAGGACCAGAAACTGAGTATGCCTCATTCTGTCTTAGCCTCGTCCCTTATCCTCTTGAGGGCTAGTAGACTGTCAGGAGCTGCCAGTCCAATCTTCTCATCAAAGCTAAAAATGTTAGGTCATCAGGGCCCACAGACCTGGGCTGGGTCTTCCAGGGCTGCCTGTGTCCACCTGGGTGGGGCAATCCATAGAATCCTGAGTTTGGGAAACAACCCACTCACCTACAGATACGAACCAGATTTTCCAATTCAATCTTGATCAATTTAAAAGTACACACACACACACACACACACACTCACACACACACACTCACACACACACACTCACACACAATCTTCCACATATTTAAATCAGAACAAAGGTGAGGAAGCCAAGGACTACTTAGCGAGCTCAAACGCCAACATCTTCCAGAAATAGAGAGGCGTTACCATACCATATTTTGTACAGTGCTTGATGGCAGTCAAAGCAACTTCCTATATTCTATCTCTTTGCACCATCCCAACAAACCTGGGAGGAAGGCAGGTTTCATTTTGCCCACTGGACTCCAGTGTGGAAATGGAGACCCAGAAATTTTAGGTGATCTATCCAGGGTACACAGTTCCACGCAAGGTTCCAGATCTTGACTCCTGTGCTTGTGTTTTCTGGAATATCTTTCCCTCCCAACTTCCTCCAGCACCCCAAGAGTCTAAAGAGCTGAGTGACTTACCCAATATGGGGCAACACGGGGACACAGGCCTCTCTTCACCTTCCTTCAAAGCAGTTCTGACTTATAAAAGCTGATTCAATATACAACACAATGCATTGATCTTGGTGCCATTTAGTAAATAGTGTAATTTACCATAGGCCCCAACTTTAATTTTTCTAAGCTTTGGAGTCTTCTCTCAGGCAAAGAAGATAATTAATTCTTCTGTCATTTTAAATGAACTATTTTTCTTTCTTAAATAACGTGTCTCTACACAAATTAGAGAATCTTAAAACGTTTTTTAAAAGTCATTCCATGAATTGACTAATAAACTAAGCAACTATAAAGCACTTTGCAAAGTCAAGCACATCATTAAATCCTTTGACTTCTCAATTTCTCTGTGTCTATAATTTAAATTGGGAATCTATCCACTTGCAGGTGTGGTGTCAAGGCTAATTTCTCTAATACTGAAATTGACAAAGTTAGTATATTTTGAATGGAAGAAAAGTCCTTGATTGCCAAGACATCGCGTCAGACCTCAAGCCATCTACTGCCCTCAGATGCCTGCTTCCCTGCTATCCCTGGAGGAGGCCTTGCAGACCACTTATACCACGAAATAAAACTACCTTGCTGAGGTAAGTGGGAAAGGGGCCACTGTGATCAGCTGCACCAATGCCAGGGTAGAAAACACAATGGCTAGTATCTCTCTAAGACATTTTATTGTCTACATGGGTCATGAACAGTGAACACAATTTACTCTTTGAGGATCTCAGACCACTCCTTCCAAGGACAACTTATCATAGACCACTACAGGTGGAGCTACAGAAAAGTAGGAAGTCATTCCCTGGGGTACTCAAGGACTTCCTTCTTGCCAGATCCAGTGTCCTTTCCATACCCTGAATTTCAGCTCTTGGCTACTGCCCTCTTCCTCCTGGCTGTCTCCATGTGTGCATCCTGCCACACTGTGGACTCCTGTTCTCCCATCCATGGTTCTGATGGCTCACCACGTGTCTGCTGAGTGGAGTCTCATCCCTGTTTCCAGCCCCAAATGCAACTGGACTCCTCAACCTTGGTTCTCTCCTGTGTCCTTCAGGATGGACTCCCTCTTTCTCATGGCCTCAGCCCTCCCTTCCCAGACCCAGCTTTCACCCCCACTGCCTGCAGGACAGCAACCCTCAATGTCAAACCATCATCTCACACCATCCACAACCTAGACCAGGCTTCACTGTTCCCCAAGGCCTCCAAGGCAGCCCCTCTCCTCAATTCCACTTGTGATATTCTGGTTTTGTCACTTTATTCCCAATCATGCAGGCCTGAACTCTGAGAAAGCACAGCATCCTCAGGTTTCATTTGCACCTTTCCCCCAGTTTCCAAAGCCCAAACTTCAAATGCCCCCCAGTCTCTGCCAAAGGTCCAAACCACTTTTGAGCTTCTGCCTTACTCTCCAGACTGGCATTTTGGGTGCCCTGCTGGACGTGACTCCCCGCCCTAAACCATACCCTATTCTTCGCTGGAGTCTGGTCTTAGTTCTTGCCAAGTCACCTCCCATCAGGAGGGGTGGAGACACCTGTCCCGTAGCCACTTAGAGACTCCAAGTGCATTTAAAAATGAAGAACACATTCCAGGTGCCTTTAAAAATAAGGAACCCCAGAAATCAGATTTTAGAGTGAACAGCACAGCAAGGGGAAGTAGGGTGGTACAGAAGAACCCCAACTTTGGATTTGGACTGACCTGGGTCTGAATCCCACTGTTGCAACTCCCTGTGTGGCTGGGCAGACTTCTCCTACAACCCTGGTTATTCATCTGTGAAATGGGAGCAACATCAACCTTGCTTTCAGAATTGTTGGGAGGAATAAAGAAAATCATAAGAACAATGGTAACAAGTACCATTTATAGAGCCCTCACTATGTGCTCTGCTAGAGACCTATAGAAGACAAAAAAAGCAAAGCCCACAGCTTTTTATTTCTTGAAGACCTGAGGTCTCTTGTGCTAATAAATAGTCTGCTGGATCATGGTTGGGGGAATAGGAGATTAGATGAGCCCTGCCCTTAGGGATGTAAGAAACAGAGTATCAGTAGCATAGTGCAAGCCCTTACCCCCAGCACGAGTACTGGTATGGGGCCCTCTATAGCAGATCAATCCACAGGCTAAGTTAAAAGGCTGAACAAGGAGGCCCAACAGAAAATCCAACCAAGAGGAGAGACCTGAGCAATGAAAAAGGAAAGGACAGCAATCAATACATCCTGGGCTCATCCCCAACTCCTGCTGGAGATCCTTTGGAGAAGGAGTCCTTGCCTATCTGGACCAACACAGTCTATTCAGGGAAAGGTAAGAGGAGACAAGGTACTCTTACATTACGAAAGTCTCCTCCAAAAGGTTAAAGGAAGTGATTATCTGGTGGGCTCCCAGGGCTACTTGAAAGCTGTTGCTATCTCCTTGTCAATGAGAAGGTATCCTCTCACTTGTGGCGCAGGTTTCCCAACTTGTACCAGACTTTGGGCTTCAAGATTAACCTGACCCAGGTCTCATATGCTTAAGGCCTCTTGTAAATGACACTACAGCTTCTCTTCAAGTAGCATGATGTATAAAAAAAGAAAAAGGGGGTGCCAAACAAAACATCAGAGGACTTGAATTTTTTTTCCTAGCTGTTACCAACCTGCAGGACCTTGAATAGGTCACTTACCTCCCAGGTTCTCACCTATAATGCTATCTGTGGTTGTGTAAGTCGAAGGAGAACTGAAAACAACTAAGAACTAGGCAGATATCCAGAACGGTCCCAAAATGGTAAAACGACACGGCCACCAGCTTCTCAAATGGTAAGGGATAAGGAGTGATTGCCAGAGCATCCCAAATCTGAAATAACCTATGCCACTACAACGAAATTTTTTGGATAGAAAAGACCTGTTGGGTACAGTGGGGAAAAAAAATATCATCCCACACAGAAACCAGGGCCAGGTTCTCAAACTTCCTGTCTGGAGTTTCCATTTATTAGATGAGCTGCTTTCTGAACCTGGCCAAGCTGGTCAGCATGTTCCATGCAAGGCGTCATCAACAGAACATAAGAACAGGGCAGTTCAGCACAGGCCAGAGGTTTCCACTGTCACCCAAATGACTATCCTGCTGGCAGGGACTGGCCACATTCCTTTCCTCCTTTTTTTCTGTGAAATTGTTTTTACAGTTGTTATCTCTACTGGCAGAGGGAATGGAGCTGACTGATGATGGATATATTTAAGTGATAGTGATTATATGGAATACGGAAAACATACATATGGCCATTGTATCCACTGAAACTTAGCTTCATAATATCCTTCAAAAGCAGAAGGACGTGGGGTTGAGGAGGGAAGAAAAGAATGAAGACCTGGCCAGAACAGGAGACACTGGCAGATTGAGGGCATGGGGAAAAGACAGAGTGAGCTCTGGCTGTGAGTCAACACTGAGGCTAAGAGCTGAGCTCATAGTCAGAAAACCCCAAACTGAGCAATACCCCCAGGCCAACAGGATACCCCCTCCCCAGATTTTAAGGAGAAAACGTGGGCCATAAGGTCAACAAGAGGACTAGTTTTCCCTAGTGATAGGATATCTCCTTTGAATCCCAAAAAACTGCACATTGTTTTATGAGATTTCTTCCCACAGCCCAGAAAAGTCCCGTATATATCCAGACCAATGGTCTGCTCATTTCCTCCTTGACCTGGAGGCCCAGCTCTCAAGGTCTGATAGGGACACACTCTTGCCATCTCTTGCATGGTAGAGCCAACCTTACGGAGAGCAAGATCTGATTTCTTTCAGACACACTGGAAGAAAACTGGGCTGACTCAATGCATTAGAACAGAGACGGATGGTGAAGAGATGGGGATGGGATAAATACAACTTTCATAGGATAGTTGGTCCCAACAATCCCCACTCCTTGCTGGAAAATTCTTGAAACCCAAATTGAAAATAGAGTACAGAAAGAAAAGATGGGGGTACAGGGGAGAAGACAGAAGATGATCACAGACATAAAAATGGAGCCAGTATTTTTTGAGCCCTTACTCTAAATGCCTCAACTATATAAGCATGAGTTAATACATTTAACCTTTCTAACAACCCCCTATGAAATAGGTTGTTGTATTATCCCATCTTTTAACATGAGTGAGCTGATCCCAGAGCTCATAATGCCATTCACATTCATGGTTCACATTCACAGGTCTTTAAAAAAAAAAGCTCCTGAGGCCTCCAAGACATGATTTAACGGTCACTTTGAGCAACCAAAGAGAAAAGGGCAGCATGTCTGGGAAATGTCATTCTGTGTGGCAAAATTGGAACATAGCATGCAGTTGTTGAAAGCTTCTCTAAGACTGTAGGAGAGACAAGTAGATGCAGGCCTGAGCGGCCCTGGGGCATCCTTTGGTACTGACCCACTGGCAGTGGAACCCACCCTTCTGAGCAGCTGGGTCCTTGTTGCTCACTACATGGGAAAGCTTCCATCACCTTAGATTACTGCCCAACTGGGAGGCTTTCTGTATCTCTCTCATGTCTCAGTATCTTTGATTCCTTGATGAGTCTTAGTATAGCACAAGCCACAGCCATATCCTTGAATCCTATCCAGGGATGAAGGTTGATGACCAGATTTGGATCTTCTAGGATTTCATTGGAGAGATAGCACAGTCTCCTTAGTAATAGGCCTGCTAACCGTCCTCCCCCTAAGCTAAATAGTTGATAGGAGGTGTTTGGAAAAAGGTAACTATATATCAGAGACTTGGGTTTTGTATGAACTGCCTCATGAAATCACAACCCCGTCAATTCAGGTATTTTTATGTCTACCTTGTATGCCCTGTGACAAATGAAGAATCCAAGGTTCCTGTGGTTAAGAGACTAAAAAAGCTAGCAAGGCCAGGAGTCAAGTCCCTGCTAACTGACGCAGTATGTGGGCTTCTCTGGTCAGTCCCCCTTTTAAGGTTTAAATTGTTCAAGCACTGTGGGTTTCAACCCCACTGTTCACATCTTCCTCCCAAGTCACTGACTCGGCAGAGAGCATAAATGTCCCCCTGCATAAATGTCCTCCACCCAAGGTCTTCTTTCCCCTGGACCATCTCAGAAGACTTAGTGAGGAAGGTATTCACCGGCCCTCCCACCCACGCACCCCCTACACACACATGCAGACACCAGGCCTCTGGAAATCCTCCAAGAGAAACACCGAAGTGTCTTGTGGGCATAGCCACCAGACCAAGTTCTGAATGCACAAGAGCCTTCTCATGTTCTTCTCAGCTCCTACTCTACCTACCGAGTGGACATTAGTTCAGCCTTATAAGGAACAAGGACACAACAGGTTTCGGCAGCTTTGAAGAAAAAGACTTAAAATCTACCAAATCAGTCCACCTCAGGTTGCTTTCCAATTAGAGGAAAGATGGGCCAATACTGAACCACCTCACCTGTGGTCTTGGGACTCAAAAGCCTTCCTTTGTGTAGATGGCCCGACCTGCAGCAGGAGGCTCTGATCAAGCAGGTGCCACCGCCAGGCATCAGGTGGGCAAGTCCTACTAACAGTAGTTCTGTTACCAGCACCCTCTGCTACTCAAAGGAGTGCCCCTAGCAGTTAACCAAAAAAATGGACACATGGTGCACTTCAACCAGCAACTTTCATAGAACAATC
This sequence comes from Proteles cristata cristata, assembly GCA_017311185.1. Lineage (NCBI taxonomy): Eukaryota > Metazoa > Chordata > Mammalia > Carnivora > Hyaenidae > Proteles > Proteles cristata. The sequence continues at coordinate 113,468 of JAESUZ010005656.1, read as the reverse complement.
TCAAGGCATTTCATTCCTATAGTCCTTGAACTGTGTTAATAAGGATGACAGAGTCAACACAGTTCCAGTTTGCATATGCAAGATTTAACTTCCCCAAGGTTTCAGTGAGGTAGGCTAGGAAATTCAGGACATGGTACAGTCATGCAACTCTGGTCCCTAAGACATACCCTTCCACACGGCCTCCTACTGCCTTCAAGACAAATTAGAATCCGTCAGGGCTAACATGGCCATGATTTGCATGTAAGCCCTCAAGTCTCCCCAAATAGGGTCCAGACACTGGACCTGGAGCAATGCTTTCTTAACCAACTTACACCCTTGCTCTCTCTCTGCTCAAAGCCTCTGCCTTGGCTTGGTGAGAAGAAACCTGTGCATCTCTCTGGTAAGGCAGGTCTCTGCCCTATTTTTGTCAGAGAGCTGGGTAGAAAGATGGGCAAGGGCAGCAGCATCCACAAGGAAGGGCAGCCTGTGGACACGAGGAAGGCCAGCCTGTGGCCAGCAGAGGACTATGGAAAGTCTTGAATGAAACCAGTGACAATTTAGGAGCTGGTAAGTGAGCATCCACACACTCATCCACTGAGCATCTGCTGAGCACCTGCTTTAAGCTCCAGGAGACCAAGATTCCCTCAGACTACCCAGTATAATGGAGAAGCGCGGAGAAGTGAAAGATGAGGAGTGGCAGGGATGGGGAGAAAGAGTGACCATGAATTCTAAGACAGAATTCCACCACATGAAGTTGAATTGTCAAGCCACAAGGAAAAAGGTTATAGAAGTTGTTTTTGTCATCTGGTCTATAAGCCTACTTTTTTTCACAGTCTTAGGATACAAAAAGATAAAAGATACAAAGACCTGGGGCGCCTGAGTGGCTCAGTTGGTTAAGCTTCCGACTTCGGCTCAGGTCATGATCTCATGGTTCATGGGTTCAAGCCCCATGTTGGGCTCTGTGCTGACAGCCAGCTCAGAGCCTGGAGCCTGTTTCGGATTCTTGTATCTCCCTCTCTCTCTCTCTCTGACCCTTCCCTGCTCATGCTGTCTCTCTCTCAGAAATAAATTTTTAAAACATTAAAAAAAAGATACAAAGATCTCTAAATATGCTCTGTCCAATATGCATAATAACTTAGTTCTTTCTGAAAATCCAGTAAGACTAAAGAGGGGGAGGCAAAGGAATAAATTGGCGGAGCATAAAGGAAAGTTAGGACGGTAAAACTACTGTTTGATGCTATAATGGTAGATCCATGTCATTATATATTTTTCCAAACCCATTGAATGTACAACACCAAAACTGAAGCCTAATGTAACCTATGGACTTCAAGTAATGACGATAAGTCAATATAGATTTATCAATTGCAACAAATATATGATTCTGATGGGGACTGTTGATATTGGGGATATTGATATTGCTTATTTGGAGGCAGACGTTATGTGAAAAATTTCTGTGCCTTCTAGTTGATTTTGCAGTGAATTTGAAACTCCTCTTTAAAAAAAAAAATCAAGTCTTTTAGGACACCTGGGGGACTCAGTTAAGCCTACAACTATTGATTTTGGCTCAGGTCATGATCTCATGGGTCATGAGTTTGAGCCCCATGTTGGGCTCCATGCTGGAAGTACAGCGCCTGCTTGAGATTCTCTCTCTCTTCGCCTCTTCCCCACTCTCTCTTTCCAAAATAAATAAAGCTTTTGTTAAAAAAAAAAAAAAAAGTATCGTAAAAAATTCAGCAAGACCACTGGATCATAACATTGACAGGTACCTTAGTGTATTCAGTCTACTTTAAAAATTACTAAACAGGGCTTATCTATCAATTACTTTGAATGTAAATAGACTAAACACTCTAATCAAAAGACAATGGGTGACAGAATGGACTTAAAAAAAAAAAAAAAGGCTCATCCATATGCTTCCTACAGGAGACTTAATTTAGACCTAAGGATACCCACAGATTGAAAATGAAGGGATGGAGAAACACCTATCATGTAAATGGATGTAAAAAAAAAAAAGATGGAGTAGCAATACTTATAGCCAACAAAATAGATATTATAACAAAGACCATAACAAGAGACAAAGGAAAATAATAAATAATAAAGGGGCCAATCTAAGAAGATAGGTGTTTAAATAGTTACAGTTGTTTTAACATAAGAGCACTCAAATACAAAAAACAGTTATTAACAAACATAAAATAACTAAAAAACAATGCAATAATAGTAGGGAACTTTAACACTCCACTTACATCAATGGACGGAGCATCTAAACTGAAAACAAACAATGGCTTTGAATGACACAGTGGAATAGATGGATTTAACAGATTTACTCAGAACATTCCATCCTAAAACAGAATACACATTCCTTTCAAGTGAAAACAGAATATTCTCCAGAATAGATCACATAATAGCCCACAAAACCAGCCTGAAGACATTCAAGAAGATCGAAGTCATACCATGCATCTTTTCTGACCACAATGCTATGAAACTAGAAGTCAACCACATGAAACAATCTAGAAAGACCACAAACACATAGAGGTTAAACATACCAGTAAACAATGAGTGGGTCAACCAGGAAATAAAAAAAGACATTAAAAGGTATAAGGAAACAAATGAGAATGAAAACACAAAAGTCCAAAACCTTTGGGAAGCAGAAAAAGCAGTTCTAAGAGGGAAGTTTATAGCAATACAGGCCTTACTCTATCAGGAACAATCACAAATAAACACCCTAATCTTTTTTTTTTTTTTAATATTTTTATTTATTTCTAGGAGAGAGAGAGAGAGATAGCATGAGCAGGGGAGGGTCAGAGAGAGAGGGAGTCACAGACTGAAACAGGCTCCAGGCTCTGAGCTGGCAGTCAGCACAGAGCCCGACGCGGGGCTCGAACCCACGAACCGCGAGATCATGACCCAAGCGAAAGTCGGACGCTTAACCGACTAAGCCACCCAGGCGCCCCATAAACACCCTAATCTTATACCTAAAGGAGCTAGAAAACAACAACAACAACAAAGCCTAGAGTCAGCAAAGAAAGGAAAGATTAGAGCAGAAACAAAGGATATAGAAGCTAAGAAGAAAAAAATTTGAACACATCAGTGAAACAAGGAGCTAGTCCTTTGAGAAAAGTAAAGTTGATAAACCTCTAGCCAGAGTTATCAAAAGAGAGAGAGAAAGAGAGAGAGAGAGGACTCAAATAAAAGACACAAATGAAAGAAGTTTAACAACCCAAAGAAATAGAGTTATAAGATAGTATTATGAAAAACCTTATGCCAACAAATTGGATGACCTAAAAGAAATGGGTAAGTTCCTAGAAACAGAAATTACCAAAACTCAAACAGGAATTGAAAATTTGAACAGAGCATTAACCAGCAAAGAAATCAAATCAGTAATCAAAAAACTGCCAACAAACTAAAGTCCAGGACCACATGGCTTCACAGGAGAATTCCAGCGAACATTTAAAGAAGGGCTAATACCTACTCTTCTCAAACTATTCCAAAAAATAGAAAAGGAAGGCAAAACTTCCAGATTCCTTCTATTAGGCCAGTGTCACCCTGACACCAAAACCAGATAAAGAAATCCCTAAAAATGGGGAACTACAGGCCAGTATCCCGGATGAACATAGATGCAAAAATTCTCAACAAAATATTAGGAAACCAAATTCAATACTGCATTAAAATGCCACTTACCTCAGTTAAGTGGGATTTATTCCTAGAGTTGCAAGGGTGGTTCAGTATTCACAAATCAACATGATACATCACAATAAATGAAGGATCAAAATAATATGATCATTTCAATAGATGAGGAAAAAGCATTTGACAAAGCACAACATCCATTCATGATAAAAACCTTCAAAAAGTGGGTTTGGAGAGACTATACTGCAACATAATAAAGCCCTTATATGAAAAACCTAAAGCTAACATCATCCTTAATGGGAATAAAGTGAGAACTTTTCCCCTAAGGTCAGGAATGAGACAGGGATGTCAACTTTCACCACTTTTATTCAACGTAATACTGGGAGTCCTAGCCACAACAATCAGACAACAAAGAGAAATAAAAGGCATCCAAATCAATAAGGAAAAAAAGTAAAACTTTCACTATTTGCAGAGGACATACTACTACTATTTTTAGAAAACTTGAACAACTCTACTAAAAAGTCACTAGAACTGAAAAACGAATTCAGTAAAATTGCAGAATACAAAATCAACATACATAAATCTTGCATTTTTATATGGCAATAATGAAGCAACAGAGATATTAAGAAAACAAGCCCATTTACAATTGCACCAAAAATAAGATCCTAGGAATTAAACAAAACAAAGAGGTAAAATACCTGTACTCTGACAATGCTAAAATACTGATGAAAGAAAATTGAAGAGGATACAAAGAAATGGAAAGACATTCCATGCTCAGTTACTCAAAGAACAAATCTTGTTAAAATGTCCATCCTACCCAAATTTACATACATATTTAATGCAATCCCCATCAAAATCCCATCATTTTCCATAAAACTAGAATAATTTTAAAATGTGTATGGAACCACAAAAGATCCTGAATAGCCAAGCAGTCTTGAAAAAGCAAAGCAAAGCTGGAAACATCACAATTTCAGACTTCAAGTCTTATTACAAAGCTATAGTAACTAAAGCCATATGGTAGTAGCACAAAAATAGACACATAGATCAATGAATAGAAAACATAGAAATAGGGGTGACAGGGTGGCTCAGTCAGTTAGGCATCTGACCCTTGACTTCGGCTCAGCTCATGACCTTACGGTTTGGGTGACTGAGCCCCACATCACATGTCAGTGTAGAGCCTGTTGGGAATCCTCTCTGCCCCTCCCCCATTCTGTCAAAGTAAATACACTTTTTTAAAAATTAAGATAAAAAGAAAACTCAGAAATAAACCTGCAATTATATGGTCATTTCATCTTTGACAAATAGATAATAATATCCAATGGGAAAAAGACAGTCTCTTCAACAAAGAAACTGGTATTGGGAAACTTGGAAAGCAATATGTAAAATAATGAAACAACTACTATCTTTCATCATACTGAAAAATGAATTCAAAATGGATGAAAGACCTAAATATAAGACCTGAAACCATAAAAATCCTAGAATGGAACACAGGCAGTAACCTCTTTGACATCAGCCATAGCCAACTTCTTTCTCATCTCTTATCTGGTCTCCTGAGGCAACGGAACCTAAAGCAAAAATAAACTATTGGGGCTCCATCAAAATAAAAAGCTTCAGTACAGCAAAAGACAAAAAAAAAAAAAAGATCAACACAACTAAAGGCAACCTTCAAAATGGGAAAAGATATTTGTAAAAACATATCTGATAAGGGTTATTATTCAAAATATAGAAAAAAAATTTTAACTCAACATGCTCCCAAAAAATCCAAATAATCCAATTTAAAGATAGGCCGAAGACACAAGCATTGTATTTCTCCAAATAAAATATACACATGGCCAGGAGATACATGAAAAGATGATAATCACTCATCATTAGGGAAATACAAATCAAAACTACAAGGAGATAACACTTCACACCCATCACAAGAGCTAAAATCAACATGATAATTAACACATGTTGGCAAGGATGTAAAGAAAAACGTGCCCTCTTGCACTCCTAGTGGGAATATAAACTGGAGCAGCCACTCTGGAAAACAGTATAGTTTCCTCAGAAAGTTAAAAATAGAACTACCCTATGATCCAGCAATTGCACTACTAGGTATTCACCCAAAGAATACAGGAACAAAATTTCAAAAGGATGCATGCACACCTATGTTTATAACAACAGTATTTATAGTCCAACCCTCAAGATGGCATCCATCACTTTTAATGTGTACAAAAATGCATAAGCAGCACCTTCTACGTGTTCCTTGGCATCCCTACATGCCAAGAGATGTCGACACTGACAGTTTCTCAAAGAAACAAAGTAAATCCACTGCCCCATGGAGTAGCTGCTCCCAATACTGATGACAGCATCTAAACTCATTTTCTCAGGTCTCTCCAGAAAGCTTAAAATTCTAGCCATGAGGGATGCCTGCGTGGCTCAGTCACTTAAGTGTCTGACTTCAGGTCAGGTCATGATCTCATGGTTCGGGAGTTCAAGCCCCGCATCAGGCTCTGTGCTGACAGCTTAGAGCCTGGAGCCTGCTTCAGATTCTGTGTCTCCCTCCTCTCTCTCTCTCTGACACTCCTCTCCTCGCTGTCTCTCTCTCTCTCTCTCTCTCCTCCCCACCCTCTCTCTCAAAAATAAACATTAAAAAAATTATAGCCATGAAATAAACCTATTTCCAACATGAATTGGCTAGAGGGAAAACAAATGACCTTCACTACAGGATTTCAATTAATTAGTTGTCTCTTACAACACAAAATCCAATCCCTCACAGGGTCTTTCCAATAAGGCTTTATAAGCAGTCTGCACACACTAGGGGAGATTTAGTGCGGACTCCTTCAGTCATATTAATATTGCATCATTAGTACATATTGAGTTCCTACTATCCATGAAAACAATTGGATTTAAAAGATAGGATTCCTGTTCATTAGTAGCTTATGACCTAATTATATACAGATAAATACTTACAAAAGACAGGCCTAGAATAAATGTGGACTTAATCCTCCTTAGGGACGACAGGACAGAGGAACAAACTCCGACTTGGGCTGTGCATGGCTGGAGTATGGATGGATCAGCCATGTTGCTTGAGTGACCCACTGTAGCATCAAGAACAGCTATTTTCCCCCTCAGGCTCAAAAGACCTGCTCCATTTTTTTTTAAAGAAGGTATCAAAAGCTTTCAAATGTATACGTTTACAGAAAATAATGTCACTACTACCGTTTACCACCATAACTTGACTTATTCTAGGAGATCCACGTCAAATGCCTAGCAAAGCCTTGGGGTTACAGGACATGGATCAGCCAAGTATTGGTGGGGCCTGGACAATGGGACCCAAAGAAAGAGAGCAGGCAGGAAGCAAGAGTATCAGGTGGGCAGCCAACCTGGGTCTGCAAGGAGAACCCAAAAAGGAAAACCAAACCGACAGGCAGCACAGAGAGACCAACCCTTTTCTCTATGCACAACTATAACCATTGCCTGGAAAACTGAGAAATCAACTTTCCTCTCCAGCCAGAGAACAAGGAAGTGGTAAAGGATCCTCTTCTCAGAGGAAATAAACAGAAATAAATCAGAGAGCACCTATAGAGTTACCACCTAGCACTGTGCAACAGTTTCCTTCCTTTACTTTGTGTGTGCGTGTGTGTGGCTGTGTACACACATGTAATTTCATGTGTGCATGTTGACTAACCTCTTTTTTTGTGATGACTGTTTTTGCTTTACTCCAAAGCTGTGACAAAGGCTTGCACACTTTTAGACCCCTATGCTAGCTAGCTTCTAATTCGTTAGTAGTTCCATCGATCAAATTACGGTTATTCTATATAAAGTCAAAGTCAAAATAGCATCACTAGGCCACATGCCAAGAGGTGTAGCCATGGGTGGGCCTTTGTTTTCCTAGGAAATTCTTTTGTGATATTGTATATCAAGGGATTGGATTAGGTAGCTTCTCAGCTCCTTCTAGCCCCAAATGTTCTTCATCCTGTCTCTGTGCAGAAATAATGTACTGACCCTGAGTGTACTCCAGGGGCAATGACCCCCAGAACACGCTGACAGCATCTAGGTTTACCTAGACCCTTTGGGGGGCCCAAGGGAGAAAGCATGGCTCTGCCACAGCTGACTTAACTGAAAGAGGAGAACCAGCCAGGGGAACTGAAGCTTGACAGTGTCTCTGAGGGTCTGTCCAGTCACAGCCAGAGCAGTATGGGGGAGACAGGAGACACCTCCTATGGCCCAGGATTCATGAGCAGCATTTGTTTTAAGGATGGAAATCAACCCTCAGCAATGTCCCCTCCTGTCTGCAAAACTACAGCATGTGCAGAGACAGGCAAGGGCCCAAGCTGTTGATCAGCTGCCAGCAGGATAATGCAGAAGGAAAGGGCCTACAGGGAGGAGGAGGGGGTGTGGGGATTAAGGCAAAGATATGTTTTGCTTTCACAAGCAAAGCCTGCATGAGCTAAGAGGTCCACAGGGAGAGCTCAGATGGTGACAGATTTTCTGCTTCCAGGACAGAAGTGGGGAAAATGATCACCAGTTCTTATTTGAAACCACATCCTGATGGCCAAGATCTTACAAAACCAGTGTGCCTCTTTGTAAAACCCCTGCAAGGACAGTCAACACCTTCAGCCTCCTTGTCCACATGGGGCCAATGAAACATTAAGAAAGAATTTAATGAACAAAGCAACTGCAGGAGACTTTGGGAACAGAAGTCAGAACTTCTATTTCCCAGCCTGCAAGACTCTAGGAATGCTTTACTTCCTTCACTTCCTGTCCTGGAACATGTTTCCATAGTAATCCTCCAGGACTGGGGCACCTCATGTGGCCAGGTGGAGGCTGGCTGGAGGATCCTGTTCACAAGGGGCACAGAAGACCCTTTAAGAAGAACCAGATCCAGAGTGCCTGGGTGGCTCAGTTGGTTGAGCAGGGCAGATTATGACACAGTGAATTAGATCCCTGTGTCAAGCTCTATGCTGACAGCTCAGAGCCTGGAGCCTGCTTTGGATTCTGGGTCTCCCTCCCTCTCTGCCCCTTCCCTGCTCATTATCTGTCTCTTCCTCTCTCCCTCAAACAAACAAACATTAAAAACAAATTTTTTTAAGTAGCTAAAATCGCAGAAACAGAAAGTAGAATGGCAGTTGCCAAGGGCTGGGAGATGGGGGTAATGGGGAGTTGCTTTTCAATGGATCTAGAGTTTCAGCCATGCAAAATGAAAAAGGGTTAGAGATCTGCCATAGAACAAGATGCATATACTTAACATTGCACTGTATGCCTAAATTTGTTAACAGGGTAAATTTCATGTTATGGATTTTTACCACTATAAAAAATCTATAGCTATGAGTGGCTTAACAGTTGTATCTCTGATCCACTCTGGTGTTACTGCAAGAAGTTTGAGAATGCTTAATTTATAAGGGAAAGGTCTATAGCCGTAGGTCCAGTAGGAAGAAATGACAAACACAGACAAAAGACATGAATAGACATTTCACCCAAGAGTCCATACAGATGGTAAACATGCAGATGGAAAGATGCTCAACATCATTAGTCACTAGAGAAATACGAGTTAAGATGCAGTGAGGGGTGCCTGGGTGCCTCGGTGGGTTGAGCATTAGATTCTTGATTTTGCTTAGGGTCATGATCCCAAGGTCATGGGATCAAGCCCTGCATTGAGATCTTCATTGAGTGTGGAGCCTGCTAAAGATTCTCACGGTTTCTCCCTCTGCCTCTCTCCTTGGCTCATTCTCTCTCCAATATAAGTTTTTTTTTTTTGTTTTTTTTTGTTTTTTTGTTTTAAAGACCACAGTGAAAAGATAGCCCATAGACTGAGAGAAAATTTTTGCAAATCACATATGTCATGATGGCCTACGTAGTGGAAGTGCTTGACATTAAGTTTTTATTGTAAAGTAAGTATATGATTAAGCTTCTGATTGCCAAGACATCCATTTCAAAGACCTACATTTTGAATAAACACACTGCCTGCTGGATAACACAGCTACTAACTCCATAGCTAAATAAGAAATCAGGCTGCCTGACTATGGAATTTCCCTTTTATGAAGGCCCTGGGTAACCTATGTACTCACAGCAGACCACGTGAGTAACCCCATTTTCCCATTCTTGTGCTCCAATTCCTGCCCATATTTTCCATTCTATGATGAAGAATAAACCTCCAAAATGCTAGCCATGTGCTCTTAGACCCTAATAAAGGTGGGGTTCCAGATCCATAGACCCCTCTCTCTCTCCCTTTCTACCTGTCACCTTGCTTTCTGGCCTTCAGTGTATGTGTATTATCTAGAACCTATAAGAAGTCTTGGAGTTTTTCCCCCAGCCAAGATCCCTGAGGTGTATCTTGGAATCCTAATAAGAGCCACAGGAGTCAGTCCAGCCATAACATGGACTCCAACAGGGTCACATGTCTGTGGGGCTCACCCCAAGTAGTACAGACCTGGCAAGCACCTCAGACATTTCTAGCCAACAGCATTAGTATTGATAAGCTGTGATCTGATCCAACAGTCTACTATTTAAAATATCTAAGGCACTATTACAACCCAGTGATAAAAAGACAACCCAAATAAAAACTGGGCAAAATCCTTGAACAGACGTTTCTCTAAAGAAGATATATACAATTGACAAGTATATGAGAAGATGCTCAACATCAGTTATTAGGGAAATACAAATAAAACCAAGAGATACTACACTTCACTCCCATTAGGATAGCCAGAATCAGTAAGACAAATAATAATAAGTGTTGGTGAAGATGTGGAGAAATTGGATCCTTCATACACTGGTGTGGATGTAAAATAGTGCAGCTCTTTTGGGAAACTGTCTGGCAGTTCCTCAAAAGGCTAAACAAAGAGTTACCATATAACCTAACAATTCTACTCTTAAGGATAAACCCAAGAGAAATGAAAACATACATCCACACAAAAGTTTGTACATGAATGTTCACAACAACATTATTCATTACAGGCCAAAGTGGAAACTCAAATGTCTGTCCACTGATGAATGGATAAATAAAAATGTGGTATAACCACACAAAGGAATATTATTCAGCTGTGTAAAGGAATGAAGTACTGATTCATATTACAACATGGATTAATCCTAAAGACATTTGGCAAGTTCAAGTATCAAGATACAAGTGGTCGCCCTAAGACTTCATTTATATGAAGGGACCAACTTATGCAAAACCACACAATGCAGATTAGTGGTTGCCAGAGGCTAGGAGGAGGGCAGAATTGGGAATGGCTAGTAGTGGGTACCAAGTTTCTTTTCAGAAAAATGAAAAGGCTTTGGAAATGGATGATGAGGATGGTTGCACACATCTGTGAATATACTAAAAACCATTGAATTGAAAGCTTTTAAAAAGGGGAGTTTTATATCACATGAATAAATAATCTCTCAGCTCAATAAATAAAAAGTTGAAACCACAGGGGCGCCTGGGTGGCTTAGTCGGTTAAGCGTCCGACTTTCGCTTAGGTCATGATCTCGCGGTTTGTGGGTTCGAGCCCCGCGTCGGGCTCTGTGCTGACTGCCAGCTCAGAGCCTGGAGCCTGTTTCAGTCTGTGACTCCCTCTCTCTCTGACCCTCCCCTGCTCGCGGTGTCTCTCTCTCTCCTAGAAATAAATAAAACATTAAAAAAAAAAAAGTTGAAACCACAAAAAGATAGCACTATGCACTTATCAGAATGGCTAAAACCAAGAACAGCGGAAATACCAAATTCTGGCAGGAATGCCAAAAATTGGATCATTCACCTATTGTTGGTGAGAATGTAGATGATTTGGCCACTTTGGAAAATAGTTAGCAAGTTTCTTTTAAAATGAAAAACTTCCCATATGAGCCAGAAATGATACCCTTGGGCATTTACTGCAGAAAACTAGAAACTTAGGTCCACACAAAAACCTTACATGATTATCCAGAGTAGACTTATAATAGCCAGTAACTGGAAACTACCTAAATATGCTTTGGTGAGTGAACGGTTGAACAATGATGGTTTATCCTTAATAGAGAGTATTACTCAGCGATGAAAAGAAATAGAACTTCAGATTAACCTCAGAGAAATGATGCTGAGTGAACAAAGACAATCTCTAAAAAGTTACATACTGTGTGACACTCCTTATAGAACACCTGAAGTAACAATTCTAGATGGAGAGAGAACAGTTAGTAGTTGCCAGTGTTCAGGAATGGTCAAGAACGAAGATAATTGCTATAAAGGAGTAACACAAGGGAGCCTTGAGGTGATAGGACAGTCCTATACCTTAAATGTGGTAGTAAGGACAGGAAGCTATCCATGTGACAAAATTTCATCAAGTTGTATGTGTGTAGATGCAGTTTATATCTGGTAATGTTTGAAGCAGCTCTGTGCACTTGATCAGCCATTACCTGGTTTTGCTACTGCATTATAATTAACCAAGATGTTCCTAGTACAGAGAACAGGTAAGGGATACCAAACACCACTCTCCATTTCTTTACAGCTGCCTGTGAATCTATAATTATTCTAAAATAATATATTTTAAAAATGTAACCCTATAGTGACGGCATTAGTCAATGTTTAAGAGCAATGGTTGTGCCAATGAAACATTGAATTCTATGGCAGAAGAATAGAACGGACAGCCAGCACAATACAGCCACAAGCCATCTCAACTCTAGATGTCAGAGGGAATCTTCCTCTTAGTGAGAACTGCTCATACTCAAATCCAAATGAATGGATAAAGAGGATACACATACACACAATGGAATATTACTTGGCAATAAAAAAGAATGAAATCTTGCCATTTGCAACAACATGGATAGACCTAGAGTGTATTATCCTAAGCGAAATTAGTCAGAGAAAGATAAATAGGATTTCACTCATATGTGGAATTTAAGAAACACAATAGATGAACACAGGGGAAGGGAAAGAAAAATAAGATAAAAACAGAGAGAGAGGAAAACCATAAGAGACTCTTAAATACAGAGAACAAACTGAGGGTTGATGGAAGGGTGTTGGGTGAGGGGATGGGCTAAATGAGTGATAGGCATTAAGGAGAGCACATGTTGGGATGAGCACTGGGTATTATGTGTAAGTGATGAATCACTACATTCTACTCCTGAAACCATTATTACACTATATATTAACTAACTTGGATTTAAGGAAATTTTTTTTTTAAATGAGTGAAGAATCTCCAGCATGGACCCATTCACTTATGTATTCTCATTTTCCCTCAGTTCCCTGCCTTACAGCTCTACTCTGGGCCTTCACTCATGCTCTTCCTCTTTCCTCTCCACCTATCCAAATCCCTCCCATCTCAAAAGACCCAACAGCAGTACTCAGCCTTCCACGTGGGTTAACTTGATCTAAGTAGACACTGGAGTTAGGACTCCAAATTTTCTTCCATAAGCTTCATAATACACGACATAGTGCAAAGAACTCAGGAGCTACTCAAAAATTGTTGTGGATGAAATCAAAGCCTGTCTGCCTCATGATCTTCTCTTATTCTTGTGTGCTATGTGATGAGGGAGAATGTATACAGGGCATGAGAGCCACAATACAACGTTTCACACCTACTTGGTACTTTCAGTGTTTACATATCTCATTTATTACAGTGCCATGAATGAAGTATAGTAGGAATAATCAGACCCATTTTGTAGATAAGGGAACAGAGTTCAGAGTGGTTAAGTGATATTCAAAGTCACATTGGTACTGAAGCAAAGTTAGAACCCAAGACTCCTTCTAAAGCTCTATGAAGATGCAAATTGTCATCTTAAAACTTTTTTCACGTTTAATTCACATACAGTTATACTAGTTTTAAGTGTACAATATGACGATTCAACCATTTTATATATTTCTCAGTATTCATCATGTTAAGTGTACTTTTAATCTCCCATTTCCCCCCACCCCACCCATCTCCCCTCTGGCACCTACCAGTTTGTTCTCTTCTGTTTTGTTCCTTAAATTCCACATATAAGTGACATCACATGGCACTTAAAGTTTTTTTAAGGAGGCAAATCATTAGTTAATAGACGCAGATCTTAAAGCAAGTCTAACATTTTGCTGCACAAAATAGGGTATTTAGCCAACACCTTGGGGGTGGCCAAGACCTTGTAAGAACAGGACACAGAGTAACTACCTTAAAAAGTAGGGACAGAGTAGTGGACTGATCAAGGACAAATTGGAAGAACATACGAAACGCTCTACTTCCCAAGTATATCCAAAATCCAGCCATTTCTCTCCAGAACCACTGCTATTGCTAATCAAGCTTTTATCACACCAATCAGTTTATTCCATTTAATGGCTCTCCATAGTCCAAAGGGCTATACACTTCCTACCGATGCTTAGAAAATTCGAAGTAGTCTGGCTCCTGCTGACCTCTCCAAATCCACCTTGTTCCATTGTCTCACCAACAACCATGCTCCCTTCACATTTTTGCATCCCTTATGCATGCTAGGCATGCCAATGGCACTGGCTTTTTCTTTTACCTGAAATGCTTGTCTGCCTGACTCTGTATGGCTAGCCCTGTGGGATTCAGATTTCAGTGTATCTTTTCAACCTAAAGCTACCTGTTCCTCTCCATCATACCATCCTCTTAATTCTTCGCCAAACACTCATGATTGTCTGACATTTTTCTTATTGAATGATGTATTGATTGATAAATTGACTGCCCCTCCCTCACTCTGCTGTAATGTAAGACCCAAAGGGCAAGGAGCTCTTTAATAATATGCATCAAAAAAGGTATGAATGAATGAATGAATGAATGAATTAGAACATCACTCTACATACTTCACAGTTTGGGCTCATTCTGACCAAAGAAATGGCTTAGTAAGGACAATCTCAGAGTAGGCTCATCATTTTCACCTAAAAAGTAAGTGAATCCTACATACCTCAAAAGCACTTTCAAAGCCATGTATTATACAGGTCACCTTACAATATCCAGATCAAGGCCTCTCTCTTCTCTGAACTCTTCTAAACCCTAAGGCCTTATTGGTCCCTTTTTTCTCTGACTTCCTAAAGCTTCTATTTTCCTCATCCCTGATGTGGTATTTAATAATCCCCTAATTTATAATAGTTTAAGGCCCTACCATGTGAGGAAATCACGCTAGGTCCTGGGACTACAGTGAATAGTAGTCTATATGGAATTTACACTCTGAATGGGGGACAAAGATATTAAACCAGTATTTGCACAAATAATTACTTGACTGTATTTGTTATAAGTGCCACAAAGAAACTGAAGTTTGTGCTAATAGCATAAAACAAAGACAAGACCAGACCAGCTGAGTGAAGAAAGCACAGTAGGTAGAAAGTAGGTCAATAAAGTACTAGTTATTCTTTAAGCAGGTATGGGAGGCAGGAAACCACAGAACAGGAAGGATAGAAAAACATTAATAGAATGGACACAGAGTCAGGTGACCATTGTCTCACTTCCAGCTTGGTCACTGTCTCCCCACATTCCACTGGACTTATCTGGGCTCAGTTGATTCAGTGGGGGGTATGAAGAACACAAATAATGTTTAGTGTTTACAGAACCCTCTGGAAAAAAAACTTTCATTTTCCAGAGATGCAATAATTTAATCCCAAAAAACAAAATATTAAGCACACAGTAATTATATGCTAGGGATGAAGATCGATAAAGATGAATGGGCTTGCCCAGGATTAACATTACTAAGTGGGTAGTTTCTCAATTAGAAGCTCCATGTCCTGAAGCCCAGCCCTGGTTCTTTCCAAAGGCATCCATGGTCTTCCACAATGTGGTCCAACCCTAACTATGCACTTTTCCACTGTTCTCAAATGCTGGATGCCCAACTGCTGAAATCATCCCAAGATCAATGCATCCGCCAAGCCCTGTGAAACTCTGGGCCCCCATGTGATGTCACATAACCCTCTTTCACAGTTCAGACTGTGAAATGTCCCCCATCCTGAACGTTCAGCTCAAGTACCATCTCCTCTTCTATTCTCCCATCACCGAATTCATATACAGCAGTGGTTCTCAAAGTGTTAGGATTCCTGGGGGACCCCAAGATCCTTTCAGCGCATCCAAGGGCACAAACTATCTTCAGAATAATACTGAGATGTCTTTGTCAATGGATTGGCATTTGCACTGTTGGTACTGAAACAAAGCAAAGCAAAACTAGCATTGGCACCTGGTGCAAATCAAGGCACTGGCATCAAATTATACTACTAGTCATTGTACTCTTCAGTGTTCTGTGTTGGCAGAAAAGGCAAGCTTAAATTAGGATCTTTGGTAAAGCAGTAAAAATCATTAATTAAATCCTGACCCTTGAATACACTTTAATACTCTGAAGAAACCGGAAGCACACAAAAAACACTATGGCTACTTATCAAAGTACAAAGATGATCCCAAGGAAAGGCACTTAGGTGATTGCACTCTGAGCTGATCTAGTGGTTTTCTTCCTGAAACACTATTTTCACTTAAAAAAATTCAAACTAGGGGCGCCTGGGTGGCTTAGTCGGTTAAGTGTCCGACTTTCGCTTAGGTCATGATCTCGTGGTTCGTGGGTTCGAGCCCCGCGTCGGGCTCTGTGCTGACTGCCAGCTCAGAGCCTGGAGCCTGTTTCAGTCTGTGACTCCCTCCTCTCTGACCCTCCCCTGCTCACGCGCTCTCTCTCTCTCTCCTAGAAATAAATAAAAACATTTTAAAAAAATTAAAAAAAAAAAATTCAAACTATACTTATCCAGATTTGAATATCCAATAGACATTTTCTTTAAAATGGAGAAAGTAAGCCTGTCATTTCAAAAAAAAAAAACAAAACAAAAAACCCTCATGGTATTTCTTGCCAGGGATAAAATTCAAATTTCAAGCAAAAATTGAAATTTTGGGAAACTTAGCACCATGTGCTTGACATTTTCCCAATGCTAAAAGACTTTCTTCATGAGACTGATGGTGATATTAATAGGATTTTTAAATACAGTATAATTAAAAGTCTCAATTTGCAAGATTTGTGTCCCTCTGTGAACTAATTTTCCATATAGCCAAATCATCATGTTGCAAAATCACACATGGGTTTAAAAAAAACAGTTAAAGTACAAGACAGGGCCACATGGGTGGCTCAGTAGGTTAAATATCCTGGCTCTTGGTTTCAGTTCAGGTCATGATCTCATGACTTGGGAGTTTGAGCCCTGCATCAGGCTCTGTGCTGACAGTGCAGAGCCTGCTTGGGATTCTGTCTCCCTCTCTCTCTGCCCTTCACTATCTCTCCCAAAAATAAATAAAGTACAAGACAGACTAAAGACAGATTTTCCCGTAGGAATGCAAAATTTTCATTGAGAAGGTTTCAGATTCTGCACTGCAACTAACTTTTAAGAGACTCGCTTTTTGAGTTCTGATGTGGTATTTTCTTGATTTTACAATTTTCGCGATTCATTGTAGACTCAAAACTCATTTTAAAAACTACAGATCCTCTTTCCCATTTCTATTTGCTCTTGATCATGAGAAAACCAAGTAAATGCTGTTCTCTCCATCCCTGCAGTATGTTCTACCCAAGCCTGACCAAATGTTCCTAATGGTCCCAGTCAAATAGAAACTTTGAGTTCCAGTGCCATTCAAGATAAAATAAGCTGAACACAGCCTATGACTCCTACTGATGACAAGTAAAGTCTCTGGACATAAGACAAAAAGCAACTACCTGAGGACTCTGAAAACTAAACAGTTAAAGACAATGAAACTTGAACCAAAGGAGGCTGGATCATGCAACTGTGCACTACCAATTCCAGGACAAATTCCTTACTCCGATCCAGAAGACCCAGGAAAGGGAACCCAGCCTACTACAGAGTATGGAGTAAGTCTCTGGATTTCTTCTCTTTTTCTTTTTTCTCACCCACCTTGTCCTAAGGCCAATGAAGTCTCAGGTTTGTCTGGTCACTGTGATATACGGAAGTAAAACTAGGTAACCTGTGTTGACCTATCAAAGAAACTTAATGAGTAGTTTAAAGCCTTCCAACAAAAGAAAACTCCAGAATCAAATTATTCACTGAAGAATTCTGCCTTACTGGTATGGACTTAATTGTGTCCCTACAAAATTCAGATTTTGAAGCCCTAACTCCTACTACCTCAGAAAATGACTGTATTTGGAGACAAGGGCTTTAAAGAAGTCATTAAGTTGAAACAAGGTCATTAGGGTATGCCCCAATCCCATTTGATGAGTATCTTAGACGTAGAGGAGATCAGGATGCAGGGAAAGACACTAGGGAAGCTCACACACAAAGAGTAACATGTGAATAGGCAGCAAGAGCACAGCCATCTGCAAGCCAAGAAGGGAGGCCTCAGAGAAACCCAACCCTGCTGGCACCTTCCTCTTGAATTCTAGCCTCCAGAACTGCCAGGAAAAAAATTTGTTGTTTAAACCACTCCTTGTATGGCATTTTGTTATGGTATCTCTAGCAAACTAATCAGTACTTAACAACAAAAAATCACCAATTCTACACAATCTCATACAAAAAATCTTAATAAAATTTCATCCAGGAAGAGGAGAGAAGGAGAGAACAAAACTCATTTTGTGAACTTCGTATTACCCTGACACTTTGATTACAAAGAATCAAGAATACAGATATTTCACATAAAAAGGTGTAAGGGCACCTGTATGGCTCAGTCAGTTGAGCGTCCAACTTTGGTTCAGGTCATGATCTCATAGTTTGTGGGTTCAAGTACCACATTGGGCTCCACACTGATGGTGAGGAGTCTGCTTGGGATCCTCTCTTGTCATGCTCTCTCAAAATAAATAAACTTCAACCAAAAAAAAAAAAAAAAGATGTGGGGCGCCTGGGTGGCTCAGTTGGCTAAGCTTCCGACTTTCGCTTAGGTCATGATCTCACGGTTCGTGGGTTCGAGCCCCGCGTCGGGCTCTGTGCTGACTGCCAGCTCGGAGCCTGGAGCCTGTTTCAGTCTGTGACTCCTTCTCTCTCTGACCCTCTCCTGCTCATGCTGCCTCTCTCTCTCTCCCCTAGAAATAAATAAAAAACATTAAAAAAATTAAAAAAAAAAAAGATGGCAGAATAGGGGATCCTGAGCTCACCTCATGCCACAAACACACCAAGTCTACAGCTACATGTAGAACAAGTCTCCCTAAAGATAATAACCTAAAAACTAGCAGAACAGATCTAACACAGCCAGACATATAAAGAAAAGGCCACATCAAGAAGCGTAGGAGAGGCAGACACAGTCTAATCAGGACCCACACCTCTAGCATGGCAACCCACAAACAGGAGGGCTATTACAGGGATTAAAGTCCTCCATGAGAAGCGAGGGGTTCAAACCCTACTTGGGCATGCTTCACCCTGAGGACATGCACCAAGATGAGCCACCATAGTGTCTGGCTTTAGAAAAATCAGTGGAACTTAACTCCAGGAGAACAGAAGGCTACAGAAAACCCAGACTACACTTTTTTTTTTTAAATATTTTTATTTATTTCTAGGAGAGAGAGAGAGAGAGACAGCGTGAGCAGGGGAGGGTCAGAGAGAGAGGGAGTCACAGACTGAAACAGGCTCCAGGCTCCGAGCTGGCAGTCAGCACAGAGCCCGACGCGGGGCTCGAACCCACGAACCGCGAGATCATGACCTAAGTGAAAGTCGGACGCTTAACCGACTAAGCCACCTAGGCGCCACAGACTACACTCTTAAAAAGGCTCCAACTCACTTGCTCCACCAACTCACTTGCTCCACCAACTCACTTGCTCCACCAACTCACCTGCTCCACCAACTCACTTGCTCCAAGACCCCGCACAGAGGCAACAACTTGAAAAGCACCTGGACCATACATGAAGGACAGGAACTGACCAATTTTAGGGAGAGTGCCAGAGAGGCAGGGATCTGTTGGAATTTCATCCAGAAACGTTAAATGCTGGCAGGTGCCATTTTTCTTGACTTCTTTGGCCTGGCTAGCCTGACATAGGTGGGGACCAGTTCTGACACTTTCCATCTACCATGCTAGCACCACTTGTGCCATCCCTGCACTGCACCGCAAACATGCCCAACCTACCCATCCCAGTAGATGCCCCTTTAATGTGGTTCCTGCCACACCACATCTGGCAGGTGGCCTTGGCAAAATCAGCTTCCACCCCACCATACTCAGCACACATCCTTGGCCAAGATCAGTACCCACCCCCATCAGCTCCTGCTGTGCCAGATATGCACCCCCCCAATTCAGCTCCCACCCTGCTACACCTGGTGGGTGGCCTCAGCTATAAAAGCACCTCCCCTCAATTGTCCCCCATCCTGCTACACCCAGCAGGTGTCCTCAGCTGGGACCAGCTTCCCCACAAAGTGGCTCCTGTCTCCCCAGATATGGCTGATGGTCTCAGAACCAGTGGTCCACCAAATGGCCCCTGGCAAGGGGTAGAGGATCAAGTCCTACACCACAGTACACACAGCAACCACAGGTGGAAATCTCAGCCAGCTACTCATCAGCCCCACCCACCTGCATGCCCCCTTGTCTCAGCCCAGCCAGGACAGGAGGGTGCATGTACCCACAAAGGGGACACCATGGGACACCTGGTTCTGATGACCAGTGCAACTGCACTTCTGGGCTCCAAAGGACTCCTCCTACCTAAGGGCCACTCCTTCAAGACCAGAGGATGTAGCTGATCTACAAAAACACAGAGAGCCAGGCAACATGAGGAGGCAGAGGAGAGTGTTCCAAATCCAAGAAGACAACAAAACCTCAGAAAAAAGATCTAAATGAAATGAAGATAAATGATATGCCTGATAAGGTACTCAAAGTAATCATCATAAAGATGCTCACCAAGCCTGGAAGAAGAATGGATGAAAACAGTGAGAAATTCAACAAAGAGAAAATATTTTTTAAAAAATCAGAGCTGAAGAACACAATAACTGAAATGAAAAATCCATTGGAAGGATTAAATTGCCTAGTAAAGGATGCAGAAGAACTGAGCAGTGATCTGGAAGATAGGGTAGTGGAAATCCTCCAAGAGGAACAGCACAAAGAAAAACAAATTTTAAAAAATGAAGATATTTTAAGGGACCTCTGAGATAACATCAAGCTGATGAACATTCCCATCATTGTAGTTCCCAGAAAGAGAAGAGAAAGGGGCAGAATACTTATTCGCAGAAATAACAGCTGAAGGCTTCTTTAACCTGGTGAAGGAAACAAACATCTAGGGCCAAGAATTACAGAGAGCCACAAGCAAAATGAATCCAAATATGTTCACACCAAGACATATAATAATTATAATGTCAAGAGTGAAAGATAAAAAGAGAACCCTAAAGGCAGCAAGAAAAAACCAACTGGTTATATACAAGAGAACATCCATAAGACCATGAGCAGATTTTCCAGCAGTAACTTTACAGGTGAGGAGGGAGTAAAACAAGATACAATCTATGTGCTGAAAGAAAACACTACAACGATGAATACTTTCAGAATTGGAGAGACAAAGAGTTTCCCAGACAGGCCAAAGATAAAGGAGTTCATCATGACTAAAATGGCCTTACAGAAATGTTACAGGTACCTTAAGCAGAAAAGGCCATAAACAAACATAAGAAAACTGTGAAAGGAAAAATCTTCTTGATAAATGCAAACAAGAGTGAAGATAGTATATCGACTACTTATAAAGTTAGTATGAAGGTTAAAAGACAAAAACAGCCTAATCAACTAGATCTACAATTATTTAAGGGATACACAAAATAAAAAGAGGTCATATAGAATGCAAATTACATAAAACATGGAGGAATTTTAATGCAGTGCTCATAGAATGTGTTAGACTTTAAGGAACCAACAATTTAAAATAGACTGTTCTAGGGGCGCCTGGGTGGCTCGTTTAAGCATCTTTTTTTTTAAAAATATATCTTATTGTCCAGTTTGCTAACATACAGTATATACAGTGTGCTCTTGGCTTCAGGAATGGATTCCGGTGATTTATCACTTACATACAATACCCAGTGCTCATCCCAACAAGTGCCCTCCTCAATGCCCATCACCCATTTTCCCCTCCCCCCCCCCTTTTTCCCTGTTTGTTCTCTGTATTTGTCTCTTATGGTTTGCCTCCCTCTCTGTTTGAAACTATTTTTCCCCTTCCCTTCCCCCATGGTCTTCTGTTAAGTTTCTCAAATTCTACACATGAGTGAAAACATATGATATCTATCTTTCTCCGACTGACTTATTTCACCTAGTACAATACCCTCCAGTCCCATCCCTATTGTTGCAAATGGAAGATTCCATTATTTCTCATTGCCAAGTAGTATTTCATTGTATACATAAACCACATCTTCTTTATCCATTCATCAGTTAATGGACAATGTGGGCTCTTTCCATAATTGGGCTATTGTTGAAAGCGCTGCTATAAACATTGGGGTACATGTGCCCCTATGAATCAACACTCCTGTATCCCTTGGATAAATACCTAGTAGTACAATTGCTGTATCATAGGGTAGTTCTATTTTTAATTTTTTGAGGAATCTCCACACTGTTTTCCAAAGTGGCTGCACCAGTTTCTGTTCTCACCAACAAGCATCTAACTCTGGACTTCGGTCCAGGTCATGATCTCACAGTCCATTGGTTCAAGCCCTGCATCAGGCTTACCATGGTCTGTCTGTCACTCTCTATCTACCCCTCTCCCACTCTCTCATTCTTGCATGAGCACTCTCTCCTTCCCTCAAAAAATTTTTAATTTAAAAAAATAGACTTATACATAGGATGTTATATATAAACCTCATGGTAACCACAAACCAAAAAACTTCAAATAGATACACAAATAATAAAGAAAAAGAAATCCAAGCATAACAGTAAAGTCATCCAAGCACAAGGGGGAAAAAAGGGCAAGAGAAGATGTCAACAGAATAACTACCAAAAAAAAAAAAAAAAAAAAAAAACACTATATACAAAGACAAACTCAAAATGGATTAAAGACCTAAATGTAAAACCTGAAACCATAAAATTCTTAGAAGAAAATATAAGCAGTAATTTCTCTTACACTGGCAAAAGAAACATCTTTCTGGATAGGTCTTCTCTGGCAAGGGAAACAAAAGCACAATTAAATCACTGGGACTGCATCAACACAAAAAGCTTTGCACAGCAAACAACACAACGGCAACCTACTGAGTGAAGTACATATTTGCAAAGGATATATCCGAATAAGGGTTAGTTTCCGAAATATAAATAACTTACACAACTCAACACCAAAAAAGCAAATAATCCAATTTCAAAATGGGCGAAGATGGGACACACCTAGGTGATTCAGTCACTTAAGCCTTTGACTCTTGATCTTGGCTCAGGTCATGATCCTACAGTTCCTGAGATCAAGCTCTGCATTGGGTTCTGCACGGACAGCACGACTGCTTAGAATTCTCTTTCCCTCTATCTGCTGCTCTCCTGTTCTCAAAATAAATAAATCAACTTAAATTTTTTTAATTAAAAAAGTTTTTTTTTAATGGGCAAGGGACATGAATAGACTTTTTTCTAGAAAAGACCTACAAATGGCCAAGAGATACATGAAAAGGTGTTCAATATCATTCATCATCGGGGTAATGCAAAGTAAAACCACAATGAGGCATCCCTTTACATCTGTCAGGATGCCTAAAATAAAGAAGAAATAACATGTATTGGCAAGGATGCAGAGAAAAAGGACCCCTGGTGCACTGTTAGAAGGACTGCAAATTGATCCAGCCATTGTGGAAAATAGTAAGGTGGTTTCTCCAAAAAGTAAAAATAGAATTACCATATGATTCAGTAATTCCACTACTGGATATTTACTCCAAGAAAAAAAAAAACACTAATTTGAAATGATATATGCATCTCTAGGTTTCCTGCAGCATGATTTATAATAGTAAAGATAGCATTATAAGTGACCATCCATAGACAAAGAAGCAATTTAAGTGTCCATTCATAGACAATTGGATAAAGAACATGTGGGGTAGAGGTGCCTGGGTGGCTCAGTTGGTTAAGTGTGCAACTTTGGCTCAGGTCATGATCTCACAGTTCCTGGGTTTGAGCCTCACATAGAGCTGTGTGCGGACAGCTCAGAGCCTGGAGCCTGCTTTGGATTCTGTGTCTCCCTCTTTCTCTGCCCTTCTCCCACTCATGCTCTGTCTCTCTCAAAAAATAAATAAAATCATTATTTAAAAAGATGGGGGGTATATATATGCAAAGGAGTATTACTCAGCCATATAAAGGAGACCTTGCCATTTACAAAAACATGAATGGATCTAGAGGGTATAATGCTAAATGAAATAAATCAGTCCAAGAAAAGCAAATACCATATGATTTTATGCATATGTGGAATTTAAGAAACAAGAGGACAAAAAATAGATGAAAAAAAAAACAAAACAAAACAAAAAAACAAGAAAAAGTCTCTTAAACACAGAGACCAAACCATTTGCTGCCAGAGAAAAGAAGGGTGAGGAACTGGGTGTATTAAAGACAATTAAGGGTATATTTATCGTGATGAGTACTGAGGAATGTATAGAATTGCTGAATCATATTGTGCACCTGAAACAAAGATAACATTCTAGGACGATTATACTTGAAAAAATAAAATTCTACCAAAAAAACCCCCAGAAAACTAACAAAAAGGAAGTATTACTTAGTTAACCAAGAATTACTTTAAATGTAAATCATCTAAATACTCCAATCAAAAGACAGAAGGTGGCAGAATGGGTCAAAAAAAAGCAGGACTCATCTATATCCTGCCAATAAGAGACTCACTTCATACCTAAAGACATTTACTATGGACTGAAAGTGGAGGGATGTAAAAAGATATTTCATGCAAATGGAAATGAAAACAAAAGCTGAGGTAGCAACTTATTAGACAAAAACAGACTTTGAAACAAAGACTGTCACAAGAGGCAAAGAAGTGCATTACATAATATAATAATATAAAGAAATCAATCCAACAAAGGACATAACAATTATAAATACCTACATAGCTAACATAGAAGCACATAAATACATCAAGTAAATATTAACAGACATAACAGACATTAACAGACATAACAGACATAAAAAATTTTTAAGTAATACACTCAGTGACAGTCTTCAATATCCCATTCACAGTATTGATATATCAGTCAGACAGAAAATCAATAGGGAAACAATGGCTTTAAACGGCACATTAAACCTGATGGATTCAACAGGGGCATTTCATCCAACAAAATATACATTCTCCTCAAGTGCACATGGAAAAGTCTCCAGTATAGAACACAAGTTAGGCCACATGATAAGTCTCAATAAATTTAAGAGGACTAAATTCTATCAAGCATCTTTTCTGACATCAAAAGTATGAAACGAGAAATTACAAGAAAACATTGGGAAAACCCCAAATACATGAAGACAAAACAATATGCTACTAGCTCACCAACAGGTCATGGAAGAAATCAAAAAGGAAAAAAAAAAAAAAAACTCCTAGAGATAAATGAAATTAGAGACACAATGTTCCAAAATCTGGGAAACATAGTAAAAGCATTTATTTCCAAGGGAGAGGTTTATAGCAATATACCCCTATGTCAAAAGAAAACAAAAATCTCAAGCAATTTAACTTTACACCTAAATCAACTAGAAAAAAGACAAAGCCCAAAGTTAGTAGATGGGAGGAAATAAAGATCCAAGGAACAATAAACGACACAGAGACTAAAATTACAATAGAAAAAGATCAAACTAAGAACTGGTTCTTTAAAAAAAGATAAACAAAACTAGTAAGTCTTTAACCAAATCAAGGAAAAAAGACTTACATTCAGAAATGAAAGAGAAGTTACAACTAACACTACAAAAATACAAAGGGTAAGAGAATACTACCAACAATTATAGAACAACAAACTGGAAAACCTAAAAGAAATAGATACATTCCTAAAAACATATAAACTTCCAAGACTGAATCAGGAATAAATATAAAATCTGAACAGACTCAGTTATGAAAATGTCTCAGTAATAAAAAATTCCCAAACAGAAGTCCAGGACCAGACACTTTCACAGGTGAGTTTTACGAAACATTTAAAGTAGAGTTAATATCTATCCTTCTCAAACTATTAAAAAAAAATTAAAGCAAGTTTTCCAAATATATTCTACAATGCCAGCATTACTCTAATATCAAAACAAGGACACAACAACCACCAAGAAAAAAAATTATAGGCCAATATCCCTGAGGAACATAGATGCAAAAATCCTCAACAAAATATCAGAAAGCCCAATTCAAAAATTAATTAGAAGGATCATTCCCCACAGCCAAGTGGGATTTATTCTGGGGATCATTCAGGACCCACAGAACTGAACATGATACACTACATTCACAAAAAGAATAAAAACTAGATTATCTCAATAGATGCAGAAAAAGCATTTGACAAAACTCAACATCCATTTAGGATAAAGAATTTCAACAAACGGTACAGAAGGAACGTACCTCAGCATTATACGACCATGTATGCAAAAACACAGCTGACATCATGTTCAACGATGCTTTTCCCCTATAACCAGGAACAAGATAAGGATATCCACTCTTGTCACTTTTATGCAACATAGTACTGCAAAGCCCTAGCCAGAGAAACTAGGCAAGAAATTCCAAATTGGAATGGCAGAAATACAACTTTCTCTATTTGCAAATGATAGGACATTAAATATAGGAAGCCCTAATATGCAAAATTAATATACAGATATCTGTTGCAATTCTATATACTAATAATGAACATTAAGAAAAATTAAGAAAACAATCCAACTTTCAATCATACCAAAAATAATAAAATGCCTAGGAATTAATTTAACCAAGAAGGTGAAACATCTATACTGTAAAAATTATAAGGCACTGATGATGTAAGTTGAACACACATAAATGGAAAGACATACCATGCTCATGGATTGGAGAAGTTAGTATTGTTAAAATGTCCACATTACCCAAAGCAATTTATACATTTAATTCCTATCAAAATACCAACAGCACTTTTCCATAGAAACAGAACAATCCTAAAATTTGTATGGAACCACAAAAGACCATGAATAGCCAAAGCCATCTTGATAAAGAACAACAAAGCTGGAGGTATCATCTTCCACATCTCAAACTATACTAATGTATAGTAATCAAAGCAGTATGGTACAGGCACAGTAATAGACACACAGATCAAAAGAACAGAATAGACAGCTCAGAAATAAAAATATACATATGTAGTTAATTAACCTACAAAGGAGAAGGCAGGAATACAGTAGAGGGAAGAGATGGTCTCTTCAATAAACAGCGTTGGAAACACCGAACAAAAACAAAGAATGAAACAGGACCACTTTCTTATACCATATAGAAAAATAAACTCTAAATGGACTAAAACTTCCAAATATAAGCCCTGAAACTATAGAACTCCTGAAAGAAAACATAGTAAACTCCTGGACATCAGTCTGAACAGGACTGATATTTTTCCATCAGCCTCCTCAGACGAAAGCAACAAAAATAGAAATTTAAAAAATGGAGACTCATAAAACTAAAGCATTTTGCACAGTGAAAGAAACCAACCAAATCAAAAGGCAACCTACTGGATGAGAGAAAATATCTGCAAATGATCTATCCCATAGGAGGTTAACATCCAAAACAAAGAACTCCCATAACACCAAAAAACAATCCGATTTAAAAATGGGCAAAGTACCTGACTAGACACTTTTCTGGAGACATACAGATAGCCAACACACATGGAAAAATGTTCAACATCACTCCCATCAGGGAAACACAAACCAAAAGCACCATGAGGTACCACCTCATGCTTGTTAAGACAACTATTATCCAAAAACTAAAAGATACATGCATCGGCAAGGTGTGGAGAAGAGGTAGGTCTCTCCTATGCTGTTGATATCAATGTAAATTGGTGCCACCACTATGGAAAACAGCATAGAGCTTCCTCAGAAAATTAAAAATACAACTACCATGTGGTCCAGCAATCCCACTTCTGGGTATAAACCCAAATTGGATGAACTCAGTACCTTGAAGAGATTTCTGCACTCACACGTTCAGTGCAGTATTTTTCACAGTAGCCAAGATACAGAAACAACCTACATGTCCACTGACAAAGAGATAAAGACACTGTGGCATATACACACAAGATTTTTCAGCCATTTAAAAGAAGATCCTGCCATTTGCAACAATGAACGAAGGATGGTCCTTTAGAGCATTATGCTAAGTGAAGTTAGAGTAGGTCAAATACCATATGATCTCAGATACATGTGTAATCTAAAAAAAACAAAAAAACATACAATGAGATACCATCACACATCTATTAGAATGTCTGTATTTTCTGACCATACCAAGGACACAGATGAGGATGCAGAACAATTGGGGTTCTCATACATTGCTAATGGAAATCAGAGACATTACAGCCACTCTCAAAAAACAATTTTACAGTTTCTTACAAGGATAAATATACACCTACCTTTTGGCCCAGTGAACATATTATAGGCATTTACCCAAGACATACTGAAACATAGGTTCATAGAAAAACTTGTACATGCATCTTTATGGATGCTCCAGTAGCCTAAAATTGTGAACTTAAATCTCTTCTCAACTGAGGACTAGATAGTTAAAACTGTGGTCCATCCCTACAATGGAATATTCAGCAATTAAAAAAAAAAAAACTAAGTACATAACAAGCAAATTTCAAGTGCATTATGCTAAGTAAAAGCTACCAAAAAAAAAAAAAAGCAACATAGTGTATGATTCCATTCATATGGCATTCTGGAAAATGTACAACTAGTGTTAGAGAACAAATCAGTGGTTCCCACAAGTTCAGGTTAGGGAAGGGTCTGACCAAAAAAGGGCAGAAGGGAGGGTCTTTGTAGTGATGGTACTTTTCTGCACTGTGATTGTAGTTGTGATTATATATCAAAACTCCTAATAGCATATGAAAGACAGCAAATTTTACTATATATGGATTTTAGATATTCGTTTAAAAAAAAAAAATCAGACAGAAAGACACGTCTCTGGATGAGAGAAGTTTTCATTTAACAAATGCTCAAGGCCCATAAAAAAAAAAAATGGACCAAATAGGGGTGCCTAGGTGGCTCAGTTGATTAAGCATCTGACTTCAGCTCAAGTCATGATCTCACAGTTGGTGGGTTCAAGACCCACATCAGGCTCTGTGCTAACAGTTCAGAACCTGGAGCCTGCTTTGGATTCTGCGTCTCCCTCTCTCTGTTCATGCTCTCTCTCTCTCTCAAAAATAAAGAAACACTAAAAAACATTTTTTTTAATTGGACCAAATACACAAAAGTAAATAAAATAGATCTCCCTGCCCTTGGGTAATTTAGTCTACTTGAGTAGGCAGTGTCTTAAGAGTGGGAAAACAAGGGGCGCCTAGGTGGCTCAGTTGGTTGAGCGTCCGGCTTCAGCTCAGGTCACGATCTCATGGTTCGTGGGTTCGAGCCCCATGTCGGGCTCTGTGCTGACTGCCAGCTCAGAGCCTGGAGCCTGTTTCAGATTCTGTGTCTCCCTCTCTCTGACCCTCCCCTGTTCGCACTGTCTCTCTCTCTCACAAATAAAAAACATTAAAAAAAAAAAAGAGTGGGAAAACAAAGACCACGTGGTGTAAACAGGATGGCTGCCATCTTTAAATACAACAAGACACCTCCCCTCAACTACTTTGTCCTGTCACCTGTAGCCGTATACATGTTAAGCCATCCACAGGCAAACTTCATCAAAGAGTTGTCCACCCTCACTCATGCCCCATAACTCTTCTCTTTTAGGGAAGTTTAGGTCTTCAGTTAGACCACCAAAGAGAGGTTAGTCTTCAGTCATCATCTTACTTGACTTCTCAACACCTTTTGGCTCTAGTGATCACTCATACTTTTAGAAATACTCTGTACCCTGGACTCTCCTAGTTTTCCCTTTCTCTCTCTGACTGCTCTTTCTCAACCAGGTTTCCCAGTCCACAAGGCTTAATCCTACCTTAGACCCATGCTCTGCTCTTCCTATGTACTCTCCCCTGGCAATCTCATTCACATCCAGTCTCAATGGACATCTAATTATTGTTAAGTCCCAAAGGTCTATCTTCCACTCAGACCTCTTAATGCTCCAAAGTTAGAGATCCAACCACCCATCCCAGATCTTACTTGGCTCAAAAATGACTTAGATGGCTCAAAAACACTAACTCACTATGTCCAACATCTGACGTGAATTCCCCCAGCAAACCTTTCCTATCTGCATTTCTCAGGGTTGGTCCTGGGAGACAGTTTACATGCCAGAAACACAGGAATTATCTTTGACCCTCCCCCACCTCCTTTCCCACCAAACCATCAGCAATATGTACTAATTTCATTTCCTAAATCACTCTCAAATGTCCCTCCTTTACTCCATCCCTACTGCCTCTACCCTAGTCCAGCAACTGTCTGGTAGCTTTAGAAGCACTCCCTGTTCTCATCACATCATTTGGATTTCCCCCAATCCAGTTGGTTTTCCAAAATGTAAATTTGATCCCATCATCCCTTCCTTTCAAATCAGAAAAGCCTTCTGATTCACAGAACAAAGCCCAGATCTTCACGAAGTCTGACCCTGCCTCAAGCTCTTGCCTCATCCTTCTTACTCCCTTTGCTCCAGACACAGGAGCTTTCTTTCATGCCCTCAAACGTACCATGTACTCTGCTACCACAAGGTCTTTCCACAGACGGTCCTTCTTCGGACGGTCCTCGTCTCTCCCTGATCCCAATGTTAACTAGGAGGTCACTTCATCCACCAGATCTTAGCTCCAGTATCAGTTCAGCAGAGAAGGCATCCTTTACTTCTAAGTCCAGTCAGATTCCCCAAATTTTTTTGGAACATTAGCTTGCATTTAAAGTTATGAAGTCATTAATGGGGTCTTTTGTTTGTATCAATCACCCACAGTAGGATTACAAGCTTTAGGAGATCAGGGACTTTGTATTTTGCTCAACGTTGAAAGTCTCCCATCTAACAAGGTAGCTGCTTTGTAGTAGGTACAAGTATTTGCTAAATATTGGAGTCGGCACTCCCACAAAATGAGGTATGTATAATATCAAACATGTATGCACTCCGTAATAGCAATGTCCTGGAAACAGATCCAACTACCTGTTAACAGAGAGCTTGTGATTAAATTTATTGTGACTCATGCATAGAATGGAGTACACTTTCAGCTCTTCTTTTTATTTATTTCTAGGAGAGAGAGAGAGACAGCGTGAGCAGGGGAGGGTCAGAGAGAGAGGGAGTCACAGACTGAAACAGGCTCCAGGCTCTGAGCTGGCAGTCAGCACAGAGCCCGACGCGGGGCTCGAACCCACGAACCGCGAGATCATGACCCAAGCGAAAGTCGGACGCTTAACCGACTAAGCCACCCAGGCGCCCCCACTTTCAGCTCTTTAAGGCAACTTTATCTGCATTGATATAGAAAGATCCCCAAGATCTATTTGTGAATAAAGGCAAGGTATGCCAAAGTAAATGGAGTGGCCTGCCATTTGTGTAAAAGAACACAATAAATATACAAGTCTGAATTCTTTGTTGGATGAAAATACCCATTAAACATTTATAAGAAACTAGTAACAGTAGCTACTTGTTTGAAGGGTAGATGGAAAACAGGTGGGTGGGTGTCA
Organism: Proteles cristata cristata; assembly: GCA_017311185.1. Lineage (NCBI taxonomy): Eukaryota > Metazoa > Chordata > Mammalia > Carnivora > Hyaenidae > Proteles > Proteles cristata. The sequence goes on along the minus strand of JAESUZ010005656.1, from coordinate 82,407 downwards.
GAGGTGGGAAAAAAACTACTACCATTTTATACTTCTAGATTTGGGGACCCACTTGAGCCACTCAACATGTGCAAATTAGGTTATTAACCCATAAAAAATAGGAGTCCTTGTCCCACGGGATACCAATAACCCCACCTCAGAACGTTCCCAGCAGTCCATCACACTACCTTAAACACATCTCAGATGGGAGACGGAGACTGGCCACCTCCTCTACTGAGCCAGCTCCACAATCATCCCATCTTGAATATGGCAATGCTATTTGGGAAAGTAACAGTCTTCAAAAATTCCCCCCAACTCTGGCATCTGTCTCAGATGAACAGATCCCTTTTATATTTTCATACCCCACATTATTTAAGTTTATTTTGAGCGAGAGAGAGAGAGAGAAGAGAGAGCACACGCGCATACCACATGGGGTGTGGGAAAGGGCAGAGACAAAAGAAGAGAGAGAGAGAATCCCAAGCAGGCTGTGCACCATCTTTGCAGAGCCCAGTGCAGGGCTCAGTCTCACAAACTGTGAGATCATGACCTGAGCCAAAATCAAGAGTTGGGCACTTACCCAGCTGAGCCACCCAGGCACCCTTACCCAAAGCGATCTTAACCCTTATATTCCACAACCATTATGGCCACCCTGTATCTCTACGTCTTAACAACTAGAGTTAACCATCAAAGAGGGGTTCTCTACAACAATCATCTCCTTGAGAGCTTTTTCTTCTCCCTTAAAAGATTACTTAGAACATAAGGTTATCAGTAACAGTAATGATATAATAGCCATAATGGCTCTCATCTATTGAGTACATACTCTGTCAGGCACTATACTAAGGGCTTTACCTATTTTCATTTTTTCCTTTTCTTCTTCCATAGCTAACTCATATTACATCAGTCTTATGATGTAGATGGTTTCCATTTTACAAGAGAGGAAACAGAGGCAGTGTGCCCACCTTCACTCCATCTTGTTCTCTCATTTTATGAGGAATCCCATACCAAGTAGTAAAGGCTCAGGAACCTACAGTTTATTAACAATATTTTTGTAACTGCCAGAGGAGTGGGAGGGATAATACTCTTTGGTCTGGATTTCTGCAAGAGTATTCTTGACTCATCTGGTCACAAAATTCAGACAAGATGTAGCTCTCTTATTACTTTGCTGTGACACAGGGCAAAGTAATTGCCTTACCCTATTGTCTTCCTGGATCTCCCAGTCGCTGGAAAAAGTTGCCAGTTGCTGCCCTTGAGAACAATTCGAAAACTGGAAAAGACTGGAAAACATCCTTCTGTTCTCTTGAGTGTCTGGAAAGATGGCATCCTGGAAATTGACTCCGTGAGGCAATAGGTTATAATTTTCATCCATCCTAATGGGGAAAAAAAAGAAGAAAAAAAGCCAAACTGTAGACTGGACAGCCATAGGGCACACCGGCTTTAATCAACAGTTGTAAAGACTGTGACAGTCTGGCCATTATACAACCATGCCTCACATGGCTCTCATTAGAGGATTCACTACTTCTAATGGTTTCTCTGCCTCACACTACATGAGTCTAACCTTAAGGTTTTCTAAAAGATGAGTCTGGGTGAAGGGCTGGAGAGGAAGAGTGCATATGGGTTTGTCTATTGGTATATAGCCCAAGTGGACTTTCTCACAAGGTGTTCCTTGTTTCTTGATGAAAGGAAAGCCGGTTATAAGGACCCAGTTTCAAATCTTGCCACTGCTACTTGTCTTCTGCCAGGAAGAATTTTGCAAATTCTCTAAGCTTCACTGTGCCAGTCTGTAACAAGAGGAGGAAAATAGCACCTTCTTGGTGGTGGTGAAAGAACTGCATTAGAAAAAGTAAAGGGGCGCCTGGGTGCCTCGGTCGGTTAGGAATCCAATTTTGGGTCAGGTCATGATCTCGCAGTTTGTGAGTTCCAGCCCCGCATTAGGCTCTGTGCTGACAGCTCAGAGCCTGGAGCCTGCTTCAGATTCTGTGTCTCCTCTCTCTGCCCCTCCCCTGCTCACACTCTCTCACTCTCCCTAAAATGAACATTTTTCTTAAAGTTTAAAACGAAAAAAAAAAACAACAAAGAAAAAGTCAAGTATCTGGCATGGAGTGCAGTACAGATGTTAACATTTTTATGGAGCGAAGTACAAATTGCCTGTTGCAAAGATAAAGAAGTCACGTTAGAGACCGGAAAGGTAGAAGTTAACCTCCAGCACAAAAAGGTGGTGTAGGGCTGACCAGCAGGCCCCACGGCTGCTTTCCCCAGTGACACTGCCCAGAATCTGTTCGCGCCTCACTGGGTCCTAGAATAACAGGGGAGGAATGATTTGTATGCAGTTGTTAAGACACTTCGGGGCAACACAGCCCTGTGAAATGGAAATCTGTCAGACTACCAGTTGACTCTGTATTTCTGCCCCAACTTTCTGTAAATATGTCAAAGGGAAAGAAGAAAGAGCTGGCTGATCACCACAGAGCCACTGGACAAAACTCTTTCATGATAAAATCAGAAAATAAATAATGTCTGCTCAAGTTCTCCAGCTCCTATTTCCTTGGAAAATAAAGTTTCAGTGATTAATAGCTTCATAGCTGGGTTCTCAGTGTCCTTCCTAAAGAAAAACATGAAAACTCTGAGTTACGCTTCTTTGTATCAAGAAGAATACGGTCTCACTCCTTACTGACTTTATTTAGAAACTATACTTCCCCAGAAATTAAAAAAAGAAAAACAACTTAATCTAGCTAAACCACGGCCACCGACACAAAGCACGTCATGTATTCTAAACTTAGAGATTCTGGCTTCAATACAGAAAACATGTGTTGCGATGAGCTCAGGAACGCCCCTCGGTGGATCTTAAGGTTTTCTTTCCAGAGTGATGAGAAATCCCTAGAGCTAAAAATGATCTGCAGGCTGCGGTCATGGTCATTCCAAACGTTCCGACTGCTTCTTTATGGACTGGGAAGACTGGAACCATCACCAGTGTCCACTGTGGATTAATTCACTCGCTAGCTTGCTAGGTAGGTTAGATTCCAGCTCCATATTCCTCTCAGCTGCTCTATGTCACTCTCATTCAATTGGAGACAGCCAACGCATTTAGGGTTGCACCTGCCATTCTCCATTTCAAACTCCAAGCCCATTGACGGAATTCTTACACACGTGCATTCCATCTTGACTACAAGTCAATGTTCATGGAACTTCACAAGATTCCAGGAGTCTCCAGAGGGGGACCTCCATCCTGATTCACTTATTCTCTTCAAAGCAGTAGGAGCCCATCTTAACCCCATCCCCCAGCAGGCCCCCACATAAGCCTCAGCTATTCTGAAAAGCCCAGCACTGAGGTTGGCTGGTGGTGGGCAAGGAGGGGAAACAAAGGGTCAGCTGGGCTGCGTTCCACACCATTCCTGTCCTGGCACTTAAGCCGGGTGGGATGGAAGAGGGTGACTCTGTGTTCACATCCAACCCGTACCAGGTGTTCTGCATAATTGCGGTGTGTTAGTCTCCACCAACCTGGTTTCTCACATTACGAAAGGGAAGGTACAGGGTTTCTTCAGAAGGTAACTTGCCGGAAAATCACAGAGAGACCAGAGCCAGAATTCCAACGGTCTGATTTCAAAGTTTGGTTTTTTCCCTCTTCAGCACCTCAACCTGCTCCCAGTGAATCCAATTAAAAAAATAAAAATATAAAAAAAAAAAAGATGAGTCCAATTGATTGTTGGAAGCCACCCTGAGCTTTTACCTGAAACACTCCTCGGTGCCTTAAGCCCTGAAACCACCCCCGTTTTTTCAACGGCCTTAGCCAGAGCCACCCAGGCCCAGAGTCGGACAGAGCAGGAGACAAGAGAGTATGGAAAGGAGCCCAAGGCGCACTCTGTCTAATAGGACCCGGACGGGCTTGCCTGGAGTTCCCGACCTCGCTCCAGATAACGGTGCCCGCGGGATCCCGGTCACGCTCACCTGAGGAAGAAGAAGTAGGAGTAGCCCTGGACCACGGTGTGGGAGTGACACGAGAAGTAGCCCAGGCCGGTGAGGTTGAGCCTGGAGCCCGCGGGCACCTCCAGCATGCTGCCCCACGCCTGGTCGCACAGCATCTCGATCTCCGCCGAGTAGAAGAGCCCCGCGTCGCCGGGCTCGTGCTGCCACGGCAGGTAGTTGTAGAGGCCGTGCACCTCCTGGTGCAGCGCCAGCACCCTGGCGTACACGATGATCTCGGCCAGCTCGGCGCGGCAGCCCTCGCTCAGGGGTCTCCACTCCGAGGGCAGCTGGCAGCCGCGGGCGGCCCCGAGCCGGCCGGCCACGCAGAGCGCGGCGAGCAGCAGCGGGCGCAGCATGCCGACGGCGGGGGCGGGCGGCGGGCGCGGCCGGGGGCGGCGCTGCGCCCCGGGCGCACTAGCCAGGGCGCATGGCGGGGACTCCCGGGACCCGCGAAGCAGAGCGAGGGCGCGCGGCCGCCGGGCGCAGGAGGCGTCGGGGAGCCGGGAGCGCCGCGCCCGCCGGCCCGCCAGGGGCAGCCCAGCGCGCTAAGCCGGGCGCGCCGCTACTGTCCGCCGCCGGGCTCGCTGCACCCGGACCGCGCCCGCGACGCTTTAAAGGGTCTCAGGGCGGCCCCCACCCCCACCCCCACCCCCACCCCCACCCCCCCGCGTCGGGGCGTGGGCTGCGGCGGGAGAGGGCGGGGAGGCGGCCGGGGCGGAGGTGGGCGGCGGGCCAGGGCCGCTCGCGGGCTGTGTGCGTCCCCGCGGGGCCCCGCGCCGCGCTGGGGGAGTTCGGGGCCACGGATGCGCTGGGTCGGAGCTCTCCAGGCGGAAAGCCTGTTCCAAACCACTAGTCGCGGTTCCCTTGTGTGAGCACTTTGTATACGTGTTGACATTTTCTGTGTAGTTCTTTTAGAGTCAAAACGTGTCGAGATCAAATCTGGCTTTTGCTTCGCAGAGGTGAATTAGGAAACAGCGCAGGCCAATAAACTTTGTCGGGTCTCTCTCGCTGCCTCTCTCTCGTATTGCTTATTACTTAATGATAATCTTAGGAAAAGCTTCATAAAAGATTTGAAAAGCCATTTTATCCTTATTTTCCTAAAGCTGCATGATCTACATAATTCCTACTTACAGATTCTGAACACCCTACACCTGAGAAATAAATTAAGTCAATTACACCCAGCTTTTCCCACGTCCATGTGTCCGTGTGTGAGTCTTTGGGAGATCCGGTCTCCTTCTCTCTAAACTCAGCAGCTCCTTTTAGCTATGAATTACCATGAAGTGTTCCCAGTGTAGTAAGAAGAAAAAAGAATGGTTACTTATAAATATATTTATACTATTTTTATATTTGTATTACATCATATAATCATGCATGTAATATGCATCCCACGGTATGGATATCATACATATTATATGCATGATATATTTATAATAAATTTATTAGCAGAACTGCCTTAAAATGGAAGAATCTGTTCCCTAAGCATCTTATTTCTGCAAGTCTGAGCCTTGGAACCCAGCTACATTTTTTATGCACTGAAGGGAAAATTTGTAGGGAATTCATGAAGGAAAGATCAGGAGAAGAGAGGATAAAGCAGCAGGAGAGAAGGCTTCAAGTCTGGGCCTCACCCCTCCATGGCTCCCAAATCTTCCTGTGACCCCTAAATCCTCAGCAAGGGCAGTTTAATTCGTGACTGCTTGCCACTCACCAGCCGCAGTCTTAGAAGGGAACTCTCTGGTGCATGATGCAGGTCCCTCCCCTGCGGGACAGGGACTGGGAGGCAGAGGCCACGAGAAAGGCAGTCTCTGCAAGGCGGGGAAGGCTCCCCTCCAAGGGAGGGCTCTGGACATCTCCAGAAATGGAATGACCAGGACTCCAGGCGGCCCTGGCCAGCTGGTGACAGGGTGGGAGACTAAAGCTAACATTCCGTCACACTAGCCCAGAATCTGATCAGTGACTCAGTCCACCAAAGTCTTCTTGTTACCAAATCCTCTGTGAGGGGCCTAAAAACAGGCAGATATAAGAGTGAGGCTCAGGGGCACCCGAGTGGCTCAGTCAGTTAGGCATCCGACTTCGGCTCAGGTCATAGTCCTGTTGCTTTTGGGTTCAAGCCCTGCATCGGGCTCTGTGCTGACAACTCGGAGCCTGGAGCTGGCTTCAGATTCTCCCTTTCTCTCTGCCCCTCCCCCCACTTGTGTGTGCACACTTGTGCACTCACACTCTCTCTCAAAAATAAATAAACATTAAAAAAAATCTTAAAAAAAATAAACGAGTGAGGCTCACAGATAACTAATAGCTGTATATCTAGTAGTCAGCCTCGATGAATTTTGTAGAAAAAAAAGTTATCATTAGAGCGAATCAGCTCAACAGTAGCCCTCATGGTATATGACACCCGCACCCCTCCCCCGCTGACAGATACCAGACTTTCACACAATGGGTAAATGGTATCAAGGATGATCTCAGACACTATATCAGCACTGCTTTTTGTCTTTCACTGAATATGTAAATTTGGAAATTTGATACTGTCATGGTCTCCCGTCTGCTAGGGCTGCCATGGCAAATTATACCAATTGGTGGCTTAAACAACAGATAGTTCTTTTGTTACAGTTCTAGAGGCCACAAGTCCAAAATCAAGACATCATCAGGGTTGGTTTCTGATGTGGTCTCTCTTCCATGCTTGTAGATGGCTGCCTCCCCTCTGTTTCTTCACATGGCCTCTCCTTTTGTGCATGGAGAGAGACAGAGAGAGGGATCTGATGTCTCTTCCTCCTCATATAAGGACACCAATCCTATCCGAATAGGGCCCCACTCTTGTGACCCCATTAATCTTAATTATTTCTTTAAAGTCTTTACCTCCAAATACAGTCTCCTTGTGGGTTAGCGTTTCAATATGTGAATTTGGGAGGAGAAGGAAGGAGACACTATTCAGTCCATAACAGCTATTTAGCAGATATTCTGCAGGTTTGCTAGAGAAAGAGAGAGGATATACAATGGCTTATATTCCTGGGAAGCCAACTTAGAGTAAGTGTTGCCAAATTACAATATTAATAATTGCTAACATGTATTCATTGCTTACTGTGGACCAAGCGCTGTTGTAAATACTTTGAATGTGTTATCTTAACTCTGCAAACAACACTCATAAGTAGATACTACTATCATCCTCATTTTGTAGATGAAGAAACTTAGGCACAGAGAGGTTAATTGACTTAGCCACGATCACAGAGCTAGGCAGTGACTGAGCCAAGATTCAAACCCCAGCATCAGACTCCAGAAGATATCCGTTTAACTACAATATGAGAATATGGACAAAATAGGCCAAGTTTTAAAGGTATACGTGGGCCGTTCACCTAGAAGTGAATATATACATAGTAATAACCTTAGCATAATCACCAGTGATGACGAAATCAGTACGTAATTGGACTAACATGAAATGGGTATTAACCGGCCACCCTGCTCTGTGTTAGTCGTATGCTGCAATTTATACAGACCAGATGGTTAGAAAGTTTTTCAGTTGCTTCTTTAAGCATCTCCAAGGCCTGGAAAAGATTTGTCCACTTCAACAGATCTTAAAACCCTGACTTTTCTTTCCATTTAGGCAAGCAAATAAAAAAAGTCAGTATGCATGGCTGACTTCTCTCTTCTTGTATAAACCTGACAGAATCAAATCTTTTCCAATTCTACCTAGAACGTATTTTCCAGAAACAAGCACCTTTGAGAGATTGTCTTTCTCCTGGACTCTTCACAGGAACGTCAGTCATGCTTCTCTCTTCTTTGTCAGGTTTGGCAGAGTGCCTCACTGATGGTTTCGTTACCTGCAGCCATGGGTGTGTCCTCTGGTAAGCAGCTTCTCTTTGGGGACTAAGAGTTCTGCACAAGCAGAGTTCAAGGTAGCCAGGAGGGGAAGCAAAAATTCTATCAATGAAGGATCAGGCTCAAAAGTGAATAAGGCATTTCCATTTATACCATTAGGTCATCCGGTTCTCAGGCCATTGGACTCAGACTGAATCACACCCCCGGCTTTGCTAGGGGTCCAGCTTGCAGGTGGCAGATCATGGGGACTGTTCGGCCTCCACAATCCTGTGAACCAATTCATCTCCTTTAATGCATATGCGTATAGATAGACACACACACATATCTATAGCCTAAGTATATGTAAATATTTATATCCTTACACATATATTTTTTAATGTTTAGTTTTGAGAGACAGAGAGAGCATAAGCAGGGGAGGGGCATAGAGAGAGGGAGACACAGAAGCAGGCTGCAGGCTCTGAGTTGTCAGCCTGCTTGGGATTCTCTCACTCTCTCTCTCTGCCCTTCTCCTATGTGCTCGCTCTCGCTCTCTCTCTCTCAAAATAACTAAATCAGGGGCACCTGGGTGGGTCAGTTGGTTAAGTGTCAGACTTTGGCTCAGGTCATGATCTCGGGGTTCATGAGTTCGAGCCCCATGTTGGGCTCTGTATTGATAGCCTAGAGCTTGGAGCCTACTTTGAATTCTGTGCTTCCTTCTCTCTCTGCTCTTCCCCCACTCACTGTCTGTCACTCTCTCTCTGTCTCTCTCTCTCAAAAATAAATAAACATTAAATTTTTTAAATAAATAAACTTAAAAAAAAAAAAGAAAAGGAATCTAAACCACTTGTTATGCAACTTACTTGTATCTTCCGGAACTTCCCTGTTCAGTCTTTTACAAACCATTCCCATTTGACCATAAATAACTGCTGCACACACACACAATTTATTGCTGGTGGGTCAGACCATACCCAGTTCATGATGGGAAGCTCAGGTCACATGGTCACTCAATACACCATGGTCACCCATTCTCTACCAAGGCCTGATAGCAAAGTAGAAGCTATTTTTCAAAAGGAAAATAGTCATACCCCACACAAGGAATCAATTTGCTCCAAAATCCTAGAGCTTGGTGCTGTGACTACCCTGTTGGTGTTCACCCAGAGGCTCCTTATGGCATGCCTGCTTGCCACAGACACTTTAACTATCATAGAACCTGATGGGTAAAAAGGCCCAAGGGATATGGTGGCTTATACTACAGCCTGAGCTTGCGACAGGGCATCCTTTTGCTCGTCTCTATTTAAAACTGATAGCCTTATAGTTGATTCTTTAGTTGATCCAACCAGCACATTCAAACATTGTCTATATTCCTCCCCAAATACGAAAACGCTCACCAAGCATTTTCCCTCTTTTTTCATTGTAGGTGGTCTGAAGAACGGCAACTTTACTTTCATTTTGGAAAAGTGACATTTAAACTCAGGAAACTTTGGGGCACCTGGATGGTTCAGTAAGTTGAGCGTCTGACTTCAGCTCAGGTCATGATCTCAGCGTTTGTGGGTTGGAGCCCCATGTCAGGCATGGTGCTGACACCTCAGAGCCTGGAAACTGCTTCAGATTCTGTGTCTCCCCCTCTCTCTCCCTCTCATTCTCTCTCTCTCAAAAATAAACAAACATTAAAAAAAATTAAACCTCAATGAAGTCACGGGCCCCTGAATTTTTGTAGGATCCCCTCACCTTCTAGTTCACATTAGGAAGCCCCCAAAGTATTTGCCACTTTATGAATATCACATCCAATCATTATAATGTCATCAGCAAGGCAGAGGATGATGTTTGGTGGAATGTCTAGACTATCAAGATCTTGCAGAATACATGTAACCACAGAATTGGCCTAGCCTGAGGCGAGACCGTGAAAGTATACTGTCAGCCCTGACAAGTAAAAGCAAACTATTTCTGGCGGTCTGATACAAATTGGCATGGAGAAAAAGACATATGCCAGGTCAGCGGCTGCAAAGCAAGTGCCCAGGAACATGCCAGTTTGCCCCAGGAAAGATACCACGTCTCGAACAGCATCTGAAATTTTAGTTATCATCTCCTTAGTTTGTAGTAGATTTCACTCATTCTTCAAGATCCCTGTGACCTTTGCGAAGGCAAAACTGATGAGTTCAATGGAGATGTTTTGTGTCAGTCTCAGCCTATTGATAACCAACTCTGCTGCTGGACCAGTCCTCATGGTTCTTATTATGACTGCAAGACACCATCACCAATAACCATCAGGAATCTTTGAAAAACAAGTTTATTTCTTACAAGCACTGCAAATTACATGACACACCTGAGGCCACAGAGCAAGGTAACAGGTAGAAAGAGCAGGAGCCTGGAGTTCTGCTTTTATTGGGGTTGAGGGTGGTATGCCCAGGGTTTAGCAGACTCATTCTTCGCTGATGAGTTTAAAACATAAGAGCAGAAATTTAAGGCACAGGAAGAGAAAACCAGCAGCCCAAATGCTCAGTTATCAAAATCAACTAAGATCTCTAAAAGAAAGCCTGGAGGCAGCTCCACTCTTCATCCAGTCCTGTGGCCAGCACTGTGTTTATTCAAGAAAGCTGTCTGTGAAGCGCATGCTTCTTTGAAGTGCATGCCTTAGCAATCAAAGCTTAAATCAAGCATTTGCATCACAAAAAAGGAAAAAATTAAAAAATAATCAACTGTCAGGGGTACACTACATACCACTATCTGCACTTCTTTCAAGCCTTCAGTGACAACATTCGTTTTTTTTGCAATCCCCCAGGAATACAATCTGACTTCTGATTTACTGTCTTGGTATGAATGAAAGTCCTAGGGGCTTCCATTTACCATGATAGTAATTCCTACCATGATGGCCGTCACCCATGTGTCAGAGAGCAAATGTGAGGATTCTGCCAATTGTTAACCATGTCTCTTCCATCTATACCTTCAGAAACTGGGAAAATAACCACTAGCTGAATCTCTGGACCAAACCAGCCCAATATGGGTCTGATTTGAGCTAAACTTCATCTACAATCTAAACATTGTAAAATTTCACTTTGGTTTTAGGACCCTCGGGGATTTCAGAGCCATTTCAGAGCCAGTGTCTAGTAATCCCCAAAAAGTCCTGGTATTTCCTTTTCCCAATGCACATTCTAGTAAATTGTCTCTGGTCCTATTAAAGAAATCTTAGAAGAATATTTACAATGTATACTTGTGGCAATGGGTGTCGAGTCTTTCCTTAAGGGTACCTGGTCTACCCTTCAGTCAAAGGGCTCTCTCTCTGCGAATTGACTTATGTCTGGAAACTGGGTAAGAAGCCTCAGCTCTCCTCCACAGCAACTTAAATCTGGTGTTCTGCTAGGAGGCCTACAGTTTATCCTGTTACAGAGATCAAGCAATACTCTAGTAGACTCCATATATTTAGTTCTGAGGGACACCATGATCAACTAGCCACTGCCCAAGATCTCTGCCATTCAAAACATTCTGATTACTAGTATGTCCCTCCTGTCCTTTACTGTAGATGTGCTTACCTTGCCTTAGGCAATTAAATGCTACCATTTGTCCCCTGCTACTTCAAAATCCCATCATCCCCCTTTAAAATCAGGAAACCCAACTAAACAATGGCATCCTCTACAGTCATACCTTGCCTAGCAACCACAGAGATTTTTAAGGATGCAGGTACCCTCCGCACCTCACTAATATATATCTCATTGCCTTTATGAATGGAGTGTCTTTGGGCCATCTTGTGGAATGTAGTTGCGAGCTGGCTGTGCAGGTCACAAATAAAACATTTAGTTTGATATTCCTAACCCCTTAAGCCTCTGGATTCCCTCCTCCACATTATGCCTTGGAAGCTCTCAGATCTCAACCTCATTAAATATATGCTATAATTGAATCCCAATTTTAGTCAACCAATCAAGTACCTATTAGAACCACCTCTGGCAATACTTAAATCTACACTCTCTAGTAAATGCATCAATATCAATAAACTTGGCCAGAACTAGTGTTATACTCTACCCACTTCAGTACTCTGAAGCATACTGAGCTTTGACCTTAATTATAGCACTCGCTGACCTTAACTGTGCCTACAGTTGCCTTATGAGAGACTCATAAGTCTCTCATGAGCAATGGAGTGGGATCATCTAAAGATGGAGAGACCCAGTAATGTCGATATGCCATTTCCTTCTAAAATAAGTTTTAAAAAATCTCAATCAAAAACACAATGGAATTTTTTTTAGTTTGATTTTTTTAATTTTTTTAATGTTTATTTTTGAGACAGAGAGAGACAGAGCATGAGCTGGGGAGGGGCAGAAAGAGAGAGAGACACAGAATCTGAGCTGTCAGCACAGGGCCCACGTGGGGCTGGAACCCACGGACTGCAAGATCATGACCTGAGCCAAAGTCGGCCGCTTAACCAACTGAGCCACCCAGGTGCCCCTGATTTTAAAAAATTATTCTAAGTTAATCACAAAAAGTAAATGAGTGAGTTCCTCCTCTTCTTTATATTATTTCCTGAAACACTCAGTCCTAAACCCTTTGGTTGGGACCAAGCATATTACATCTCCAAGCTGGGGTGGGAGGAGGGATATAGTAGACCAAACAGAGGAATTAATTTCTGAATGTAATTGCCTACCACAGGAATGAGCCAAAAAAGTTAAAGAGGGATCCGTGCAAAGGAGTGGCCCAATGCAGGATGTCAGAGCCCCAGCAGGCCTGGGCGGAGTCTCTATATATGAATAGCATGTCGTAGAGTTTTGGAGCCCAAGAAGGTGAGAAAGATAACCATGGGAGAGAGCAACTTTTGGAGAGATTTATGTCTAAGTAGGGTAAATATGGGGCCTCAAAGGGGTACAGCCCAACATGAGCTACAGAAGCCAACAAGGATGAGGAGGACATTCACATAGTTGTACAGTACAGGATGTCAGTGCATAAGCCAGGGGAAAGGGCTTCCATGTGGAAGGTGACCACAAGTGGAGTGTCAGAGGATGGTCAGAGTAAGGTCGTGTCCATGCAGAAGGGCAGCTCAGGGCATGGAATCAGAGGCTTAGCAAGGTAAAGAGAGTGTCCATATCAGGGAAGGTACCAGCAGTGAGTGTCAGAGGTCAAGTGCATCTGCAGGAGATATGATATGGTGGCAGTGATGGGAGATGGATACACACAGGATGTTGACCAAATAAACAAATGTTTTAAGCAAAATGGAAGCCAGTTTTCTACTGTCATAGAAAGGAGCTACAAATACGGAATGGAAGAAAAACAGAATAAACCCTGTGGTTCATTGTTTTCAATAAAATATAAATTATTTTTAAATAATTACATTTTTAAAAATTATTTTCAATTAATTAATTATGTTTAATTATTTTAAAATAATTACATTTAATAGAATATAAATTATTTTTAAATAATGACATTTTAAAATTATTTTTAGTTAATTACATTTTAAAAATTATTTTTAATTAATTAATTAATTATAATTATTTTTAAGTAATTACGAAATAAATGTAACTGTGTGTGACTGTGTGTATATGAATAAACATCTCTGTCCCAAAAGTCTTAGTGCAATTTCAAGCTTTTATGAACTCAGAAATATACATGTTACATGATTACCAAAAAGAGAAAGAGAACAAGGGAGAATTCTTAATTAAAAACTCTCAGCAAACTAGCAATTGAAGGGAATTTCCTCAAACTGATACAGAGCATCTGTGAAAAATCTACTGCTAACATTAATGTGAAAGACTGAATATTTCCACCAAGACCTTACCACTTCTATTCAACACATTACTGAAGGTTCTAGCCACGGTTAGGCAATAAAAAGAAATAAAAAGCAATGAAAAGGGAATATGTAAATTCTACTTATTTACAGCTGACATGACCATCAAACTAGAAAATACAAGTGAATCTACAGCAAAGCTACTAGGAGTAATAAGTAAGTGCAACAAGTTGCAGAATGCATGTCAAAATACAAAGATCAGTTGTATTCTATATACTAATAATGAATGATTGTAAATTGAAATTTTTAAAAATCTATAGTAGCATCAAAGTACATGAAATACCTACGAATGCATCTGATAAAAAATATATATGAAAGAATGTACACTGAAAATTACAAAATATTTACTGAGAGAAATTGAAGACTGAAAAATCATGATATATGCCTTGCCAATAGGTCAGGAAACTCAATATGGTGAAGGTGTCAGTTTTAACCAAGCTGATCTGCAAATTCAGTGCAACCCCAATCAAAATCCCAGTGGACTATTTAGTAGAAACTGACAAACAGATCCCAAAGTTCATACAGAATGCAAAAAACTTAGAATAGTCAAAATAACTTGAAAAATAAAGAGCAAAGTTAGAAGGCCAACATTCCTCGTTTTAAGACTTACTACAAACTTAGAGTAATCAATAAAGTGTGCTTTGGTCTGAATAAAGACACATAGGTCAATGGAACAGAATAAAGAGTGCAAAAATAAGCTCACATATATATATGATTTTCTACAACTATTTTCTGCAAAGATTCAGAAGCAATCCATTAAAGAAAGGCAATGTTTTGAACAAATGGTGCCAGAACAATTGGATATCTCTATGCCAAAAAACCAAAAACAAAATAGAAGAAAAACTTCAATCCATACCTTGCATTATATGCAAAAATTATCTCTAAAGCTTTTAAGAGAAAGCCTCTCTTAACTTGGGTTAGACAAAAATTGGGCTTTATCAAAATTTAAAGCTTCTGCTTTTCAAAAGACACTGTTAAGAGAACGAAACATTAAGCTATAGACTGAAACAAAGTATCTGCAAAGCATATATCTTAATAAAGGATGCATATCCAGATACAAAGGAATTCTCAAAACCCAATAAAAGACAAATGACCCAATATAAAAAATGGGCAAAATACTTGAACAGACACTTCACTTGCCGTTAGGTTGGCAACTAATTGCATGGAAAAATACTTGACATTGTTACAAGTCATTAGAGAAACGCAAATTAAAACCATTGCAAGATATCCCTACAAACCTACCAGAAAGGCAAAAATGGAAGAGACTGACCATCCCAAGTACTGCTGAGAATGGGAAGGAGTTGGAACTCTCATGCATTGCTGGTGGGAATATAAAAAATACAACTGCTTTGGAGAACAATTTGACAGTTTCTTAAAAAGATAAAAATATGATCAGGCCATTCCGCTCCAGGTATTTACCCAAGACAAAGCATATTCCATACAAGGACTTGTATATCAATGTCCATAGCAGTTTTAATAAATAGCAAAAAACTAGAAACAACCCAAACGTCCATACACAGGCAAATGGGTAAACTGACAATGAAATATTACTCAGCAGGAAAAAGAAATAAACTATTAACACACACAAAACATGGAAGAATCTCAAAATAATTATGCCTAGTGAAATGTGCCAGACTCTTTAAAAAGGAGCATCATATAGTTTCTTTTATACAAAATTACAAGAAATGCAAACTGATATATAGTATCAGAAATAAGATGGGGGGGGGGCTAGGGCCTAGGGAGAGATTGTGAGAAGGTAGAATTACAGAGATATAAAGAAATTTGGGGAAAATGAATATGCTAATTATTTTTACTGTGGTCATGTTCTCTTCAGTGTATTCATATGTCAAAACTTACCTACCAAAATGTACATTTTAACGCATGCAGTTTAGTGTAGGTCAATGGCATACAAAGAAAACTATGTTTTAGGGCCACCTGGGTGGCTCAGTCAGTTGAGCGTTCAACTCTTGATTTTGGCTTAGGTCATGATCCCAAAGTCAAGCCCCACACTGGACTCCATGCTCAGCCTGGAGCCTGCTTTAAGATTCTCTTTCTCTCTCCCTCTGCCCCTCTCCCCTGCTTTTTACATGCTCTCTCTCTCTCTCTCTCTGTCTTTCTCTCTCACTCTCTCTCTCTCAAAATATTAAAAAACCAAAGAAAATTGTTTTAAATTTATTTAATTACTATATTGTGCCATACATGATTCTAGTCAATTTTTCAACTTTAAAAAACTTTCATCAGTTACTCCCCAGTGATGTAAAAAATTTTCTTTAAAATTCTAACTTTCAGATTATACAAAAAAATGAGGATTTTTCTTTGAGAGTCTCATTTGTTTTGCTTTTTCCAATTGAGACATAACTGACATTCCATAGAATTCACTCCTTTAAATCGTATAATTCTGTGGTTTTTAGTATATTCCAAGGTTGCTAACCATCACTGCTGTGTAATTGCAGAATATTTTCATCACCCCAAAATGAGACCCCAGACCCATAAACAGTCACTGCCAGTTTCCTCTCTTCTCAATCTTTTTTTTTTTTTTTGTAAATAATTTAATTTAACATGATGTTAACTGTGAGTTTTTCACAGGTGACCTTTATCACACTGAGGATGTTCCCTCCTATTTTTTTTTTTTTAAGAGAGAGAGAGAGAGACAGCATGAGCAGGGGAGGGTCAGAGAGAGAGGAAGTCACAGACTGACACAGGCTCCAGGCTCAGAGCTGGCAGTCAGCACAGAGCCCGACGCGGGGCTCGAACCCACGAACCGTGAGATCATGACCTAAGCGAAAGTCGGACGCTTAACCGACTAAGCCACCCAGGGCCCCCGTGTTCCCTCCTATTTTTAATTTCTAATTTGTTGAATGTTTTTTCATTAAGGTATTGGGTTTGGCCAAATGTTTTTCCTTGATTGATACGATCATTTGATTTTTGTCTTTTATTTTTATTAATATGGTGTATTAATTTTCATGTGTTGAATCAACCTTGCATTCCTGGGACAAAGCCCACTTGGGTATGGTGTATAATCCATTTTATATGTTACTGTATTCAGTTTGCTAGGTTTTTTTTTTTTAGGAGCTTTGTATCTATATTTATAAGAGATACTGGTCTGTGTTTTCCATTTCTTGTGGTGATGAGGGGTTTTTTGTTTGTTTTGTTTTGGTATCAAGGTAAGACTCACCATAGAATAACTGGGTGTCCTCTCACTTTCTTTATTTTTGAAGATTTTGTGATATATTGGTATTAGTTCTTTAAATATTTGGTAGAAAATACTAGTGAAACCATGTGTTCCTGAGATTTTCTTTGTGGAAAGTGTTTTGATTATGGACTCAATCTCTTTACCTGTTATAAATCATTCAGGTTTTCTATTTCTTTTTGAGTCAGTACTAGCAATTTGTGCCTTTCTAAGAACTTGTCCATTTCACCTAGTTTATCTAGTTTGTTGGAAGAAAGTTGATTTTATGCATACATGACAGTTTTGATGTGATCTCACAAGAAAAAAAATTTAATAGAGATACATCCAGTGTTCAATCTTACCAAGCCAGGAAACCTCACCTACTGGGAACCAATCCAAAATTCTCATCCATAGAACTGTTCAAACAAAACCTTAAAATAAAAATTTATTACTCGAAATTCAAAAAGCTGAGTGTAAATAAGTATACATAACTAAACTTCCCAATGATTTTTTTTTTTTGGTTATTTTATAGCACTTGTACTTCTGAAGTTATTAAACCCTAAGACTGCATTTAAGACTGTGGGGACAACCTGATGCAAGCACACACACCCACGCACACGCACACACCCCCACACACATACACACACATACATTCCCCAGCTTTGTCCACTGAGAGAACCTAGGAGCAATAACACACAGAAGAAAATAGAGCACCCAGTGTCCAGATCTGGGTTTATAAATATCATTCTCCTATAAAGAAACCAGAGCTCTTTGAAGAAATGGCTGATTCCATAGAGTGGTTGGGGCATAAGCCAGGAGTATTACTGTGTAAAAAGTAAAAGAGTAAGGGGACTACTCAACGAACAACAGGGATGTGTCAACACACACACGCAACCTAGCCTGAAGGAGCTCCGAGTGATCAATTAAACTTAATGATGATAGTAATGGATTATAACCTATAGCTTACTATTTATGATCATTGTAATTATAAATACAGTAAAACCTTAGTTTGTAAGCAAAATTTGTTCCAGAAACATGTTTGTAATCCAAAGCACTTGTATATCAAAGTGAATTTCAAGAACCATTGTCTCAGTTGTGATCATGTGACATTTGGCATCATGTACTATTCATATTGCAAGAGATCGCTCATTTGTCAAGTTAAAATTTATTAGAAATGTTTGCTCATCCTGTGGAACACTCACAGAACAAGTTACTCACAATGCAAGGTTGTAGTTTACTATTTATAATAGGTAAATCCATGAATGAATAAATAGAATATTTTAAGGATATTTACCTAGTTACAAGTAGCTCCCAACATCATATTTATTTATTACAAAGGACAAAAAGAATAACTTTACAGTTGGAGCAGTCTGGCAGATACCACCTTAATCAAAATAAACACCCTGAGTAATGGGAAATATTGAGTGCATAAAGTCTGCTTAAGATTCTTTCTCTCCCCCTCTGCCCATCTTCTCCACTCATATGCGCTCTCTCTCTCTGTCTCTAAAATTAAAAAAAAAATTTAATAAAAAGTTTTTTAAAGGAGAACAAAACAGATCTGTGTTTATAAGAACTTAAGATAGTATATGGGAACCACCCGAATTGCCAACAATCAGAGACTGCTTCATAAATTGTCGCACAGTGTATTGTCGAATACACTTATGTATTCGAGTAGGTTATCACAACTGAACATAAATTTTATAGATTCCAAGACATGAACATGATATAATGTTAAATGAGAGAAGAGTAGAAATGATCCATGTGCACCTGATGGGTTCATGGGGTACTGGCAATGTTCCATATTTTGACCTTGGTGGTAGCCATACAGTCATTGACTCTTGTTTCGTAAATCTGTCCCATGTATTTTTTTGATGTATGTTATAACAAAAGATCTTTAAAAGGGCATCAGACCCTTTATTATACTGGACTATATTGTAGATATTGAGCTGCTAAGCAGATCAAATTTTAGCGCTCCCTTAAACAGACGAGGAACCAAGTCCCAAAAAAGTTAAAACATCGTTCTCCGGAAGCTGATAGGTATTAAGGCCAGGATGTGGACCCTCTGTGCTTTGGCCACAGCACTACCCTGTGTCCCCAACATTAGTGCTGAAAGAGGCAACAGTTACTGTGTTACATCACAACAGTTAGTGTGATTATGTGCCCCAAAATTGTGTCAGACAGTGAGCTGGGCACTTTACACATAACAGTCATCTAACCATCACGGTAGCCCGCAAAGAGGGTATTATTACTCCCAATTTACAATTCAGGAAGAAGGGCGCAATACAGGCAAAGAATGAAGCTGCACATCAGATCCTAGTGCACTCACTAGGCAAACACTAACGAATTAGCAGCTCTATGTCAGGCTCTGGAAAGATACTGGAGACATAAAGACACAAGACACTATTCATAACCTCTGAGTGTTTACCATCTTGACAAATTCCAAATTTAAGCCATTCCATCTATGCCTACTGCTCTTCTCCAATAGGAGTGCTACTGATTTGCCTACATACAGTCCAGAGTCAAACGCTTCTCCCAATAGCAATCATGTTACCCCACCCCAAAGTTAACAAGTGAACAAAAAACCCCAGCAGCTATCATTCAGTTATCCTATACCTGAGTTAGGTTCAGAACTTTCTTTTACATTTGTCTATTCTTTTGTCACAATACATAGGGAATAGACCCAGAAAGACTGGCCAGAGACCAACTTAAAAATAAAAGACATTCTTCCTATTATATTGTATTTCCTACTTGTGCATTGCCTTTCTTGGAGTCTCTCAATGCAGCTATGTAAATGTTAACTCATTCTTCCTTCTGGTATCCTTGGGAGGCAGGAAGCCAATGTTATTTCACAGATAAAGAAGCTAGAGTCCCAAGAGGTGAAATGCCTTCCCCGGGGTCACATAACTACAGGCAGTTGGGGATGCTGGGAATGGGACATAAGGTTAGGAATCCCTGCCTGGGGTCCCCTGGCTCCCAAATGGGGCCTCCTTCTTATAAGATATCTTTGTATATTAAACCAATTGGAATCTTGCTCTCTAACAGGAATGTTATGGGACTGCCAGGAAAAAAAAAACATTAATGCATAGTACATTTTCAGGAGATAGGTTTAGAACATGTAGCCTTTGTCTATAGTAGTTGATAATATGTCTAGTTTGGGGATTAATATTTAGCCTAAATGACCCTTCCAGTGACCATGAGTCTATAACAATTTTATCTATGAGGAGAGGACAGAAAAAGGGGCCTAAACTCTTGATAGACATCTTAATCTGTGCATATGCACAGGCATGTGCATTTCAGGAAGAAAAACAAGCTAAGTTTGGGGTTGACGAGCACCCCATTACTCCACTGCTTGATGAAGACACTGCCAACAGCCCATTTCACGGTTGGCAAAACAGAAACAGGGAGACTAGCTGATTTTTCAGGTAATCAAAATGAGGCTCTAAGAATTCCTATTGTAATTTGAAGTCTATCAGTCAAGTTCCCAACATCCCCTTGTGTAGATTTTTAGATACTAAATGGGAATACGAGGCATGGGTTAAGCATTTTATTCTCTCTACTCTATAGTTATCACTCTATATTTGTGTCAACAAATAGCTACCAACATTTACCTTTCAACTACTATGCATCAGGCACTATTCAGCTCCCTGAGAGTGTAGAAATGAATAAAACAGAGACTATGTGCCCTTGGAGTGTACATCCACCAAAAGTCAAATTGGTACCATCGGTAAGTTGAGGAGAGAAAAACATTGCCTTTGAAGACATAATCTTTATCTGAAAAAGAACAGCTTGAAAATCTTCTAGTTCAACATCCTCTGAAATGCCATCATTTAAATGTTTAAATGTCCTTGTAACTGACAAGGTTAAGGTTAAACATGCCAGGTATCAGGTGAGTCTCTGAGAAGAAATTCTTCCCTTTTTATGTTAGAGTACAACTAACCCTCAGATTGAAAGCAAGGTGGTTTTCATTGACCTTCCTCTCACATTAATGCCCTTAGAATGAAATGGAAGAAAAACAAGCCAACACTAAGAAGAGATGGAAAGAGGGTATAGTGTGATTATCACAAAGCTGCCATGAATTTCCCTGAGACAATGTCAACAGTGGCTCTTTCCCATAGGAAGTGAAGTCTCCTGGGGAGGTGGTGGAAGCCATGGAGGCTGGGGTGCAACAAAGCTCTTAAAAGGGAAGAGACCTCCTGCTGCATGGGACCCCACAGCTGGGCCCACTCAATAGACCACAAATGCAAAACTGTGTCGACCAGTTTTCACCTCTGAGAACTTGCATGATATCTCAGCTCATCAGTATCTGCTCAGGAAATGTGCAAAGCTGATGGAATAGCATGCATGGGAAAGTTTACAAAGACTCCAAATATACATACCACTGTGTGTTTTCAATCTGCTGGTTCAATGTTTTTGCTAGCTGACAGAAGAGTTAAAATCCTGTTGAAAAGCTTGCTAGAGAAATGGTCTCTTATTCTGGAGGAAGGATCTCATAGGAGTCTTGGTTTGGTAGGACATTATGAGGGCTGTTTAGAAATGAATAGAAAGTGTGGAAGAAGTGGGGGTATTCTTATGTTTACTATGCATCGCCTTAAAGGGGTTAACAAATACTGCCCTGAAGCATAAATGAAAGTAGATAGTGCTGATTACAGTCCATTTTTGATATCCAACTGATGCATTTATAACAAAACCCTAAAGGCATCATAATTAGTGTTTTTTCCCTAAGTGGTTCTTCACCTGCACTCTGTGTTTATTAACCTTTCTACCCGTGCTCTCATTGCCAAGGCATAATGTGGTCAGTATTCTAGCAACTTCTACACCTAAGGTAAAGTACTTTGTACAAGAATATCTGCTTTATCCAAATTTTCCATTACTGACTTTGTGCCAATGACCCCACTTTATACATTACAGCTTTTAAAAATAAGTTTTCCAGGGACACCTGGGTGGCTCAGTTGGTTAAGTGTCCAACTCTTGATTTTGTCTCAGGTCATGATCTCATGATTTTTGGGTTTAAGCCCTGCATTGGGCTCCTTGAGGGATTCTCTCTCTCTCTCTCTCTCTCTCTCTCTCTGCCCCTCCCTGCTGCTCTCTTCCACATATGCATGCACTCTCTCTCTCTCTCACGCTCTCTCCCGCTCTCTCTCTCTCAAAATAAATAAGCTTGAAAAAACAAATTCTCTGAATCTGCTTTAATAATATGAACACTAAATATAGTGACTGGCACTCATCAGGCACTCCATATTTGTTGAATGAATTAATGAATACACATGTTCTGTAGCTATAAATGTACAGCTTCAGCTATTTTAAGTTTGTTCAGCACTAAAACTCTTTATTTCATTTAAATGTTCTCTTGTGTATTGAATTTGTGTGTTTAAACTCAAAAGGGTAGGTTTTGAGGGATAGATTATAGCTATGCTATAAAATAACTATAAATATTCTGCTAGTTATTTATAAAAATGAGTTTTGTGATATAACTAAGCTTAACATTTACCAATAAAAAGTAGACCTAACTCTTCTGGAACAACTTTTTAAAGTAAACCAACTCAAAGTACACCTGTTTCTTCCCAACTTTGTGCTCCTCCATCACAACTTGATCTTGTCCTTATCTCCAGAACTTCTCTCAAGACCTGCTCCCTTCTACTTCAATCATCCCTTGGAGTCAATACCCTCTTAGCTCTAGTGCCAAATTTTAGGAAAACTTGCCTTACAAAATTATGCAACTTTTTTCAACAATAAGTTATGAGAACTTCAATTCAGACAAGCTCATGCCCTGTGATGACCTTCTCTTAGCCTGTTGCTAACAGAACCTCTGTTCTGCCCAGAGGTGCAATTCTTTTGCTCAGTTCTCTCTCTTCTTTTCCATGGGGGAAATGAAGAAAAAATTACAGAGTGATCTGCCCTCAGAGTGGAAGACTTCTCCCATTCTTCAACTTGGGACTTCTCCACATCCTATCACTTAATGGGTAGATTCTCCTCCAGTAAGATGGATATTGCAGAGGGATGGGATTCTTCCATTCTCTCTTTCTACTCTTCCTCTATCCCCTGCTTCCTCTACCCTCCCACAATAAATGAAAATCTGCCAATTTTATTTATAAGAGCCCAGGACATTCACTAGGTCTCATCTACCAGTGAGCAGGTTCTTGGTGCATTTAAGGGCCACACAGGTTAGCAGACTTCTTTCTCTTCAGCCTCCACCTGTGCAGACTGTGCAAAAGATCAATTCTCAGGGCATTTATCTCTTTTTTCCCACCTCTTCCACACCTATAATGACATGCTAAGGTAGGCTTGGGGATCCAGACTTCTTTCTAGCTCTCTCCCTCCCCAAAGTCTGACCTGAGTGGGTTGTGCCAAGATTTAGATTCAGGGTGAAAAGCGTGAACCAAACACACATGCTTCAACACAGCTTTCACCAGAAAGCACAGCATTGTCTGGTTCTATGACCTGCTCAGCTATAAATATAGCAGTACAGGGAACCTCTTATTATATGAGCATACATTCTCTGACTTGTTTAAGAGAAGCAAAGTCATCATAAAGCAAAACAATGTACTAATGACCTAACTTCTTATGAAATTAATCTCTAACCAAAGCCTCTTTCTTTCAAGACATCAATATCTACCTCACCATTATAGCAGATAATGAAGTCAAATACAGAAGAAGTCTACTGTGAAAAGAAATTGTAAATAACTGCAAAAAATGCAGAATTTCATGAAGTTGATTAAAGAAATATTATACAACTATTTGAAATATATGCTAAGCCAGCAATAAATGATACAGCACAATTTGCCAATTAACAAAGAGAAAATAAACAACGATAACATAAAAGATATTTTCAAAATAAAGATATTCAGGGGCACCTGGGTGGCTCAGTCTGTTGAGTGTCCAGCTTTTGATTTCAGCTCAGATCATTATCTCACACTCATGGGATTGAGCCCACACTAGGATACACACTGAGCATGGAGCCTGCTTGGGAATCTATCCCTCTCTCTCTGCCCCTCCCTGGCTCATTCATTCTCTCTCTCTCTCTCTCTCTCTCTCTCTCTCTCTCTCTCTCTCTCTCCCCCCCTCTCTCTCTCCCCCCTCCTCTCTCTCTCTCTCAAAATAAATAAACATTTAAAAACTAAATAAAGATATTCAACTATCAGAGGATCAACAAAGCATTTAGGAAAAATTAAATGCAGCTTTTGAATATTTTTAAAAAATAGCTCTGTTTGTGATAATATGGCAAAATTCCAATGTAAAGTAAAAGATACTCTGTCCTGCTATTGCCCAATTTTATCTAAAAAGTATTAGCCTCCCCGGGCACCTGAGTGATTCAGTCGGTTGAGGGTCCAACTCTTGATTTCCACTCAGGTCATGATCTCATGCTTAATGGAATCGAGGCCTGCATCAGGCTCTGCACTGACAATGCAGAGCCCGCTTGGGATTTTCTCTCTCCCCCTCTCTATGTCCCTTCCCTACTCATACTCTTTCTCTCTCTCAAAATAAATAAATAAACATTAAATTAATTAATTAAAATAAAAATGATTTGTTTCATCATTGGTTTATCTGTTGCTGCACCACAAACCAGCCATATATTTAATAATTTAAAAGAATGACAATGTAACATTTCTCATAATTCTATTAGTTAATCTGGTAGTTCTTCCACTTCACATGATATTGTCTGGGATGCTGGATTAACAAGAAAATCCAACATGATGTCATTCACATGGCTGTAAATCGGTGCTGGCCATTGGCTGGGAGTTTAGATTGAAGTGTTTTCTGGGACCTCAGTTCTCCTCCAAGTGGTTTCTTGGGCTTTTCCATAGCTTAGTGTCTAAGTTTCAGGAAGTATTGCCCCAAGAGAGTAACTCCCAATGTACAAGTGCTTATCAAGTCTCCGGTTGCATCAAATTTGCCAAATTCCCATTTTTCAAAGCTTGCCATGTGGCCAAGCCCAGAGTCAACAAGGGAGAGAATACCAGGAGATAAGGCCCACTAAGGGCCACAAAAGTACACTCCACAAAGCACCCCTGGCCTCTAATGTGTCCTACCTGTCCCATATTCAAAATACACTTACCGTCTCCAGAGCTTTCAAGGTCTTATCAAGTACAGAGTCTCATCTAAGTCAGATCTAGATGTAACCAAGGTCTCCTGAGTGGAGTTCTTTTTGATCTAAAGAAGCATTAACCAAAGACACAAGTTTTCTGATCTTCACACAGTCAACATACAATGAAGATGCAAGGCAAGGAAAACTTAAAGAGGTACTTCTACTCAAAAAGGTTGAAAATGGGAAGCACACAGCAGTTACTGGTCCCTAGCAATTATGAAATCCAGCCAAATACATGTAGCCAGTTTTTTGTTTCGTTTTGTTTTTATCATGACCCAGTTCTATCTCCTGAGAGTGATTTTCTGTAGCTCTTACCTCCACCCTCTGTGCTTTAGACCTTGTTCTGAGCTATCTTTATATTTCCAAGAGAAATGACCCAGGTTTGCAGCTAAGTTTTTTCCTCGGCTTGTTTCCTTCACCCCAGAGGAGTTTGAAGATCTTGAGGCATCTTCTCATTTTGAATTTGTCTCTATCCTTTTAATCTAGGCCAGTATAGTTCCAGTATATACTTTGTTTTTTTATGTATCAAATTATAACTCAACCTAACAAACAAAATCACACTCACAAATCTCTTCAAGACAATCCTCTCTCTGTTTAGGGCATGAAAGTCAGAATCATATGGGAAAATACTCTTTAGACTCTCAGAAGAATTCTTGTCTGAGAGGATCTTTGAGATACTCCTTACATCTCTCATATCTTATAACAGAGACCTTGACCCTGAACCCATATTTCACTACCCGCACGTTGGGTTTAATCTTCAAACCAAGGCCATTTCTCACTTTGAGAATTTTTTTGTAGAGATTGGGGGTGAAAAACAATTTTATTATCAAACCCACATGTTCTAGCACCTCTTTAGCTCTAAATTCTGCTTGAAACCTGAACAATTCATTCTTTGTTTCAGCTGTTCTTCCTGTACTCTAGCATAGGAGCTAAAAGAAGCCAGTGGCACTTTCCACAATCTTCCCAGAAATCTCCTTAGTCAGATCCATGAATTCAGTAGGTATCCTTTCTATTCCCTGTAATACTACAGACACACAGTTTTGATCATTGCTCTGCCAACACATAACTTAGGTTCTCTCTTCTTCAGCTTTTCCAATGGGAATTTCCTCACTGCCCTTACAGACTCCACTAACAGTCTCTTTGTAACTCTTCCAAATTTCTCCCTTCCTTCTACCAAACTCAAAATCAATGCTATGTGTTATGGCAAGAACCCACTTCCAAGTAATAGTTTCTTTTTTAGTTATCTGTTGCTGCATAACCACCCCCAAATTTAACCACTTATCACAATTTATTACTTCCTTTTTTAAATGTTTATTTATTTTTGAGAGAGAGAGAGCATGAGCAGGGGAGGGACAGAGAGAGAGGGAGACAGAGAATCTGAAGCAGGCTTCAAGCTCTGAGCTGCCAGCACAGAGCCCACCACAGGGCTCAAACCCACAAATTACAAGATCATGACTTGAGCTGAAGTCAGACGCTTAAATGACTGAGTCACCCAGGTGCCCCACAATTTATTACTTCTTCCATCTCTGTGGGTTGACCTAAAGGTTATTATGCTTCACATGTTGTAGGCTGATAGGCTTTAGATTTTAGAAAATCTAAAATGGATTCACAGGGGCGCCTGGGTGGCTTAGTCGGTTAAGCATCCAACTTTCGCTTAGGTCATGATCTCGCGGTTCGTGGGTTCGAGCCCCGCGTAGGGCTCTGTGCTGATTGCCAGCTCAGAGCCTGGAGTCTGTTTCAGTTTGTCACTCCCTCTCTCTCTGACCCTCCCCTGCTCACACTGTCTCTCTCTCTCTCTCCTAGAAATAAATAAAAAACATTAAAAAAAATAAATAAAAATAAATAAAATGGATTCACATACATGGCTGGAAATTGGTACTGGCTACTGGCTAGGAGGTCAGGTGGAGTTGGCTGCAGGGCCTCAGTTCTCCTTCAGGTGGGCTTCTCTCATGGTTGCTCATGCTTTCTCCTGCATGGTGGATGGGTTCCTAGAAGTATCCCAAAATAATAAGGCCCAATGTGCAAGGACTTACCAGCCCTTTGCTTGCATCACCCTTGCTAATGTTCCACTGGCCCAAACTAGTAACATGGCCAAGCCCAAAATCAGTATGCAACAGACTAATAAGAGTACAAATATAAAGAAGACTGGTTCATTGAGTGCCACCAAAGTTAAAAGTGTACCACAGGGCTCATATCAACACTTGATTTATTTTTGGTTGAGCAAATGATTAGTGCATGCTTGTCATTATAAAACCATGTTGTTAATTATAAGACAAAATAAATTTGTTTTTATAAATTTTTATTTTAGTTTTCTAAAATCATACCTATCAAATCTGTTTTACATTGTCTACTATGACATTTTGGTCCTCACTTTAAGTGGATTCCATTTGAGTGGACTTTTTCTGGTTATTTTGTCTCCTGTTTAGTTTTTGTGCCTTAATTTCACTGTCAGGTCAATGACCCTTTGCAGGGGAGAAATGAGTCACAAAACAGAATTTGGGCATCTTCAGTCCTTGGAAATAATACCATCATAATAACACCCACACATCAACCCTTAAGATGAGATAGTTGTTTTTTTTAACTTTAGTCATAAAGAATTAAATGATCATTCTGCCAGCAGCTTTCTAGGCGCCAATAACCAGATGTGACTTGACATTATATACAACAGTACCTTCCTCATCAAGTCTTAACCTACAGCTTTTACAAACTGCTTCTGTATGCGATTTCTACAGAAATTAGATCTGAAAGGCCTATAGACTTTACAAAAAACATGTAAACAAAGGTGTACTTTTAAAATAGAGGTTTAATTTTTATCTCTGCTACATGTTTAAGTTTAAATGAAACTTTAATGGTTTTTTGGGTTTTGGTTTTTATTTATTTCTGAGAGAGAGAGGCAGCATGAACAGGGGAGGGTCAGAGAAAGAGAGACACACACAGAATCTGAAACAGGCTCCAGGCTTTGAGCTAGCTGTCAGCACAGAGCCAGATGCAGGGCTCTAACCCACGAACCGCGAGATCATGACCTGAGCCAAAGTCGGACACTTAACCGAGTGAGCCACCCAGGCGCCCCTAAATGAAAATTTAAAGAGTGAGAGTACATTGTGTTTTATAATACTGTGCAGTCTACACTTGGCATAGGATAGCTGGATATGTCTTCTTTACATAATGATAGAAAAAAATCTGAAGTGCTTGAATTCACTGAGACTTAGAAAACACTCTCTCATTCTTATTTAGTCCTTGATGAAATTACAGGTAAGTTGTTTTAAAAGGGGGGGAATTGAAAGTCCAACCAAAAAGTATATATGTTGACCATTTTGTTTTTCTCCCATGAGATTCGTAGTTTAATCATATAATAGTCAATGTAACATAAGCTTTTTTTTTCTTTTTTTTAATGCCAACATCAATCTGACAGGTAGTGTAACTGAAACTAATCAAAATGCTTCCACAGAGCCATGATTTTAACAGTGCTGTTTTGGACCTCCCAAGGGGGTTGTTACCTATTTTTCATTTCCTTTTCTTGAACAGTTCTATCATTTTACCAGGCCCGAACTTTCCATTCGTTTCACGTGTCTTCATAAGCGATTAACAAAGGATGCCCCCCTCCTTGGCGCTTTGTCATTTTGACTTCAGTTTCCATGGCAATGTCAGGTCATTTTTAAAGGACCTGTAAATGTTGCTTCAATCTGAGTTCTGTTTCTGCAAACCGAAAAGAAAACTGCCAAAGGCAAACCAGCTGGCCCGTCACCAAGCGGGAAGGTGGGACCTTTTTTAGGGATGAGTTTGTGAGAAGCATCAGCACCTGGGTTCATAGGTGCATCTCAGTAGCAATTCCTCTTGCTAAAAGACACTTCCCAGAACCCAAAATGCACTTCAGGAGGTAATATGCTCTACAGCAAACTCTTTCAACAAATGGATATTGTCTTATTTTAAAGAACCTAATGAGAAAGAGAGTAAATGGCTTCCTTCAGAAATAGTTTCCATTAGTCATGATTTATCAGGAATTTCTTCATATCCCTTAATATCATGAAACCTTCCCCTTTGTCTCCTTTCTCTCTGAATTTGCACTACAGTAAAACACTGACCAGTCATTCATTCACGGTCACCATTCATTGAGCAGCCACCGTGTGCCTGTATTATATATCAACACATTAATGGGTACTTCATCATTCAAAATAAAAACAAAATAAATATCGTTAGCCCCATTTCACTGATAATAAATTAAAGCAATAGTTCAGAAAGGCTATATTAACTTGCCCAACTTCTGGTAATACAGCTAGTAAATGCTGAAGCCAGCATTTAAACCTCATGTTCTATCTTCTTAATTAGTGATGGAAGCCAAGGTCAACACTCCTCTTAGGGAGATATCATTATTCTGCAGTAGAATGTTTGCCACATGTTTGACTAGGACCCCTTGGCTTACATGTCCAGGTTGATGCAATAGGCAGTGTCACAATGCCAGTAAGTCAGTGGACTAGCTCAGAACAGAATTTAGAACACATGTGACCCAGACCACCCAGACATTTGAAGAACCTTAATG
Organism: Proteles cristata cristata; assembly: GCA_017311185.1. NCBI lineage: Eukaryota > Metazoa > Chordata > Mammalia > Carnivora > Hyaenidae > Proteles > Proteles cristata. The sequence goes on along the minus strand of JAESUZ010005656.1, from coordinate 53,132 downwards.
GGATTTCAAGTTTATTTTCTTCTAATGTGAGTATTGAATTCTCAGTTAATACAGCACTCACAGATGATAGAGAAGAACCAAACCTCTAAAGATTTAAATGGCTTCTCCTATTTCACACACATGCACATGCACACACACATACACACACACACACACACACACACACACACACACACACACACAGGGTATATTGGAGTCAATTTGTAGATTACTGCTAGTTCTTTGGCTCCATCCACAAATAACCGATTTGGATTGAAGTCTTGGGAAGATGAATTGATGATAAACGAATACACACATACAGGAAATAGAAGGAGAGATAGTAAAATCCAAAGGGCACTCTCTCTCCAATAGTCAAATCTACAAAAATCAAGATGCTGCCTCTTCACAAATAAGGCATTGTTCCAGATATCAGTGGACTATAAATGATTTGAGGATATAAATTACAGTGCTTCAGTCCCCACCACAGCATAGCACCCTGCAAAATGGCAGCCATACTATCAACTCTCAACAGATATTGATTGGATAATTTTGTAATAATGTATGAGATTCCCCTCTGAATTAGAGTAACCTGTTCTACAACTAAACCAGGTGTGCAGGCCTATGATCAAGGATGAATGTGGAGGCAGATGAGTTACCACCCTCTCCCCCTGTACTGCTATGTACTCTGATACCAGTGCCTCTACCACAGATTTCACCTCCAAATTTCGAATTTCTGGAAATTTCAATGGCATAAGAAGAGCTGTTTTGACACTGCCTCGAAAATCAGTTTCATTTTGTTCATGTGGATTCAAAAAAAGAAGGACTAAAAGAAATATTACAAAACTCAGTCTTGGCATCATTTGGGGAGCCCAAGTAGAGATCACCATTGCTTTTTCCATTTCTGCATGGCAACCTTACAGATGGAGCCTTTACTAGGTGGAAGAGGCCTCTGCATGGCTTCAGTGTATTTTGCTCCTAGTTTTGCTCTAGTTTGTCCTACATTATTTTTTCTGCTAACTTCCTGAAAGTTGGACAAAGGAAACTCACTTTTTGGCATGACTGCTATTATGGTCTAGTAACTTGGTTCTGGAATGAAGGACCATATCGTTCAAAAACACTTTGCTAGTTGGCACAAAAACAGACACTCAGATCAATGGAGCAGAATAGAGAACCCAGAAATGGACCCACAAACACATGGCCAACTCATCTTTGACAAAACAGGAAAGAATATCCAATGGAATAAAGACAGTCTCTTCAGCAAGTGGTTCTAGGAAAACTGGCCAGCAACATGAAGAAAAATGAACCTGGACCACTTTCTTACACCATACACAACAATAAACTCAAAATGTATGAAAGACCTAAACATAAGACAGGAAGCCATCAAAATCTTCTAGGAGAAAACAGGCAAAAAGCTCTTTGACCTTGGCCACAGCAACTTCTTACCCAATACCTCTTTGGAGGATAGGAAAACCAAAGCAAAAATGAATTATTGGGACCTATTCAAAATAAAAAGCTTCTGCACAGTGAAGGAAACAATCAGCAAAACTAACAGGCAACCGACAGAATAGGAAAAGACATTTGCAAATGACATATCAGACAGAGTTAGTATCCCAAATTTATAAAGAACTTAGCAAACTCAACATCCAAAAAACAAATAATCCAGTGAAGAAATGGGCAAAAGACATGAATAGACACTTCTCCAAAGAAGACATCCAGATGGCCAACTAACACATAAAAAAATGCTCAACATCACTCAGCATCAGGGAAATACAAATCAAAACTACAATGAGATACCACCTCACACCAGTCAGAATGGCTAACATGAACAACTCAGGCAACAACAGATGTTGGCGAGGATGCAGAGAGACAGCATCTCTTTTGCACCGAGGGTGGGAATGCAAACTGGTGCAGCCACTCTGGAAAACAATATGGAGGATTCTCAAAAAATGAAAAATAGGGGGCACCTGGGTGGCTCAGTCGGTAAGCGTCTGACTTTTGCTTAGATCATGATCTCACGGTTCGTGGGTTCAAGCCCCGCGTCAGGTTCTGTGCTGACTGCCAGCTCAGAGCCTGGAGCCTGTTTCAGTCTGTGACTCCCTCTCTCTCTGACCCTCCCCTGCTCACGCTGCCGCTGTCTCTCTCTCTCTCTCTCTCCTAGAAATAAAAAAAACATTAAAAAAATATTAGATAAAAAATGAAAAATAGAACTACCCTACAACCCAGCAATTGCACTACCAGGTATATATCCAAAGGATACAGGTATGCTGTTCTGATGGAGCACATGCACCCCAATGTTGATAGCAGCACTCTCAACAATAGCCAAAATAAGGAAAGAGCCCAAATGTCCATTGATGGATGAATGGATAAAGAAAATGTGAGATATATAAGAAAAAAATATATATATATATATATAGTCAGTCAGAGAAAGACAAATATCATATGACTTCACTCATATGAGGACTTTAAGACACAGACAGATGAACATAAGGGAAGGGAAGCAAAAATAATGTAAAAACAGGGAGGGAGACAGAACATTAGAGACTCTTAAATATGGAGAACAAACAGGGTTACTGGAGGGGTTGTGGAAGGGGGTATGGGCTAAATGAGTAAGGGGCACTAAGGAATCTACTCCTGAAATCATTGTTGCACTATATGCTAACTAACTTGGATGTAAATTTAAAAAATAAATTTAAAAAAACAACAATACTTTGCTAGCTTCCTACATTATGTGACCCTTTCAAAAAGTTTCAATTTTTCTGTGGTTCTACATTGTCATTCTGGTTAGACCTGTGAGCTTCTCAAGAATGAAAGATATCATATTTATATATGTTCCACTGAACCAAGATTATTCTGGTAGTTTGATTCATATTAAAAAAGGGCCAGGGGTGCCTGGGTGATTCAGTCAGTTGAACATCTGACTCTTGATTTCCACTCAGGTTATGGTTCATGAGATCAAGCCCCAGATCAGGCTCTGTGATTGGGATTCACTCTGTTCTTCTCTCTGTACCTTTCCCCAGCTCACACTCTCTCTGTGGCTCTCTCAAAATAAAAAATTTTAAAGGGCCATGTTGGGGCACCTGGGTGGCTCAGTCAATTGAGCATCCATCTCTTGATTTCAGTTCAGATTATGATCCCAGGGTTGTGGGATCAAGCCCCACATCAAACTTCATGAGCATGGAGCCTGTTTAAGAACTTCCCACCACCACCGCCACTCTCTTCCTCTATCTCTCTCTTTAAAAAAAAAATTTTTTTTTTTTAATTTAAAAAAGAGAGGGTTTGGGGCATCTGGGTGACCCAGTTGGTGAAGAGTCCAACTTAAGCTCAGGTTGTGATCTCCTGGTTCATGAGTTCAAGCTCCACATCAGGCTCTCAGAGCCTGGAGCTTGCTTCAGATTTTTGTCTCCCTCTCTCTATGCCCCTCCCCCTCTCCAAAAAAAAATAAACTTACAAAAAAAGGGGGTGACTGCTATAAAGCTTCGTTTTAAAAAGGGGAGGGCATATTAAAATCCAAAGAATTTTTAAAAATATCAAGAATACCAAGGAGCTCCTAAATATAGAAAGCAAATATTAACAGACCTAAAGGGAAAAGTAGACAGCAATATAATAATAGTGGAGGACTTCAATACCCTACTCTCATCAATAGATAGATCATCCAGACAAAATTGATAGGAAACATTAGACTTCAATGACACATTAAACCAGATGGACTAACAGACATTTATAGAACCTTTCATCCAATAGCAGCAGAATACACATCCTTCTCAAGCATGCATGAAACATGCTCCAGGGTAAATCATACATTAAGCCACAAAAAAAAAGTCTCAATAAATTTGAGATTGAAATGATATCAAACATCTTTTCCAACCAAAATGGTATGAAACTACAAATTAATTAAAAGAAGAAAACTTGGGGTGCCCAGGTGGCTTAGTTGGTTAAGTGTCCGACTTTCACTCAGGTCATGATCTCGTGGTTCATGGGTTCCAGCCCCGCGTCGAGCTCTGTGCTGACTCTCAGCTCAGAGCCTGGAGCCTGTTTCGGAGTCTGTCACTCCCTCTCTCTCTGACCCTCCCCTGCTCATGCTGTCTCTCCCTCTCCTAGAAGTAAATAAAAAACATTAAAAAAAAAAAGAAGAAGAAAACTTAGTAATTTAACAAATATATAGAGATTAAATAACATGCTATCAAAAACCAATTGGTCAAATAAGAAATCAAAAGATAAACCAAAAAATACCTTGAAACAAAGGAAATGAACTACAACATACTAAAACTTATAGGATGCAACACCTACATTAGGAAGAAAGAAAGATTTCAAATAAATAACCTAACAAGGAACTACAATAAATTTTTAGAAACCAAGCCCAAAGTTAGTAGAAAAAAAGTAATAAAGATCAGAGTAGAAAGAAATAAAATAGAAATGAAAAAAGACAATAGAAAAAATAAAACTAAAAGCAGGGTTTTTTTTGAAAATGTGAATATAGACAAGTCTTTAGCTACACTAACCAAGAAAAAGAGAGGACTTGGGGATTCCTGTGTGGCTCAGTCAGTTAAGCGTCCAACTTCAGCTCAGGTCATGATCTCACAGTTTGTGGGTTCGAGCACCGCGTTGGGCTCTGTGCTCACAGCCAGCTTAGAACCTGGAGCCTGTTTCAGATTCTGTGTCTCCCTCCCTCTCTCTCTGACCCTCCCCTGCTCACGCTGTCTCTCTCTCTCTCTCTCACAAATAAATAAAACAATAAAAAAAATTTTTTTAAAGAAAAAGAGAGGACTCAAGTAAATAAAATTATAAATGAAGGGGAAACATTACAAGTAATACCATACCAAAAAAAAAAAAAAAAGGATTGTAGGAGACTACTATAAACAACTACAGTAACACTTTGGATTGTGAGCAACTTGTTCTGTGAGTGTTCCAAAAGATGAACAAACATTTCTAATAAATTTTAACTTGATAAATGAGTGATGGCTTGCAATGTGAGTAGTACCTGATACCAAATGTCACATGATCACAACTGAGCCCATGGTTCCTGAAATTCACTTTTATATATGAGTACTTTGGATTACAAGCGTGTTTCCAAACTAATTATGCTCACAAACCGAGGTTTTACTACATATACTACCTACGCCAACTAATTTGACAACCTATAAAAAAATAATTTTTATAGATATACAACTAACCAAGACTGAATCATGAAGAAATAGAAAATCTGAGCAGACCAATTCCTAGTAAAAAGACTGAATCATCAATAAAAAATCCCCAATGAAGAAAAATCCAAAATCATATGACCTCATGGAAGGATTCTACCAGACATTTAAATAAATAAAAATTAATACCAGTCTTTCTCAAATTCTTCCAAAAATAGAAAGGAATACTTCCAGACTCATTTTAGGAGGCCAGCAATACCACGATACCAAAAGCAGACAAGGACATTACAATAAAATTATAGGCCAATATCCTTGATGAACATAGAGGCAAAAAAATACTCAACAAAATATTAGCAAACCAAATTCAGCAATACATTAACAGGATTATACACTAAAATCAAGTGGTATTTATTTCAGGGATGCAAGAATGGCTCAATATCCACAAATTAACCAATATGATACAACACTTTAACAAAATGAAGGTTAAAAATTATAAGTCATCTCCATAGATGGAGAAAATGTGTTTGATAAAACTCAACATCTATTCATGATAAAAAAACTTTCAATGAAGTGAGTATAGAGGAACTAATTCAATATAATACCATAGCTTGTGCTCATACTCAAAATCATATTCAGTGATGGGAAATGAAAAGTTTTTTTTTCTAAGATCAGGAAAAAGACAAGGATGTCCATTCTCACTATTTTTATTCAACATAGTACTGGAACTCTTAGTCATAGCAATCAGACAAGAAAAAGAATTGAAAGTCATCCAAACTGAAAAAGAAGTAGTAAAATAAATGGAAAGATATACATTGTTTGTGGATGGGAAAAATTAATATGACTAAAATGTCCAACTACCCAGAGCAATCTACAATCCAGTGTCAACCCTACAATGGCATTTTCAGAGATAGAACAAATAATCCTAACATTTGTATGGAAGAGAATTGTGTGGAATAGAATAGTCAAAGCAATCATGAGCAAGAATAAAGCTAAAGGCATCACACTTCCTGATTTCAAACTATATTACAAAACTCTAGCTATCAAAACAGTATAGTACTGGCATAAAAACAGGTACATAGATGAATGGAACAGAATAGAGAGTCAGGAAAAAACCCACCCATATATGGCCAATTAATTTATGACAATGGAGCTAAGAATATGCAACAGGAAAAGGACCATTTCCTCAATAAATGGTGTTAGGGAAGCTGGACAGTCACATGAAAAAGAATAAAACTGGATCACTTTCTTATAGTATACACAAAAATAAACTCAAAATGGTCTAAATATTTGTATATAAGGCCTAAAACCATAAAACTCCTAAAAGTAAACATAAGAGGTAATCTCCTTTACATCAGTCTTGGCAATGATATTTTTTATTTGACACCAAAAGTGAAAGCAAAAAAACAAAAACAAACAAGTGGGGCAACATTAAACTAAAAGCTTCTGCTCAGCAAAGGAAACCATAGATAAAATGAAAAGGCAGCCTACCAAATGGTAGAGAATATTTGCAAAGCATATAAAGGATTAGAGGTTAATATCCTAAATAAATATTCATACAACTCCATAGGAAAAAAGCAATCAAATTAAAAAATAGGCAGAGAATACGAACAGACGTTTTTCCAAAAACATACAAATGGCCAATAGATACGTGAAAAGATGTTCAACATCACTAATCATCAAGGAAATGCAAATCAAAAACACAGTGAAATATCACCTCAGCTGTGTTAGAATGGCAACTGTCAAAAAGATAAGAAATAAGTGCTAGCAAAGATATGAGAACAGGAAATCCTTGTACACTACTAGCCGGATGTAAATTGGGGCAAACACTGTGAAAATAATATGGAGGTTCATCAAAAAAAATTAAATATAGTACTACCATATGATCTAGCAATTCTATCTCTGGGCATTTATTCCAAGGAAACAAAATTGCTATCTCAAAACCATATATGCACCCCCATGTCCACTGTAGCATCAGCTTCAATAGCCTAAGCACAGAAACCACCTAATGGTCCATTGATGGATGAATGGGTAAAGAAAATGTGATATATAAATATTATAATTTTAATATATGGAATAATGGAATATTACTTAGCCATAAAAAAGAAGAACATCTTGTCATTTGGGACAACATGCATGGACCTCAATGACATTATGCTAAGTGAAATAAATCAGACAAAGAAAATATTGTTATGATCTCACTTATACATGGAATCAAAAAAACAAAAACCAAACTCATAGAGAACAGATTGTGGTTGCCAATGGCAGAAGGTGGAGGAGTTGGTGAAACCGGTGAAGTTCATCAAAAGATACAAACTGTCATTTATGAGATAAATAAGTCCTGAGGATGTAATGTACAACATGTGACCACAGCTCACAATACTGTGTCATTTATTTGAAAGTTGCTGAGAGTGTAGATCTTAAAAATTCTTATCACATGAAAAAAAATGCTGTTAACTATGTGTGGTGATGGGTGTTAACTAAACTTATTGTGGTGACTGCTTAGCAATACATGCATATGGTCAAATCATTACAATGTAATGAACCCAGTGTTATCTGCCACTTAAATCTCAATAAAGTATATTATTTTTTAAAAAAGAAAAGAACAACATCTATGGTCAGTATTCACATACAATTCACGGCTCCTCAACTACAGGTGCCCTGGAATTGAAACCACTCGGGAAGACATTTCAGAAAATGGACTTGAATGGAAATACGTGAGCAAACAAAACCTTCTCCCCTAGGGAGAAGAGAAAAAGAAGTTGAAGTGTCTAACGCTACCAGAAAGTGCCCATCCACAAACGTGAAGTAATAAGAAAAAGGAAAACATGGGAAACAGATTGCCCTGGAGAAGAGAGGTATTATCATGAATCTTACTTTATCTCCTTTGAACTGTAGGCATCCATGAATTTAGCAGTATCTCCAAAACATTTTTTAAAATCCATAAAATAGATTTTAAATTTCAGGTAAACTGTACCAAACTTGGCAAACAGAAACCTCCTTGCCAAAGGGCTTAAATTGGACAATTTCTAGAAAACCATGCTCTCTCTAAGCTAGACAGAAAGTAAAGGCCTTACATATGTTGAGAAGCTTTATCACACAACAAATGCCCATATTTTTATATGATATTCAATTTTTTCTTTGTTAAATTATTTTCATAAAGAATTTCAAATGTCACCCCCCAAAAAAACCCAGCTACCAATCATCCAGCTTCAATAATCAACAACACTTTGCTATACTTGTTTAACAACAGTAACTTTTTTTTAAGCTAGAATAGATTAAAAGAAGTCCAAGTGTTCAAGTCATTTTGCCACTAAATACTTCAATAGACTGTAAAAAGAAAAGACTATTCTGGCACATAACCATAATGTCATTAGCACACTCAACAAATTAATCATCTGATACCCAGCTTCATAAAAGTTCCTCAAATATCTAAAGCAATCTTTTTTGCCATTAAGTTTAGGTGCAACACTGTATAAGGTATTACATGTCTTCCTGTCTCTCTTATATTTCTTTCACACTAGAACATTCCCCTCCCTCTTCCCTGTTCATCCCATGCCATTGGGTAGTTGAAGAAAATGGATTCATAGTCTTGAAGAAATTGCCACACTCTGAATTTGGTTGCAAAGCCATTTCTTAAGCTTTGAACACTCTGGCCAGCTGAGATACCCCAAAGGAGTATACCTTGGTCTTGTGGGCATTCTGTTTTCACTCGTTTAGGGAAACAATCAAGTGTATATAACCTGAGTGTCCACACGACCCTGTTGCCCTAGATGCAGGTGGAAAGATGAAACTGATCACTTAGAATCCGAAGACACAGCCTTTCCAGGAGAGATCTCTAATAGATTTCGCAGGAGAGCCGGAGGACCAGAGGAGTGTCCCCACAACTCAGTTATGAGAAAGAGCAGCCTGGGGCTGTGTAGGGGCTCTGCTGGGAAAGAACAAAAGTTGATTGTTGAAGGCGGAGAAAAACAGTATTTATTTCCTAAAGAGGAAGTTCCAACCACAGACAAATATATAGGACTTGCTGAGGCTTAAAAGCAGGGGCTTAATGTCTCTTGCTGGAAAGGCACGTAGCAAGAAGCAGCCTGGGTCCTCAGAAGCATTTGTTTCTGTCTGCTCAGTCCCATTCCTTTCTTTGTATTTGCAGACACAGAGCCCAGGGTCTGCAGATTAGAAACAATAGTCAGGATGATGTTTGTACAGCATCTCGTTCCAGGCAGCTCACAGCATTGGCAGGCGGGGTCTTCCTCAAGACACTAGAACTCCCAGGTGGGAGGGGTTTATGGGATAGCAAGGGGGCCTGCTCTGTGCACCTCCCCAGTAACTCAGTAGTCCCGAAGACCCGTTTGGGCCACCTCTTGCACACCTGCTTTCAAGGTGGCTCCATTAGTTTCAATCTAGGCTACTTGTGAGGTCCAGTTTCCTCACCACAATCTAAGCGAGACAGAACCAGAGCCCCTTGGAGCAATTAGAAATGAAACTCCAAGATACACCGTCTGGGAGAATAGCTCAAACGAAAATATGCCTGTGACTCAGGTCCAGTGAACAAACACTGGCTCACTGTCAGCTTCATGCCAGGCTTAGAGCTTAGCACGAAGGCACGAGGAGTAAAGAGCATATTCCAGACCTGGCCTCTGGCAGCTGTTAGTCGGGGCACAGCTGGGTTCTGTCTATCTCTGATCTGTTTCTACAAAGTACTTCCCTAATGGATTACAATGTAAATTTTTATTCTGTAAGTTATGTTCTTGTTCATAGTGCGCTGTGCTATAAATAGATACTAAATAATTTGGGATAGTTATCTGGGATCTTTTGCCTAGGACTTTAAAGCATTTCACAAACACTGCCCGTGAATAGTAAATTAATTAGTATATTAATTCCTTGTTTACAAAAGGATAATAGCAGCAGGGTAATTAAAGTCAACTGATGAGGGGCACCTGGGTGGCTCAGTCATTTAAGTGTTTGACTTCAGTCAGGTCATGATCTCACGGTTCATGGATTCAAGCCCTACATCCAGCTTTGTGCTGACAGCTTAGAGCCTGGAGCCTTAGAGTTTTGGATTCTGTGTCTCCCTCTTTTTCTCTACCATTCCGTCTTTGTCTCTCACAAATATATAAACATTTTTTTTAAAGTTTAAAGTCAGCTGATGGATGTCAGAGTAAAAACCTGACATCACTACTGATTTGCATTATGACCTCAGGCAAGTCACTCCCCATGCCTGGACCCTGGTGACCTCCCTGGATACAGCATTGTTAGTTAAAAGCCCTAAGACCCTTTCCTCCTCTCCCCAGTATTTGGAAATGTCATCACAGAAACTGTGGCAGATGCATTATTGATATGTAGGGACCAGGGCCAGAGGCTGTGTTTCCTGCATAGGAATGATTCACAGAAAAATATTTTCCTGCTGCAAACACCTAGAGACTCAAATGGCCCTGGGTAGTCATTTACACTCAGGTAAATAACCTCTAACCTCCTTCCCAGTGTGACAGTCTCTGTGCATCCATCTGAAAGTTTAGCCACAAAGGGATTAAGTTCTACATTCAGGTAAGTCTGTCCTGTGCTCAGTGACATTTCAGAGGGTGTATCAGAACCAGAGGTGAACAGAGAGAATTAGCAAGGGGACAACCATCTTCAAGTTCTTCAGGTCACCCAGATTTTGCTTGGGAAAAGCCCCGCCCACTGTTTCACTCAGATTTGCTTTTAAGTTCTATGCACGAATTTAATATTTGTAACCAGGTCAACTTGTGTGAACATGTTCACCACCCCTAGATCAACTCTGACAAAAGCAAGCAGGTCCCAGCTATCAGTGGAGCCTGAGCAACTATCAAGTTGAGCTGAACTCAGAAGTAAACAGCTGCAGCCAACCACCGAGAACAGGTTTAATAAGTTCCGGGTGGCTCACTTGCTAGCCATTGGCACACTTGAACTTTCAGATGGTTGAGGCTGATCCCAGGTTGTTTACAATACTGCAGTCTTTTCCTTAGTAAATTATTTCTGTGTGTGCTACGAGGCCTAAAATTCTTCACCATATATCTATATATAGTAGATATATATATATCTACTACATATATGCTCCTTTATGACCTGGAGAATCCATCACTGTTAGAAATCCCAATTACCTTTATATCATTCTTGAAGGTTCAGCCTCAATGGAATATCTCACACAGAGAAACCAAAAATCAAGCCCCCAAAATGTAATATGTTATTTTTCTAATACATAGGTCTAGCAGCCTGACTGAACTTAAAAAAAAAAAATCCCCCCAAAAGTTTTCAAAAATAACACATGAAACATAGTGAAAATTAACCTATTCAAGCCAGAAATACCTATTAACTTAGGCTTCTGGAGTTAAGTTGAAACAGATTTAGCACTTCTTTTCTTGGTTTCTAAAAGTCTTTGTCTTTAATTAAAAATAAAAACTGAAGCTAGATGATTGGTATTTTGACTTCCAACCAAGTGTTATTTCTGGTACAACTATACAGACTAAAACACCACTCACAGCACATCTTGTGCATTTTTATGTGAATGTTTGTTTATAGTCATCTCGTGTTGGCTCCACACCATCATATCTTGCTCCACATCAAGTACGCATATGTGTTGATCTCCCTCTTGCTGTCTGTAAGTCTATTCCAAGTTTCTAGTGGAGAATCTTGATGGAGAACCCAGGGAGGGGCCAGCAGACAAGGACACTGTGCTAACACCCACCACCTTCTCCAAGGGGTGGGCTCACTAAGGGCACTGAGAAGTGGGCCACTCCAGACTCAGGAGATCCCAACTAGTTTGCCTTGACCTTGAGCTAAAAAAGACTCTTCAGAGCCACTGAGACATCATGGATAAAGCATAGAGTTTGAAGACAAATGACTCAGATCTAAATATTAACTCCACCATTTCTTACAAATCAATCAAATCCTCTGAGTGCCAGTTTCTTCCTCTAACGTGGCAGGTTATGGTAACAAGCAAATGAGGGAATATAAAGAGGGAAGGGCTTTGAAAACTGCAAACCTGCAAATTAATGCTCATTGTTGAGACAGGGATGGGTGTACTGGGGCTCAGGGCCAGGACCGGCTGTGGGCTTCCTACCATCTGAGGCTGTCTGGCATTAGGGCGAGAATGAGATGGGGAGTTTGAGGCAGCAAACCAGGAGGTGTCCCGAGGTCAAGTTAATATGGCTGGTTACCAAGTCTAAAGGGAACGAGTGTTGGGGCCGGCTGGTGAGGAGAGGAGAAGGAAGATGGGGAGGAAGAGAAAGAGGAGGGGGAGGAGGAGGTTAGGAGTAAGGTGGGGCATTGGGTTGGGACGTGAAGGACATAGAGCTGGATAAATGGATGCGGATGCCAGACTAGAGAGAGGACTCCATAGATGGAGGGATTGTGACATGGGCATGGGGCAGGAGGGACAACCTGAAGCTGATTCAGGCCAAATGTTGCCATCTCTGGATCCCTATCTCTTCCTTCTCCTTATGGGCTGTTGGACACAGAGACTTCAACTTCCTGCTTTGTCACCCCTGAAAATAGTTAAAAACTACATGTCTTCTCACACCCTTTAAAGTTAACATCTAGAATATTTCTTCATTGTTTAAATAGTTACAAAGAATGTAACTTCTGCTGAATGGGCATACAGTAAAAAATAAAACTCATATGACCATCACAAATGTTTCCAGTACAATATAATACCATAGTGATTTGACAGCTACCATAATTCATTTTTTATGTTTATTTACTTATTTTGAGAGAAAGAGAAAGAGAGAGAGAGAGAGAGAGAGAGAGAGAGAGAGAGAATCCCAAGCAGGCTCCAGCATGGAGCTGACCTGGGGCTCAATCTCACAAACTTTGAGATCATGACCGGAGCCAAAACCAAAAGTTGGTTGCTTAATCAGTAGAGCCACCAGGAGCCCCCATAATTCATTTTAAATATACACCAACAAGTAAAATATTATTTCATTTACTCCTGAGGTTATATCTCCATTCCACTTTCCCCATATGAATGTATGGTAATGTGATATTTTATGTCTGAAACCCTTTTAATGATCAAGCATAATTATCTGAAATAAAAATATATATGTAACTTGAAATTAATTGTGCACATTTTAATTAATTTGAAATTAGTGTCTAAAATTTCCTATGACTATATAGCTCTAGGTATCAAAGAAATATTTCTGGACTGAATTGTCATTATAATTATTATTTATACACAATTTATGAAAATAAGAAATACAATTTTTATAAAAAAATTATTCACTGTAAAAGGTAAAATTTTATTGGAAAAACTACTCTTCATCAAACTTCTTACTGAAATAGATGAGGTTTCTCATCAACATTATTCCCATCTGTCAATTATTATTACAATTATTGTAAGCACAACGAGACTCTTTATAGAAGCAAAATTAGAATGGAAGGAATTTTATCATAGCTATGTCAGTTACCAAGACCCTTCCGACATGGTGATCTATCAGCAAAATTATTATTATTGATCTAATTCTCTTACAACTCAATTAGGTCTTCCCTCAATTTGCATTAAAGCAAAGAATTAGAAACCATCTGAATTGTAAAAAAATTACTCAGTCAATAGACTCATCCAATGTCTTTTACAAACAGCATTTGCCAGGCACCCCCGAGATTTGCCTACTTCGGGACAATGCAGCATCACAAGTAGGGGGGAGGGAGAGGACCGACCCTCCTGTTATATTAAACAGCCTCTGTGCAAGAACAGAAAGGAGTCTCTGTGCAAGAACAGAAAGGGGGCACTTAATGTTGCAGGAACAGCTCACAGGAATGGCAGAGCAGTTAGGGGAAAGTGTGCCCATGAAAGTGATGAACCTAGAATTTGGACTCTTAACAAGGGTTGGTGCATCCACAAGGATGTGGGTACCCAAATGAGAAGCCCACTGAGCTAGGACCTGAGTCTCAGGGGAGCTGGTGACCCTGGACAGCTGGGGCTTCCCTGACTTCTCCAAATGGCGTTCTCCAACGCGGGTTGTGTGGGATTTTAGTGCCCTTTGAAATGTTAGAGATTGCCAGTGAAGAGGAACTTTGGGGTGAGAAAAGTTTGGGAAAAGCTTCCTAGTATTTTCCCCTCTTAAGAGTTTCACAACAAAATCTGAGTATTAAAGGCTGACGAAACCTGTTTATTTAATGCAGAATTTCCCAGATAAACTTGATCCAGTCCCATCTTCTCCTCCAAAGAATACCTGGTTATATATAAAGAGACATTAGTAATCTGCTCTGGTCCTAAGAGCTCCAAGCTGAACCTCCTGTGTCTTGTCTACATGACCTGACCTATTCATGACAACCATGATCTCTTGAAAACACTCCAGAGGGACCAAGACCTAAGACTGTTTTGTTCCATTGATGGTTACCTACTAAGGAAGTATTGCCTTTTGCTGTAGCTTTCCTATTGGGTTAATCCATCCTTAGATGGAGGTTCCGATATAACAGGAAGGTTTCTGTGCTGTTGCACCCACTGTGGCCATGAACTTGAAAGTGCTCAAAGAAGGACACATAGATGGTCATCTTGCTGCTTTCCCAGCTGTCCTTCTGGGTCCCCAGGTTATTGGCAGTACGGAACAAGCCAAAAGAAGATTATAATCAGATGCAAAGTAAAAACCCAAACATAGATGAGTGGGATGTGTATATGTGTGTAAGAGAGACACTGTGTCTCAGTACATGACTGTTTTTCATTATATCTAGAGCCATGTGGATTTTAACCATATCATTTGAATTTTCCATCTTTTCATTGCAAAACATGAAGAGTCAGCTGTATAATAATGATGATTATGAGTAGACAAACTTCATGTGTCACAGCTGGAGAGAAAAGCATGGGAATGAGGGCCAGGTCCCCTGATGCGGCTCATGATTTGTGACATCTTAGGCATCTGACCCCTCTAAAGATCACCACTAAAGAAACACAAAAATGTGCCTGGTTCCCCTTTCCCTTTATTCACCAGAAGACTACAAGATGACAAGTTATAAATGAGTCAGCATTCTATACACAAGCTCTCAACATTTTTGGTTAGCATGGAGATCCCATTAGACCCTCCATTCTTGTCTAGAGCTCAAAGTACAAACAAACTGGTCAGTACCTGCTGGAAAAGAAGGTTGGAGAATGAGCCTGTAGAGCATCTTTCTTCTTGGAATACAGGAACCGTGATGCTATTTCCTGTGTGTACATTCACTCTACGCATCTCCTCAGAGCACGCAAGTTGGGTACAGCCAAAGGCCAACAGAGCTGATTACTGACTCAGCCTCAGCCAGAATCCACTTTGCTCTTTGGAAACCTCTGCTCTCACCTGTGAAACTGGAAACTAATGTGTTTTCGTAAGCCTCCGGAAGCCAAGGAGAACAAAACTCAAAATAGCCGCAAGAAAAGAGATGAAGAATCAAAACTAGTTTTTGATTAAAACCACTTGAGATTTCTTGAAGAATTATGCCCCCGAATCCCTTTTATGGGAGAACAAAGGCAGCAGAAATCAAATGGTTGGCCTGCAGTTTAACAGGGAGTGAGCAGTGGAAATATAATCAAAATAAGAGCCCTCAACCCTCCAGGTCTCAGATTCTGGGAGCTACAGTTTGGAGAAAGCCGCCCCTGAAGTGTTTGGAAATAAGCAACACACAGCAGGACCATCAGCTGCATCCTCATTTGAAGGAAAGAACTTTCCAAAACCCTCAATCACCAACCTGTCGCCATCCTGTGGGGGGCAAACGTACCGGCAGTCGGGGGCTGTTCGGTTTCCCTTGGCAAAGAAGGGACCCCCACCCTGTTCTTGGGCAGCGGACGCATTATGTTCTGATTAAATGTATCCCAGGTGTGGAGGACAGCTCTGGCAGATTTTCAGCATGCCTCTGCCTATTTCCCCAAGAAACGCGGGTTTCCTCTCCATCGGCCCTTCCAGGTAGTAGCTAAGGGTGAGGGAGAGAAGCGTAGAATAAACGTGTCGCCCAAGGAGACTTCCTGGTCCAAACCCACAGCATTTTGCATAAATCTGTTGTGTGTTGATTCTGCTGGAGAGGCAACCTCAAACCTAAGAGGTGGAAAAGTGAAATCGGGAAATCAGCCCAGGTGTGAACCTGGGTATGAGGGAGAGTGGAGAGAAACATTCTGTCATGGCCCCAGATGCTCATGAAGCGGAGGGGGGGGGACGGGGGGGGGTTGGGGAGGTTGGGGTGGGGAGCTGGGTCTGTTTTCGGCCTGTGGATGTGGATGTGGCTGTGCCTGCGAGTCCTATGACAGAGGGAAGTGCATCAGCAGGCCTGGCCAGTGAAGCTAGGCTGCTGCACCCACAGGGACTGCCTGTAGAAGGGAAGAACCCATGGGTCATTTCTGGGCCCTGGGCAATATGTGCACTACCCCAAGCTGCAGACGTTAGAATTCCTTTGGATTACTATTCTGACTCTGCCTCAGATGTACCTCAGGTATTTCCAACCAACAAATTTTATTATCTATTTTGATCACAGCCTGCAAATTAGATTGCTTGGAGAAGAAGGGGATACTTCTCACCGAGGAAGGCCACTTCAGCATTGATCTGACATTAATAGAACTACCTCCTCCCCGCCCCCCCACCATGCTGGGTACTGGCGAGAAAAGCCCTGGGGTGTGGCAGAAAGATTCAGGTTTTGGTAGAAGATGAGTCATTTGTCTACAAATTCCAGCTCAGATATTTGGGCTTCAGTCTCAGCCTCAATTGTGTCGTCCCCAAAGTGAGAATTCTAGCCCACCCTTCACAAAGTCATCAGCATTGGGGATTATCGAGGGCACCAGCAGACACACAAATGGCACTGTCATTGTATTATCACTATTCCTTCAAAATCAGAGGGACACTCATTAGGAAGAGCACGAACCCATTAAGATATTGCCAAGGCAGGGCTGGCGTAGAAGCAGGCAGCTGGCGGGGCGCCTGGGTGGCTTAGTCGGTTAAGCGTCCGACTTTTGCTTGGGTCATGATCTCACAGTTCGTGGGTTCAAGCCCCGCGTCGGGCTCTGTGCTGACTGCCAGCTCAGAGCCTGGAGCCTGTTTCAGAGTCTGTGTCTCCCTCTCCCTCTGACCCTTCCCTGCTCACGCTGTCTCTCTCTCTCTCTCTCCTAGAAAAAAAAACATTTAAAAAAAGAAGCAGGCAGCTGGCTGCTGGAAGTCGTGGGCAGGAGGTCAGGAGGTGGTGTGCCTGAAAGAGAGAAGGTTCGCTGGCCCCGCCCAGGGGGAAGTTAGGGCTGGGGACCATAGCCGAAAGGTAACAGTGGAGTCACCAGACAGGAGGGAAAGCAGTTCAGGACCACAAGTTCTGTCAGGACAAGATAAAGCAGAAATGGACCAGAGCCAAGGAATGTGCTGCCGGGGATGAGACAGGAGGGGCTCACCTTCCTAGGCTCCTCCTACAGGAGGTATTCAGCCCCTCACCTGAGGGTCAGGACAGGAGGGCCCCTCCTGCCAGACTCCTGCAGAAACCTGGAACATGCAGACTACTAGTGAAA
Organism: Proteles cristata cristata; assembly: GCA_017311185.1. NCBI lineage: Eukaryota > Metazoa > Chordata > Mammalia > Carnivora > Hyaenidae > Proteles > Proteles cristata. The sequence goes on along the minus strand of JAESUZ010005656.1, from coordinate 35,558 downwards.
TTCTCCAAACTTTGTTGATTGCTCAGCTCATTTTATCCATATACATATTTTTATTTACACATCATTCATCTGCATTCATTATATATTAACTACTGCTAGATTTTTTTAAAAAACACAGAGATCATGGGGCGCCTGGGTGGCTTAGTCTGTTAAGCGTCCGACTTTCGCTTAGGTCATGATCTCGCGGTTCGTGGGTTCGAGCCCCGCGTTGGGCTCTGTGCTGACTGCCAGCTCAGAGCCTGGAGCCTGTTTCAGTCTGTGTCTCCCTCTCTTCTCTGACCCTCCCCTGTTCACGCTGTCTCTCTCTCTCTCTCTCCTAGAAATAAATAAAAAAACATTTTAAAAAAACCCACAGAGATCTGTACAATATTATGCTCATAGGTCACAATACTTAGGAATTGTGACCTTGAAAACTGGTCAAAGAGGGGAGATCTCACGTTAAATGTTCTTACATAATTTTTTTTCTTAGTTTATTGTCAAGTTGGTGTCCATATAACACCCAGTGTTCATCCTAACAAGTGCCCTCCTCCATGCCCATCCCCCCTTCCCCTCCCCCCACCCCCATCAGCCCTCAGTTTGTTTTACATAATTTTTTTTTTTTTTAAATAGAAGCTCCATTGGGTTTTTTCCTGCCCCTCAATGGATCTTCTTGCACACCCAATTTTGGATACTCCTCACCCCTAAAATGGGAAGTGGAGTCAGAGGGAAGGGCGTTTGCCTCCACTCTCAGATAAACGCCCTCCACTCTCAGATAACAACTCATTTTTCTTTCTCTAATACCAGCAGTCTGAAAACGGAGTTACTTGTTTTTATTTTTGTGTCTGTTTCTGTAGGTTGGAGGGTTAAAATTAGAGACAGAATAACACTGGATGGTTGACTTATGTAATAAAAGCACACAGAGCCCATGTTAATGCTTTTTAGAAAAACGAGATGATAGAAACAGGATTACCACGTCCACAAGTGAAGGATGTTGACTCGTCACTGTGACATCACTTACAAACGTGAACCTGTCACTTCGTTTCTACACCACTCAGATCAAAATAGGAGCTGCTTCATTTATTCCTCGTAAGGTGTGTGGGCAGGCTCCAAAGTCACAGCCCTCACGGTGTCATCTGGCACAGCATGGCACCGAACATAGCCAGGTAGTGGAGCTAAGAATACGGGACTCAGCCGGGGCACTTGAAAAAAATGTGTATTCTTCTGTTTAGTATGGAATGTTCTGAACATATCTGTTAAGTCTATCTGGCATTTGGGCCCATTTTAAAGATGGCAGTTGAAGCCATATAAATACATTGGATCCCCCAGGGAGAGTGGCTTTTGTTTTCTTTTTTAAAAATATCCAAATCCATATGTTTTGATTTTCTTATCAGAAACATATGTTTCTTGCATTTAAAGACACATAAATATGTATTTTTTAATTAGGTAAGTAGGATTCACCAACTGATTGGCAGTTCCGATGAGGGAAGAGAGTTTCTAGGTTGGTGTAATGGGGCAACTGATGAAATTTTGCAACTAATTAATAACAATAATAGTTAACCCACTTGTGAACATCAACTGGAAGTCAGACACATTCTAATTGCTTTACGCAGGTTTTCTCATTTTTCACAAAAACCCTGTGAAGAGCACAATTGTCGGTTCTTTTTACAAAAGTGAAAATTGAGACTCAGAAAATATTGAAGAACAAATTGGGAACGGGGAGGAAGGTGAATGACAGTCGGTGACCTCTCCATCAAAACGCAGTATATGCTCCCTCCCATGGTGCAGACTTCGTGTTGGGATGTGAACTCTTCTGCTGGTGTCTAGGTGGCCCAGTGGACTAGGAACAGAAGTGATGCGATGCTAAAACATAGATGTGCCCCATGCTCTCCTCTGCCCCCTCTTCTGATTGCATGCTGACATCACGGCAATCTTGGAAGCTACCTAGAAGATGGCAGAACCTTCTTGAATCTGGATCCCTGAATGACTTTGTAGAGGGAACTTCCTGTACCCCATTTCACCTTCCACCTCCTGACCTACCTTGGAATGTTACACAGATAAGAAATACATTTGGGGGCGCCTGGGTGGCTCAGTTGGTTAAGTGTCTGACTTTGGCTCAGGTCATGATCTCACAGTTTGTGGGTTCGAGCCCTGCGTCAGGCTCTGTGCTGACAGCTCAGAGTCTGGAGCCTGTGTTGGATTCTGTGTCTCCCTTTCTCTCTGACCCTCCCCTGCTCATGCTGTCTGTCTCTCTCAGAAATAAATAAAACATAAAAAAAAATTAAAAAAAAGAAATACATTTGTATTGATTAAGGCACTAAAATTGGGAGTATCTTTATAACAGCAATACTATACTATACTATAGTATAGTACTATAATACTATAGAGCAATACTATAGGTATTTGCTATACCTAAGTAACTAGTGTGAAATAAAGATGAGAAATATTGGATGTGTTGAGTTTGAAATCTTGGGGGACCACGTGAAAATATTCAGTGGACAGACAGGAGACACATGGAGTCATTGTTACTGCACACAAATTCACTTCTGCGTGCTTGGTCTTAACTAAATAATAGGGGCACCTGGGTGGCTCAGTCAGTTAAGCATCTGACTCTTGATTTTGGCTCAATCTTACGGTTCATGGGATGGAGCCTCACATCAGGCTCTGCACTGACAGTGCATTGCCTGTTTGGGATTCTCTCTCTCTCTCTCTCTCTTTTCCCCCCTCCCCCTTCCCTTCCTCCATTCTCTCTCTCAAAATAAATAAGCTTAAATAAATAAATAAATAAGGGAAGAGCTATTTAATTTCCTTTCTGCCATTCCCCCCCACACACATACCTGTAGGCTCTAAACAGGTTGTGAAATGGAGGTATGAGCCTCTCCTCCTCCAGGTGGGCTCATGTCCCTTGTATGTCCTCACCACACGAACACCTCATTACTGCAAGTGTCATTCCCGTCTGTAAGGAAATGTCTTTTTCTACATAATGGCTCCAAGTCTGAGCCAGTTTTCTCTTACGCCACTGAGAAAGCAATGAACAAGTCTCACGTTGAAGAAATGTTATTTTCCCACACATCCTGATCTTAGAACTCGGCCTCATACAGGATGTGACTTTCAGTTTGGGAATTGCTGTTTTCAGAATGGTGGCTGATTTGTCAGAGAGGATTGGCTCTCTCAGGGAGTGCGAAGCGAGGGCCAGAGGTGATGCCCTGGGGACCCAACATGTGGCAGGGAGGTGGAGGAGCTGCTCATAGGGGCTTGTGAGAAGAAGCAGTAGGGAAGTAGGAAGATGTCCAGGAGTTTCTAGTTTTCCCCAAACCAAAGGAAAACAAAATGCCACAGAGTAAATAACTGATTGTTTCAAATTTTTTAAAAAAAAAGGAAACTGAGAAAAAGGTCACTGGATTTGATAACAAAATATCATCTTTTGCCAGAGCAATTTTAATGGAGTTGCAGGGATAAAAATCAGAGGTTGATGGATAAAAAGGTGACTGTGCAGTGAGGCAGAGGAAGCAGGACTCTGAGATGTCTGGTTCTGGGTCAGGGCTGAAGGTCCAGATGAGCTCAGGGAGCCAGCACCTCAATCCTCTCCCACCATTTTCTTGCTGTCCAACCACTCTTAGACTCAGTTTCTTTATCTGTAAGATGGGTTTAATGATCCCTGTCTCAGAGGATTAAATGAGAAAACAGTTGCAAATGGCTTCTAAGAAACCAAACATGGGGCATCTGGGTGGCTCAGTCGGTTAAGCATCTGACTTTGGCTCAGGTCATGATCTCACAGCCCATGGATTTGAGCCCCTCACTGAGCTCTGTGCTGACATCTTGACGCCTGAAGCCTGCTTTAGATTCTGTGTCTAGATTCTATTGCTCTGGCCCTCTCCTGCTCATGCTCTGTCTCTCTCTCTCAAAATAATAAACATTTAAAAAGAAGGAAAGAAAAAAGAAACCAAACAACTCAAATGAAATGTTATGGACATTTCAGGTAACATAAAATCTTCCTCTCGATGAGACAAGACAGACAGGCAGCCAAGCACCTGGCCCCACAATCCATCTCCCCCTAGAAGTGCTTTACTGAAATGCCCTTGGGGTGCTGATTTGAGGAATGTTATCGGAACAGCCCTGAGAAACCCAGTAGCTCCTTTGCCAAAAAGCTGCCCAAGACATTGTATATCCTCTTCCTAAACTGACCTGCCGAATGTCTTCTTGGGTCACAGTGGTGTAATTGTGTGAATAACTGTGTTTCTCCTGGATAATTGGCCTGTTCTCATCTTGCCGCTTTTTTTTTTTTTTTTTTTTTTGCAGTGATTTCCAGGAAGCTTGAAGACAAACGTGTGGTCCACCCATTGCACGTACCTAAGTTGCCATGTATGCATTTTTGTACTAGACTCTTCTCCAGTACGTTTGTATCCCTATTCTTGCTCTTCATACTTTAAGTGTGTTATATGCTTTTATATTACACATTCTTATAAATAGCCTAAATGTTTTGTGTTATAAAAGAAGATATAATTTTCTTGGGTGGCAGTTGAATAATTTTTTGCCCCATATTAGAGCTGACTTCCAAATATATATAATACCTCTCCAGTCTGCCTATATATCCCAGTAAAATTGCCCCTGTATATCTTCCTTCACACCAGAGCTCATGACAGTCACTAACACTGACTGAGCCCTTGCTATGGACTCTTCTAAGTCCTTTTGTATGTATGGATTCTTAATCATCATAAGAATCCTATTTATGGCTGCTTTACAGACAAGGAATCTGAGGCTCCTAAAGGTTAAGTAACTTTGCCAAAGCTACACATATGGGAAGTGATGGATCTAAGATTAAGAACCCAGTCATCCGGCTCCAGAGCCTGTGTCCTTTCCCATCAAGTACTGTGGGGTAGGAATGCCACTTCTCTACACGCTCAGTGACAAAATACTTCAAATATTTGGTTTCCGATGCTTTGTAGGGTACTGGTAAGAAGAGCTGGGGAAGGAGAACGAGGTAGCTGGATTAAAATTTTTTTCACCCGATGAATTAGGCAAACTATAGCTAAAAGAAATGCCATGCCTGAACAGAAGTGTGAGGAATACAGATCTCTTTGTTAAATACATGATTTTTTATTTAACTCATCTTCCTTCTGTGGCTTCAAACAGTCCTAATCTTCTTCTGAAGGTGCTAATTGCCTATACTTGTCATGTGTCTTATCGTAATTTTAACTTTTTGAAGGCAGCTGGAGGAAACAGATATGAATCTGTGAGAAAAACAGGTTATACATAATAAACATGTCATGTCAAGCATTTCTACTATTTATCAACTTAGCAAAGTAGAGAATGGTTCCGTTGGAAACAGAATATTGAAAAAACAAGGAGATGATGTTGCTGATTCAGAAGCTTTTGCTCCTTTATTTCTCCTCTGAAGGTAGTTAACAAGATTATAGTTTAATCCCTGGCCGTGCTTTGCCACTCTATCTTTAGCATAAGCTTATGGATGATAATAATATTCTTGATTAATAAATAGGGTATGGAGGGAATGCTGTTCCTACATCTCAAATATCCTGCCCACTTGTCATCATTCAAGCTCCAGGCTATGTCCCACCCCCTCCACACTGCCATTCCTGCTGTCCTGAGCATGCCAGGTCACATGGACATGACTTCCTTCTCAATCCCTATCACACTCTTGCACTTGCACATCACTTCTACAAATGCAATACTTACCACCTGACATTGTCATTCACATGTAAATGCATATCTGTATCAGGCATTAGATATAAGTTCCTCTAAGGAAGGAATGAGTCTCCTTATATTTCCTATGGCCCACAGCACCAAGTACAAAGGTAGGGTACTAGAAGTTCTCAGTGAATTATGTGTTCAGGAGAAAGGGAGGGAGTGAATGAATGAATGAATGGAAGTGAGTTTGGAGGTTTCTCTGACTGACTAATTCTGCCTTTGCTTCAGGCAATATTTCTCTGTGGAAGGTCTTTCCACCTTCTGCATCTGAATTACTCAAAATGATGAAATTATCTCTACAATGCAAATTCCTAAACTCTACCCCCAATCTCTACAATCAGAATGTCTGGAGTTGGGGTAGGAATTTGCATCTTAACAACCTACCCCAGGTAATCCTTTAGCACACAATGTTGAGAGCTACTGGCTTATCAGAGTATGCTTATAAAATATTATCTGAATGATGAATTGGCATAACCTGGTTTAAATATTGTTCCTCTCCATAGATTTCATAATTAAGCTCAAATTTGTACTAACCTGGGTATCATACTCCTTCTGTAAGAAATCAACTCTCCTGGAAGAAAGGGTTATTTATTTATTCATTTACTTATTGCAAGCAATGTAAATCCATTGGAATCGCGGTAAATTGCAAAGCCCATAATCACATACCATGATGCTTCAATGACACTTTTGCCCATAGCATCATTTCACTTAGGAGTTTTACAACTTGCACAATTCCTGAGAGAAGCCACATCCTCCTGGTCAACAGTGGGAAAGACTCCAAAAGTCTTATTCTGGTCTCCAGGGGTAACATGTGTATGATCATCAGCATATCTCACGAATGTTCTCCTTTCATCTTCTCTTTTGAAATGTCTCCAGTTAGGGGACACAGGACACAGAGAACCATTTTCAAACTAAGTCAGTGGTCCTGCTCTGGAAGCAGCTTCTAACCTGAGCAATAGATGCCCCAACTTTAGGAGGAAAAAACCCCTTCTTCATATTCTCCAGTTTATCAGATGCAGACTTTTTATTTCAATGGGAGACTTTTAAAGCTTAAAGAGAAAGTGAACCCAATAGGTCTACCATGACAATTCAACTCTGCTTTGCGCTTTTCTCTTTTTCTACAGTAGAGAACATCCTCTTTCAGAACCTGAAGCTCTGACTTCCCCTTCCCTACCAGGTACTGTGTGATGGATCATTTCTGGTCTTCATGAATGCAGGAAGACTCCCTTGAAATGAATTTTGTTGAATCAGCTCTAGACGACTTGGTGTCGTTTTTCCTAATCCTCTACTTACATGATATTCATTGAAATTCAAGTCACCTTTTATGGGGACCGTCAGAAATAGAGGAATAGGACTTTTTCTTCTGCAGTTTCCATATTAGTACTCTCAAAACTAAGCTCCCTCATCTCATGCTTACTTGAGCACATTCTCTTTCATCTTCTCCAACTTATTTATTCCCATTATAGGTTTTTCTACAATACTTTCTCTTTACCTTTTTTTGAAGTATTTTCCATCACAATTTCTATATTTGGGTGCTGCTTTACTAGACTATCTCTTGTGTTTTACCTACAATTCCACTATCCCACGATATTACCACACTCTGGAACTGGCAACCATTTTCTCAGCCACTTCTCATTAAATCCACAGGTCATTCTAAAGTGGAGCAAAAGAAAGGGCCTCAGGGGGTATCTGACTGGCTTATGCAATAGAGCATAAGACTCTTGATCTTGGGGTTGTAAGTCTAAGCCTCCCATTGAGTGTAGAGATTATTTAAAAATAAAATCTTTAAAAAAGAAAGAAAGAAAAGGCCTCAGACCCTTCTTTTCAAATATTATTGCTTTGCACTCTCAACAATAGCTAAAACATGGAAAGAGCCTAAGCGTCCATCAACGGACGAATGGATCAAGAAGATGTGGTTTATCTATACCATGGAATACTACACGGCAATGAGAAACAATGAAATCTGGCCATGTGGAGCAACATGGACGGACCTTGAGGGTGTGATGCTGAGTGAAATAAGTCAGGCAGAGAAGGACAAATATCATATGTTTGCACATATAGGAGGATTAGGAGGAACTTAACGGAGGACCGTGGGGGAGAAGAAGGAGGGAAAGGGTGGGGGAAAGGGAGAGAGGCAAACCATGAGAGACTCTTGAATGCTGAGAAACAAACTGAGGACTGATGGATGTGGGGGGGAGGGGGGAGATGGGCATGGAGGAGGGCACTGGTGGGGATGAGCACTGGGTGTTATATGGAAACCAATTTGACAATAAACTATTTGTAAAAAAAAATAAAATAAATAAAACAAATATTATTGCTTTGTTTAAGATGCTGACTTTATAAGGGCTTACGTTGGCTCAGTCACTTGGGTGTGCAACTCTTGATCTAGTTCAGGGCATCATCTCACAGTTCTTGGGTTCAAGCTCCACATTGGGCTCCACGCTGACAATGCAGAATCTGCTTGAGATTCTCTCTCTCCCTCTCTCTCTGCTTCTCCCCTGCTCTCTCTCATAATAAGTAAATACACTTTTTTTTGTTAAGATGTTGTCTTTATAGAAATGCATTTCATGTTGTGCAGAGGACCCCATGCATCCTAGCTATAACCAGTTGTTTGGCGCCATCTGCTGGAGAAAAGCAGTCACAGGTTGGGGGAAAGCGACGGTGCTTCATGAGCGTCAGGTGCCCCTTGATGCTCATCCCCGGGACTGTTCTGAAGAACTGTTTCCCACTGGACTGGCGCTCTATATCCCTTTTTGACAAGTCTCTCCAACTTTTAATAAATATCTCAAAAGCTAAGGGTCTTTCCTGCTATGTCCTAGTCCCTCTGCAGTTTCATAAAGTGCCATTGTTTTATGTAGTCAGGCAAGCCATGAGAACTAAGGCGCCCCGTGACAACCATCGACAATTAGAGGGCAGAAGCCACATTTCCTTTGTCACTGTATCCTTAGAACCGGTACGTGGTAGCAGCTCTGGAATTGATTTTATTTTGTCTTGCTTTTGTGACGCTTTGGATGAAACAGTAAGCAAGTATCATTTAAGGTGGGTAAATTTGACATACAGGAGTCTTTATTTGAAGAGAGAGTTTTCTAGGTTACTCTGCCTGGGTGGGTCCTAAAAGGCTCCTACCCAGGAACCCTCTCCCCACCTCTTATGTGTTGAGTCTTTTTAAAAAAAAATTTTTTTAATGTTTATTTATTTATTTTTGAGAGAGGGAGAGAGAGAGCATGAGTGGGGGAGGAGCAGAGAGAGAGAGGGAGACACAGAATGTGAAACAGGTTCCAGGCTCTGAGCTGTCAGCACAGAGCTTGACGTGGGGCTCAAACTCACAAACTGTGAGATCATGACCTGAGCTGAAGTCGGACGCCTAACTGACAGCCACCAAGGCGCCCCTGTTGAGTCTTTATTAAAGGAAGAAACACCAAAATTAAAAATGAGTAACAAACTCCTGGGTGGAATGTGGAAGGGAATAGGATTTTGCATTAGAGCGACTCCATGAAACCTAGCCTAAAACTGGAGAAATAGTAGATGCTTTATATATTTTTTAAAACTGACAATTAAAATATTGCTCAATGTGATAGTTAATTTTATGTGTCAACTTTGTTAGGACTTGAGGCCCCACTGTTTGGTCAAACACCAGTCTACATGTTTCTGTAAAGGTATATTTTAGCTATAATTAGTATTTAATTCAGTAACTTTGAGTAAAGGTGATTACCCCCCATAATGTGGGTGGGCTTCATCCAATCAGTTGAGGGCCTGCAGATCAAAGACTGAAGTCACCCAGAGTGGAAAGGCTGTGGTCAAGACTGTGGCAGAGAAACCCTGCCTGAGTTTCTAGCCTTCTGTCTGTGGAATTTGGACTCAAGGCTGCAACATCGACTCTACCCGAATTCCCAGCCTGCTGACCCATCCTGTGGATCCTCACCTTCTTTCAGTCGTGTTCTTTCTCTTCATATAAATAAAAATGTTGTTCCATCTGGAGAACCCTAATGAGCACAGTACGATACTTCAGTGTATATTCTATATCACTGGTTCTCAAACTGATAGGCATCAGGATACACACCATTTGGAACATTGTCTCTGGGAGTACAGCCCAGGCACCTGTCTAAGTTCTACAGCTGGTACACTAAGTTAAGCGACGCACATTATACCAGATTTCATTAAGACCTTTTTGGTGCACATTAAGTGTTTCTTCTTTATAGCCCATACATATTTTTATGTGCTTAAAGAATATATTCTTTATAATTTGTATAGCTTATTCTTTTATTCTTTATAGGATACATTTTTATGTGCTTAAAGAATATATTCTTTATAACCTGTATAGCTTATTCTTTTATTTTTTATAGGAAGGGGAACTAACATTTATTAAACAGCTGCTATGTGCCAGGTCCTGGACTAGGCTCTTCTCGGTGTATTATCTCATATCTCACCCGATACTCTTAATGTCAGAGAATAGACATAAATATCTCAAGGTTAGTAACCTGCTCAGGACACACATTCATTTGCTCATCAGATATTTTCAGCAGAGCTGCTGTGGGTCAGACACTCCGCACGGCCCTGGGGCTAGAAAGGCAAACAAGAGACACGGCCCCCTCATGGAGCTAAAATTCTAGGAAGGATAACCAGTAACAGTCAAGTGAACACGAAATGAATAGAGCCTTAGGGCTTGTGAAACGTGCTGCAGAGGAAATGAATGAGTGAAAGAGACAGAGTAACTGCGACAGACTACCCTGAGGTAAGGCAGTTGCAGATGGGAACCGCCCGCTCACTTCATGCGGAGGAGGCCACATGAAGAACACAGGTGGGTGGGGTGGACTGGGGTGGGGGTGGCCCCCTGCTGGACAGGACAGCTCAGGGTTGCTTTTGTCCAGCACCAGAGTGGAGGCATCTCAAGGAAGCAGGAACCCAAAGAGAAGGCCTGACAGGGGCGGATATAAATTTGAGAGTCACCACGGAGAGATAGGATCGAAGGACGTGGCGGGGCGCCTGGGTGGCTTAGTCGGTTGAGTGTCCGACCTTCGCTTAGGTCATGATCTCGCGGTTCATGGGTTCGAGCCCCGCGTCGGGCTCTGTGCTGACTGCCAGCTCAGAGCCTGGAGCCTGTTCCAGTCTGTGACTCCCTCTCTCTCTGACCCTCCCCTGCTCACGCGTCTCTCTCTCTCTCTCTCTCTCCTAGAAATAAATCATTAAAAAAAAAAAAAAGGATCGAAGGCCGTGGCAATGATGAGATCCCCTGGGGAGAGCTCGCACACAGAGGGTAGGTTCCAGGAGCAAGTCCAGAGGACTGCAGCCATCAGAGGTCAACAGGAGGAGTGCCTGCTGAGGAGCAGTGACCTCCAAACAGGAAGCAGGAGAGAGAAATGTCAGCTACTGCGGAACGGGTCCAGAATTCAGGTCTGAGGTCTGTGTCCGCTGCCTTTGCTCGGCTCACAGCATCCTCCTGGTGCATTTGGAGAGCAGGGTGTTGCGTGCGTATCATGCCCTGTCAGCCACGCTGGCGTATATTAGCTCAGCTCATCCTTACGGTTTTAGAAGGCGAGCAGGGCAGCTGTTAGTGTTTCACAAATGAGGACACTGATGCTCAAAGTGAGATAACTATTGGATGGTGGCGCTGGGATCCAGCCAAGCATCCTTCCTGTTGAGTTCACATCCTCGAAGATAATTTTTAAAGCTTATTTATTTATTTTGAGACAGAGAGAGCACACACACGCAGGTACACATGCATGGGGGAAGGGCAGAGAGAGAGAGGGACAGAGAATCTCAAGCAGGTTCCATGCTCTCAGTGCAGAGCCTAACGCAGAGCTTGAACTCACCAACCATGAGATCATGACCTGAACCCCAGAGGCAGATGCTTACATGACTGAGCCACTCAGGTGTCCTGCTTAAAGATCATTTTTATGGCTTCTTTATCATCAAAAAGCTTGTCTTTTTATGAAAGTATCTATTGCATGAAATAGTGTGCAAAAAGTATTCAATTGTCGCAAATTACTGAATTATGAGTTATCTGTGACAAATGGAAGGGGACAGTACCCATTCCAGTGTTAGAGGTCTGGACCTAGAGGAACAGGGAAGCAAAATACGGGCTCCAGGTTAAAAAAAAAAAAAAGTATTTTCTTTTTCTTAACCTAAAATCTGCCCATCAGAGCTCTCAGGGCTTTCTCTCAATGTCTTGGCTTCCAAAGCACCATTTTAGTGACTAGGAAGGTACATGGTCAGCTGCCTGAGAAAGTCTTCAGCCTCAGGAATGGAATGAAACCTGGAGCTTCTGACCTGAAACTTAGTCCATCATCACTGAGAGCAGGTAAAACGCATCTCAAAGCCATCTTGTGGTTTGGGGGTGGGGTGGGGCGGGGGTACTGTATCTGCAAACACAAGGATAGATGGCAGTCATCGTGGGGGGATTTGTGGGGGCAGGGACAGAGGAAGTCCACTTACCACCGCACAGAAGAAGTCCAGCTACCCTGAGGCAGACGTGTGTGGGGATGGAGTCCCGAGGAGCCCTGAGTGTTGGAGTCTTCCCAGACACGGGGTGAAAAATCTGTGAGATTCCAGCTCCTGCTCACATCTGCCTGCACCTGCGGAAGGCTGCCTAGCAAACCCCATTAAACGCCAGACTCATTTGCAAAATCATTGCTGTCGTTTTAAGCCACAATCAGGGGAGGAGCAGTTGTGACACAGCATTGGTTAAGTAGACAATTGTTAAACCCCACCACATCCCCAACACACACACACACACACCCCTTTGATAATCATAGGTTAGTGATTAAGAAGTGTTTATTGATCAATTTCTGTTTTTTTTTTAAGTTTTATTTATTTATCCCGAGAGAGAGAGAGAGAGAGAGAGAGAGAGAGAATGAACTGGGGAGGGGCAGAGAGGGGGGACAGAGGATCTATGCTGACAGCAGAGAGCCCGAAACAGGGCTCAAACTCACAAACCCCGAGATCATGACCTGAAGTCGGACACTTAACCGACTGAGCCACCCAGTGACCTTACTGATCAATTTCAAAGCCACCACTCCATATATACAAAGCTAGGGGGTTTAAAATAACAAAACAAAACAAAACAAAACAAAAAAAAACCCCCAAATACATGATTTCTCCTTGAAGAGGTTTACAGACTCATTAAAAAAAAAAAAAAAAGGACCAAGAACAAGGCAAATCCCTGTAAATACAAGTTTATAAGTGCAGTAACCAAAGCCAGCTCAGGTGGGGCACCTGACCCAACCCAAAATGGAGGAGATTTTAGCTGAGCTGAGCCTCGAAGGAAAAAAAGAGGAGCCAAGATGACCGTGGAGAGGTAGGCGGGGTTGTGTCTCCGAGGGCTCAGTAAGCTGGTGAGGGGCGAGGGTTGAATCACCCAGGAGGCCATCAATGTCATTTCTGTGGGCGAGCGGCATGGTCAGCGCTGAGTTTAGCAACTGGCTACAGAACGGCTTGAGGGGAGAGAAGTTTGAAGAGAGAGGGGCTCAGAAGCACCAAGTCGGGGCCATTGTGAAGTGGAGCCGGCTTGTACCATCTTCCAAAAGCCTTGGGGCGCCTGGGTGGCTTAGTCGGTTAAGCGTCCGACTTTCGCTTAGGTCATGATCTCGCGGTTCGTGGGTTCGAGCCCCGCGTCGGGCTCTGTGCTGACCGCCAGCTCAGAGCCTGGAGCCTGTTTCAGTCTGTGACTCCCTCTCTCTGACCCTCCCCTGCTCACGTTGTCTCTCTCTCTCTCCTAGAAATAAATAAAACATTAAAAAAAAAAACAAAAAACAAAAAACAAAAAAAACAAAAGCCAGTGAAGTTTTTAGGAATTTGGAGGAGAGACTATTAAACCTTGGGTGGCTTGAAATCAGTGGTGGTGAGAGTGCTGCTGCCACAGACCCCGACAAACGCTCCAAATCAAGGCTTCCCCCCAGATCTGCTTGCGAATCATTTACCAGCCCACCGCTGATGGAAGCAGAGATGCAAATAGATTCCAGAAAAGCTTAAGAAGTTGTTTTTTTAAGGGTCAGGTCTTGATGACTAACTCAATGTGGGGGGACAAGTCAGAGGTGCCGCTATATTTCTAACTCATACAACTGGGTGAAGGTCCGTGACATGAGTCGAGATGGAGAGGAGAGAGGAGAGACCAATTTGGCCAAAATGATGAACTCAGGGGATTCACGTTGATTGTGAGATGTCTAAAGGGTTGCAGTCAGTGGCTCGTGACAGAGGGTCTAGAGACTGTAGCACAGCAAGAGCGGGATCCGGAGAGGGAGAGCGACTTTCCAGGGCAAGGAAGGAGAGCGCTGAGCATTAAGCACTGAGGCCGCGCTGGGGAGGAATATCCAGAACGCAAACTTCAGCTTCGAGGGAGGCTAAAAGGAGCACTCGGAGCAGCACGGAAAGAACACAGAAGCCAAGTGCACGATCACAGGTGTCAAATGCAGCAGAGGCGTCGACAAAATAACACAGAAGGAAGTGTCTATAAGGCATGCATCCCACTGCACCATCTTTTTTTATGTTCTATTCATTTTAATTTTTTTAATGTTTTATTTATTTTTGAGACAGCACAAGCAGGGGAGGGGCAGAGAGAGAGAGAGAGAGACGATCTAAGCGGGCTCTTTGCTGATAGCAGTGAGATCAGTGTGGGGCTTGAACTCTTGAGCCATGAGATCACGACCTGAGCCAAAGTCAGATGCTCAACCGACTGAGCCACCCAGGCGCGCACACACACACCCTCACCATTACCCCATCTGGAGATACAAAAAGTGGCATTTCTTTAGCATTGAAATCACAGGGACAGGACACTCCCAGCCCTCCAAATGCCCACAGCCCGTTCTGACATTCTTAGGGTTCCGACCTCATGTAGAGTCTAAGAACCCGAGACATGCTGATACCATGAGCGATATCCATCCCAAGAAGACTCATTTCACGGAGAAGGGGCAGGAGAGGTGGCTGGTCCCCAACGTGTCTCTGCTAACAGCCACCGGTTCTCTGCCAGAAGTGCTGGAAACCGAGGATTTCTTTTTTTTTTAATTTTTTTAATGTTTTATTTACTTCTGAGAGAAAGAGAGACAGCATGAACAGGGGAGGGTCAGAGAGAGAGGGAGACACAGAATATGAAGCAGGCTCCAGGCTCTGAGGTGGCTGTCAGCACAGAGCCCGACGCGGGGCTCAAACCCACGAACCGTGAGATCATGATCTGAGCCGAAGTTGGACGCCTAACCAACTGAGCCACCCAGGCGCCCCTGGAAACCGAGTATTTCTGAGGCTGCTGCCAACAATGCGGGCTACGGGGGGCCGAGCTGCCTCCATCTGTCCTGAAGGTTACTACGTGCCATCATGGGCCATAGCTCGAAGATACTTCTCCATGCACGCACACACACACACACACACACACACACACACACACACCCTACAGCCACTTTCCCCAAGGACCCCTATGATTATGGCGCACCTGGGAAAGAAGTGACAGCATCATTCACCTGCTCTGCAAGGAAAGCCATCCACTCTAGTCAAGTACCCCAAGGTACCTTCCCACCAGCTGACCTTGGTCTATTTCTGCCTGTCTCACTAGCCATGCTAATCCATGTCAAGGGGACACAGCTCCCCTATTCCAGGTGTTTCCTCTAGGAAGGGAGGCAGGAAGGTGCTTACTGCGGTCACCCTCCTGGATCTTTCTGTCCATTTATTTACTTCAACCCAGGGGCACTGTGGTGGCTCATCTGAGTGGTAAATTTGGGAAGAATCAATCACACACATTTATTTCCTCCCTTCTCATTTTCCTCTTCAGAGAGAGTTGCTTGCCCGTAAGAGCATGAGCTCTGCTTTGCTCCTCCAGGGCCCCAGGGGTGTGGTAGCCAGGGGTGCCTGGGTGGACATGTCTATAAAAACTTAGCAAGTCAAGTTTCCCAGTGGATGAGTCACACCCTGCAGCCAAGCCTTTATCAGTCATAAAGGAAAAGGTTAATTTTTCATCTGCCCTTCTCCCTGGTCTTATTTCTCAATTTGTTTGGAATCCAGGCAGGAAGGAAGGTCTTAGACACAGCTGACTGATTCTCAGTCAAAAGCATTCAGGAGGGGCAGCTGGGAGGCTCAGTCGGTTAAGCATCTGACTTTGGCTCATGCCATGATCTCACGGTTTGTGAGTTTGAGCCTCACGTCAGCCTCTGTGCTGTCAGAGCAGAACCTGCTTCAGATCCTCTGTCCCCCTCTCTCTGCTTCTCCCCTACTCATTCTCTCCTCCTCTTTCTCTCTCTCAAACATTTTTTTTAAAAAGTATTCAGGAATTACTGAATCTGTGTGAACAATGCATGTCAGCACGTTCTTTTTTGTCTTTAAATTTTTTATGTTTTTTAGAATTTATTTCTGAGAGAGAGAGAGACAACGTGAGCAGGGGAGAGTCAGAGAGAGAGGGAGGCACAGAATCTGAAGCAGGCTCCAGGCTCTGAGCTAGCCATCAGCACAGAGCCCAACATGGGGCTTGAACCCACGAACCGTGAAATCATGACCTGAGCCGGTCGGACTCTTAACCGACTGAACCACCCAGGCACCCCCAGCACATTCTATTTTCTGGGCCCCCTCAAAGACCCTGGGCACCTGGGTGGCTCAGTCAGTTGAGCCTCTAACTCTTGATTTCGGCTCAGGTCATTATCCCAGGATCATGGGATTGAGCCCTGCATCGGGCTCTGTGCTGAGCCTGAAGCCTGCATAAGATTCTTTCTCTCTCCCTCTGCCCCCTCTCCCCCACTCAAGTGTTAGTGCTCGCTCTCTCTCAAATAAAGAGAGAGAGAAAGAGAAGTCTCTAGTATTGATATCACTTCTTCCTGAAACTGCTCCAGCAACCTTCAGCTATGGGTCAAGGTGTGTGGTCCACCATAAGCCAGGGCTCCCTGTCCTCACCCAAAGAAAAATTAATAAGTAACCGAGCTAGTGCACACTCCATCCAGAAATGCTGTAGCTCAGGAACTAAAAGGGGAAGCTCTTGTGGCTCTTACCAAAACAAAGAAAGTCTGCTTCAAGATCACTGGGGTGTCCCTAAGCCAGAAATAGCAAGGACTAACAATTTGGAATGTCAGCTTCTGCTAAAAACAATCCTAAGTCCTGTTACACATTCATTGAATTTAGCGATAGGAGGTCCTCAGTGATCTTGGACAGAGCAAAAGAGTTCTCAGTCAGAAGCATTTAGGAAGTGCTGAATTCTACGTGAATAATGCGTATCAGCAAGGTAAAGGCCATGGATAGAAGAGTATCCTAAAGTTTGCTTAACAGAGACTTTGTAACACATAATCACATCTTTGAGGCCAAGAACCTATGAACATCCAAAAAAACCATTCCGAGTTCAGGGAGTCCAATATCACGTAAGACATTAGGGTACAGAAAATTAGTTAGAAAAGGCAGTTGATGGTTGTAAAGAGACAGGCAGAACTGAGAGAGGCCTTGCTTACTTAGTGATGGAGTTATTTTTAGAATGGTAGGGACCACCTTACGTGTCTAGGCCAAGAGAGAAAGGCCCAAGAAAGGGAAATATGGCCAATAGGATAAACAGAATAACCTTAGTCCCTCAAGGAGTTTATAATCAGGCAGCTTTTACTTGGTAAATCCATCCTTACCAACAACAAATGAAAGGAAACCCCAAATTTATAAGGTATAAACGTAAACTACATGGGTAATCATTCTTTTCAGATATTTCCAAAGACGTTGACATAACAATTTCAAGCCAGTCTTCTTGATATTTAAATGTGAGGCAATTGTTCATATTTTTTAAATGTATTTCTTTATTTAAAGAGAGAGAGAGAGTGAGCAGGGGTAAGTCAGAGAGAGAGGAAGAGAGAGAATCCCAGCAGGCCTGTGCTGTCAGCATGGAGCTTGACATGAGGCTCAATCCCACAAACAGTGAGATCATGATCCAAGCTGAAACCAAGAATCAGAGGCTTAACCGACTGAGCTACCCAAGCACCCCAGGGCAGTTGTTTTTAATATTTGGGGAGTTAAGGATAAAACTCTAATTCCTTACAAAGGCACCTACAGGAGTATCAGGGGTTCATCCCTAATTTGTAAGTTTGTCCCCAGAGCTGTGGTCCAGAAGTCAGGAAGTTGCAGCTCCATCCAGAGGTCAGCAAAATGCAGAAGAGAACAGTCAGTGATCACAGATGTCCACAGCCTGGGGACTGAGAGCTATCAAAGGAATACAAGGGGCTGCAAATCCATGTGTTGAAGCCCACATGCTTCGTGCAGCCACAGTTCTCCCAGTCCACACAGACGTACCCTCGAAGCCCTGTCCGAAGCCCGATGGCAAGAGAGTCTCTGAAATAGAATTCCGAGGGGCGCCTAGTGGCTCCGTCAGTCAAGAATCTGACTCTAGGGGGACCTGGGGGGCTCAGTCAGTTAAGCGTCTGACTTCGGCTCAGGTCATGATCTCACGGTTCATGGGTTCAAGCCCCACATTGGGCTCTGTGCTGACAGCTCAGAGCCTGGAGCCTGTTTCAGATTCTGTGTCTCCCTCTCTCTCTGCCTCCCCCGCTCGTGCTCTGTCTCTCTCTGTCTCAAAATTAAAAAAAAAAAAAAAAGAATCTGACTCTAAGGAGCCAAGATGGCAGATAGTATGGAATTTTTTTTTTTTTTTTTTTTTGCATCTCTCATCACTGAAATGCAGCCAGATCAACACTAAACCATCCTGCACATGTAGAAAACTGACTTGAGGATTAGCACAACAATCCACACAACCCGAACCACAGAACTTGGCAGGTACCCGGTATGGAGAGGTGAAGGGGAGAGAGAAGCCGTGGAGTGCAGGGAGCTGTTTCTCCTTGCAGAGGGAGGATGGGGAGCGGACAGAGATGGGGGGAGAGTATGGGAGAAGCACCCCCCCACCAAAGCAGCTGGAGAAAAAGTGGAAAAGCTGTTGCCACAGGGACTGAACAAAAAAGGGGTAAAGGAGAGGGTTTAAGTTCCATTAAGACTCTATCAACAGGGAGAGGGAAGAGTCTGCAAGTATGTAGCCCGATACCTGGAGGAGCTCTGGGGGGAAGGGAAACTCCCCAGGAGCAGAGAGTGAGATGCGAGGAGTCCAAGGACCACACAAGAAGAGGCGGTTCCCCTGCTGGAAAGACATTTGGAAGAGGCTGTGCAGCCTCCCCACAGGCAAGGGTCCCAGTGGATCCCGGAGAACGACAGTTGCTGGTGCTGGAACAAGAACGTTAAGGGAGAAACCTGGCCCCAGATGTGCGTTATGATTCCCCATAAACCCGGAAACTCTCCTGCTACAAGAGCACATGAACTTTAAGGGGCGCCTGGGTGGCTTAGTCGGTTAAGCGTCCGACTTTCGCTTGGGTCATGATCTCGCGGTTCGTGGGTTCGGGCCCCGCGTCGGGCTCTGTGCTGACTGCCAGCTCAGAGCCTGGAGCCTGTTCCAGTCTGTGACTCCCTCTCTCTCTGACCCTCCCCTGCTCACGCTGTCTCTCTCTCTCTCTCTCTCTCTCTCTCTCTCCTAAAAATAAATAAAACATTAAAAAAAAAAAGATCACATGAACTTTTTCTGGGGCAGGTGGGCACTCGGCCATTGCTCAGTGAGATCGTCCCCCAGAGGGTCTGAGTGGGTCAAAGCCGCAGTCCCTCAGAAGTGAGGGGTCAGGAAATAGAGCCTGATTTGAGATAAAACTCAGGAAGGAGGTGCCTCTGGACAGCCTAACAGCTTGGCCACAGACACTGTAGAAGTGGGGAGGGGACGGAAGCCAGAGGCAAATGAGGGGTGCTTGCTTGCCCGTTGAGGAGAGCACAGAGTTCCAGTACTAGAGACTGGGTAGCTGGGTGATGCCATTTTCACCCCTCCGGTGCATTCGTGCTTACAGGCACCACAGCAATTCACCCCTGTAAGATGAGCAATGCCATCTAGTGGAGAATGGAGCCATTACACTAAACCCTGCCCAGCTGGGCCAACACTGCTCTTCACAAACACAAGACTCTCAACCCGCTTAGTTCACGGACTATAAAGTGCTTCACAGCTTGACTTGGAACCATGGCAATTACATGGGAAACCAGATGCAATTTCAATTATACTTTATTCTGTTCGCTGGTCCTTTTATTCTTTTTTTGTTTGTTTCCTTTTCTTCTCTCAACCTTGAATACAGAAACAAAAATTTGTTTTTATTTCCCATTGTTATTAAAAAGACTTTTCCTTAATTTTTTTCTACTATATTTTTTACCTTTTTGTAAATTTTTTAAATTTTATGTTACTTTCGTCGTTTCATTTTATCCTATTTTATTATATTCATTTTTTCAAATTTTCAAACATTTTCCCTTTTTTTCCTTTTTTTCTTTTCTTGTATTTCCTTTTTTTCTCTTCTTGTATTTCCTTTTTTTCTCGAACTTATCAACCTTCCTCCAACAGCCAGACCTAAACACAGCTAGGATCTAGCATCCTTTAGTTGATTTTTTTTGTGCTCTTTTTAATTTAAAAAAATTTTTTTGATTATTGAGACAGAGAAACAGAGCATAAATGGGAAGGGACAGAGAGAGAGCAAGACACAGAATCTGAAGCAGATTCCAGGCTCTGAGCAGTCAGCACAGAGTCCGACACAGGGCTCCAACCCACAAACTGTCAGATCATGACGTAAGCTGGAGTTGGACACTTAACCTACTGAGTCACCCAGGCGCTCCTAACTTAAAAGTTTAAAATTTTATTAATTCCTTTTCTTCCTCCAAAAAGATGAAATGAAGGAATTCACCCCAAAAGAAAGAATAGGAAGGAATGACAGCCAGAGACTTAATCAACACAGATATAAGCAATATATTTAAATCAGAATTTAGAATCATGATAACAAGAATACTAGCTGGAGTTGAAAATAGATTATAATTCCTTTCCGTGGAGAAAAAAGGAGTAAAAGCTACTCAGAATGAAATTTTTAAAATGCTATAACTGAGCTGCAATCTTGAATGGATGCCATGGCGGCAAGGATGGATGAGGCAGAGCAGTGAAACAGTAATATAGAAGACCAACTGATGGGGGCGCCTGGGTGGTTCAGTCAGTTGAGCGTCCGACTTTGGCTCAGGTCATGATCTCCATCCATAAGTTCGAGCCCTGCATCTGGCTCTGTGTTGATAGCTCAGAGCCTGGAGCCTGCTTCCAATTCTGTGTCTCCCTCTCTCTCTGCCACTCCCCTGCTCATGTTCTGTCTCTCTCTCTCTCTCTCTCTCTCTCTCTTAAAAATAAATAAAGATTAAAAAAATGTATTTTACAAATCAAAACCACACTGAGATACCACCTCACGCCAGTCAGAGTGGCTAAAATGAGCAAATCAGAGAACTCTAGATGCTGGCGAGGATGTGGAGAAACGGGCACCCTCCTACACTGTTGATGGGAATGTAAACTGGTACAGCCCCTCTGGAAAACAGTGTGGAGGTTCCTCAGGAAACTAACAATAGAACTCCCCTATGACCCAGCAATAGCACTGCTAGGAATTTACCCAAGGGATACAGAAATGCTGAGGCATAGGAGCACATGTACCCCAATGTTCATAGCAGCACTCTCCACAATAGCAAAACATGGAAAGAGCCTAAGTGTCCATCAACAGATGAATGGATCAAGAAGATGTGGTTTATCTATACCATGGAATACTACATGGCAATGAGAAACAATGAAATCTGGCCATGTGTAGCAACATGGATGGACCTTGAGGGTGTTATGCTGAGCGAAATAAGTCAGGCAGAGAAGGACAAATATCATATGTGTGCACGTATAGGAGGATTAGGAGGAACTTAACAGAGGACCAAGGGGGAGAAGAAGGGGCGGAAATGGTGGGGGAAAGGGAGAGAGGCAAACCATGAGAGACTCTTGAATGCTGACAAAAACTGAGGACTGATGGATGTGGGGGGGAGGAGGGGTGGGCATGGAGGAGGACACTTGTGGAGGATGAGCACTGGGTGTTATGTGGAAACTAATTTGACAATAAACTATTTGTAAAAAAAAAAAAAAAAAGTAAGACAAAATGCAAGACTAACCAAAAAGAAAAAAAATGTATTTTAAAAAAGACAAACAGGAAGAATAATGTAGCAGGAAAAAAAAAGAGGGAGACTAAGGCAAAGAGCACAAAATAAAAATTAGAGAACTCAGTGACTCATTAAAAAGGAATAACAACCAACCATCAACAAGGCAAATTCACAAAATACTCAGGCAAGGAAAGAATCATGAAAGCAGTAAGGGAAAAAAAGTCCTTAACCTACAAGAGAAGACATATCAGGTTCTCAGCAGACCTATACACAGAAACTTGGCAGACCAGAAAGGAGTGGCAGGATATATTCGATGTGCTGAACTGGAAAAATATGCAGCCAGGAATTCTTTATGCAGCAAAGCTGTCATTCAAAACAGAAGGAAAAAAAAAGATTTCCAAATAAACAAAAATTAAAGCAGTTTGTGACCACTAAACCAACCATGCAAGAAATTTTAAGGGGGACTCTCTGAAGGGATGAAAGATGAAAAAAAGACAAAACCAAACAAACAAAAAACCCAAAAAGACCCCAAAGCAACAAAGACTAGAAAGAACCAGAGACCACTACCAGAAACTCCAACTCTACAAGCAACACAAAGGCAATAAATTCATGTCTTTCAGTACTCACTCTAAATGTCAATGGTCTAAATACTCCAATCAAAAGACATAGAGTAACAGAATGGATAAGAAAACAAGATCCATCTATATGCTGTTTACATGAGCCCCACTTTAGACCTGAAGACACCTTCAGATCAAAAGTAAGGGAATGGAGAACCATCTATCATGCTAATGGTCGACAAAAGAAAGCCAGAGTAGCCATACTCAGACAATCTATATTTTAAAATAAAAACTTTAATAAGAGATGAAGAAGGGCATTATATCATAATTAAGGGGTCTATCCACCAAGAAGACCTAATAATTGTAAACATTTATGCTCCAAATGTGGAGCACCTAAATATAGAAATCAATTAATCATAAACATAAAGAAACTCATTGATAATAATATCATAATAGCAGGGGACTTCAACACCCCACTTACCACAATGGACAGATCATCTAAACAAAAAAATCAACAAGGAAACCATGGCTTGGAACAACACACTGGACTGGATAGAATTAACAGATATATTCATAACATTTCATCCTAAAGCAGCAGAACACACATTTTTCTCAAGTACACATGGAACATTCTCCAGAATAGATCACATACTGGGACACAAATCAGCCCTTAACAAGTACAAAATGATTGAGATCATACCGTGCATATTTTCAGACCACAACGTTCTGAAACTTGAAATCAACCACAAGAAAAAAATTGGAAAGATAACAAGTACTTGGAGACTAAAGAACATCCTACTAAAGAATGAATGGGCAAACCAAGAAATTTAAGAGGAAATTAAAAAGCACATGGAAGCCAATGAAAATGATAACACCATAGCCCAAAACCTCTGGGACACAGTAAAAGGAAGTACATAGCAATCCAGGCCTTCCTAAAGAAGGAAGAAAGTTATCAGATACACAACCTAACCTTACACCTCAAAAAGCTGGAAAAAGAACAGCAAATAAAACCCCAAACCAGCAGAAGACAGGAAATAATAAAGATTAGAACAGAAATTAATGCTATTGAAACAAACAAGCAAAAAAAGTAGAACAGATCAATGAAACCAGGAGCTGGTCTCTGAAAGAATTAACAAAATTGATAGATCCCTAGCCAGTATGATCAAAAATAAAAAGGAAAGGACCCAAATAAACAAAATCAAAAATGAAAGAGTAGAGATCACAACCAACACTGCAGAAATATAAATAATAAGAGAATATTATGAGCAATTATATGCCAATAAAACGGGCAATCAGGAAGAAATGGACAAATTCCTAGAAACAAATAAACTACCAAACTGAAACAGAGAGAAATAAAAATTTTAAACAGACCCATAACTAGTAAAGAAATCGAATTAGTAATCAAAAATTTCCAAAAAGACAAGAGTCTAGGGCTGGATGGCTTTACAGGGGAATTCTACCAAGCATTTAAAGAAGAGTTAACACCTATTCTCTTGAAGCTGTTCCAAAAACTAGAAATGGAAGAAAAACTTCCAAACTCTTTCTATGAAGCCAGCATTACCTCAAAGACCCTACTAAAAAGGAGAACTATAGATCAATTTCCCTGATGAACATGGATGCAAAAATCCTCAACAAGATACTAGCCAACCAGGTCCAACAATACATTAAAAGAATTATTCACCACGACCAAGTGGGATTTATACCTGGGATGCAGGGCTGGTTCAATACCCACAAAATAATCAATGTGATACATCACATCAATAAAAGAAAGGGCAAGAACCACATGATCTTCTCAATAGATGCAGAAAAAGTATTTGACAAAATATAGCATCCTTTCTTGATAAAAACCCTTGAAGAAAGTAGGAATAGAAGGATCATACCTCAAGATCATAAAAGCCGTCTATGAAAAACCCACTACTAATATCATCCTCAATGGGGAAAAACTAAGAGTTATCCCCCTAAGGTCAGGAACAAGGCAGGGATGTCCTCTCTTGCACTGTTATTCAACACAGTATTGGAAGTCTTAGCCTCAGCAATCAGACATCACAAAGGAATAAAAGGCATCCAAGTCAGCAAGAAGGAAGTCAAACTTTCACTTTTTGCAGATGACATCATACTCTATATGGAAACTCCAAAAGATACGACCAAAAAACTGCTAGAACTGATTCATGAATTCAGCAAAGTTGCAGGATATAAAATCAATGCGCAGAAATCAGTTGCATTCCTATGCACCAATAATGAAGCAACAGAAAGAGAAATCAAGGAAACGATCCTATTTACAGTTGCACCCAAAGCCATAAAATACCTAGGAATAAATCTAACCAAAGAGGTGAAAAATCTATACACTGAAAACTATAGAAAGCTGATGAAAGAAATTGAAGAAGACACAAAAAAGTGAAAAAATATTCCATGCTCCTGCATAGGAGAAAACAAATATTGTTTAAATGTCAATACTACCCAAAGAACTCTACATATTCAATGCAATACCTATTAAAATAACACCAGCATTCTTCACAGAGCTGGAACAAACAATCCTAAAATTTGTAAGGAACCAGAAAAGATCCCGAATAGTCAAAGCAATCTTGAAAAAGGAAACCAAAGCTGGAGGCATCACACTCCTGGGCTAGAAGCTGTATTACAAAGCTGTAATCATCGGGACAGTATGGTACTGGCACAAAAACAGACACTCAGATCAATGAAACAGAATAGAGAACCCAGAAATGGACCCACAAACCTATGGCCAACTCGTCTTTGACAGAGCAGGAAAGAATATCTGATGGAATAAAGACCGTCTCTTCAGGAAGTGGTGCTGGGAAAACTGGCCACCGACATGCAGAAAAATGAACCTGGACCACTTTCTTACACCATACACAAAAATAAACTCAGAATGGATGAAAGACCTAAACATAAGACAGGAAGCTGTCAAAATCCTCGAGGAGAAAACAGGCCAAAACCTCTATGACCTCAGCTGCAGCAACTTCTTGCTCAACACGTCTCCGGAAGCAAAGGAAATAAAAGTAAAAATGAACTATTGGGATCTCATCAAAACAGAAAGTTTCTGCACAGTGAAGCAAACAAACAGCAAAACTAAAAGGCAACCGACGGAATGGGAGAAGATATTTGCAAACGACATATCAGATAAAGAGTTAGTATCCAAAATCTATCAAGAATGTACCAAACTCAACACCAAAAAACAAATAATCCAGAAATGAGCAAAAGACGTGAGTAGACACTTCTCCAAAGAAGGTATCCAGATGGCCAACTGACAGGTGAAAAAATGCTAAACATTACTCATCATCAGGGAAATACAAATCAAAACCACAATGAGATACCACCTCACACCAGTCAGAATGGCTAACATGAACAACTCAGGCAACAACAGATGTCGGTGAGGATCCAGAGAAAGAAGACCTCTTTTGACCTGTGGGTGGGAATGCAAACTGGTGCAGCCACTCTGGAAAACAGTATGGAGGTTCCTCAAAAAGTTAAAAATAGAACTACCCTACGACCCAGCAATTGCACTACTGGTATTTATCTAAGGGACACGGATGTGCTGTTTCGAAGGGGCACATGCACCCTAATGTTCATAGCAGTGCTATCAACAATAGCCAAAGTATGGAAAGAGCCCAAATGTCTATTGACCAATGAATGGATAAAGAAGATGTGGTATATATATGTATACATATGTAACACACACACACACACACACACACACACACACACTGGAGTATTACAGTAATCAAAAAGAATGAAGTCTTGCCATTTAAAACTACGTGGATGGGGCACCTGGGTGGGTTAGTCGGTTAAGCATCAGACTTTCGCTTAGGTCATGATCTCGCGGTTCGTGGGTTCGAGCCCCGCGTCGGGCTCTGTGCTGACTGCCAGCTCAGAGCCTGGAGCCTATTTCAGAGTCTGTGTCTCCCTCTCTCTCTGACCCTCCCCTGCTCATGCTGTCTCTCTCTCTCTCTCCTAGAAATAAATAAAAATATTTAAAAAAATAAAAAAATAAAACTACGTGGATGGAAGCGGAGGGTGTTATGCTAAGCAAAATTAATCAGTCAGAGAAAGACATATGATATTATGACTTCACTCGCATGAGGAATTTAAGATACCAAACAGATGAACATAAGGGGAGGGAAGCAAAAGTAACATAAAAAAGGGGAGAGGGTCAAAACATAAAAGACTCTCAAATATAAAGAACAGAGGGTAGGCAAACCATGAGAGACTCTTGAATGCTGACAAAAACTGAGGACTGGTGGCTGTGGGGGGAGGAGGGGTGGGCATGGAGGAGGGCACTTGTGGGGATGAGCACTGGGTGTTATGTGGAAACTAATTGGACAATAAACTATTTGTGAAAAAATAAAAAAAAATAAAAATAAAAATAAAAAATGTATTTCCTTAAAAAAAAAAAAAAAGAACAGAGGGTTACTGGAGGGGGTGTGGGAGGGGGGATGGTCTAAATGGATAAGGTGCATTAAGGAATCTACTCCTGAAATCACTGTTGCACCATATGCTAAATAACATGGATGTAAATTAAACAATAACTTGATTTTTTAAAAAATAATCTGACTCTAGGTTTTGGCTCAGGTCATGATCTCACAGTTTGTGGGATCTCTCTGCCTCTCCCCTGCTCATATGCTCTGTCTCTCTCTCTCTCTCTCTCTCTCTAAAAATAAATAAACTTTAAAAAAAGAAATAGAGTTCCCAGACTTCTAGCCTCTCTGATACAGGGGAGAGCATAAAAGGCAATTGGGATACTGTTGCTTGGTCTCTTCTCTGTGCTCACCCTTGCTCCTCTCCCCATGAAGAATCCACAAGAGGTCACTCAGTGACAAGACTAGATGGCAGGTGGGGTGGGCGAGAGAAACGCATCGAAGGGTTATTGTGATGGGAGGGGGAAATAAGAGGTCTGAAGGGGAAGGGGCTTTCCTCCTGACCATTCGATGGCCATGTAGGAGCAAGCATGGTCTGGCACCGGTGGAGAATAGGAGCCAGTCGCAGGGTGGAGCGCTCGGGGCTGCACACCCCTTGCGGACTGTGTAGGGGCTGGAATGTACAGCTGGAAGCAGAAGGTCAGGTTTCTATGTTCTTCCAGACTTTCTGGGTGTGTTCACATTAAGACAAGGTCTGTTCTGCTCCCTCTATATATTTGATCTATATAAAATGATCAAATTTAGGATTCCACTGATCAATGCAGGGCCTTTGTATAAATTAGAAAAAGGAGAGATGCCTGAATGGCTCGGTCAGTTAAGCATCTGACTCTTGACTCTTGATTTCGGCTAAGGTCATGATCTCGTGGTTCCTGAGATCAAGCCCACATGGGCCTCTGCACTGACAGCATGGAGCCTGCTTGGGAGTTTCTCTCTCCCTTTCTCTCTGCCTCTCCCCTGCTCGCTCGCTCTCAGAATAAATAAATGTTAGTGGGGGAGGGACAGAGAGAGAGAGGGAGACAGAATCTGAAGCAGGCTGTCAGCACAGAGGCTGATGCGGGGCCCAAACCAATGAACTGTGAGATCATGACCTGAGCCAAGAGGTTGGACACTGAACTGACCGAGCCACCCAGATGCCCCCCCAAAAAAAAAAACATTTTTAAAAAATAGAAAAGGAATTGCTTCCCTGAGGAGATGCAGCCTCACACCAAGGTGCATGGCTTGGTGAAGACAGTGCCTGGTGCCACAGCCTGCATCCGTCTCTGTGGCCAAACACCAAGGTGCCATTAGTAGCCTGCACAACTGTCCACGGCAGACTCACTCACAGCCCAGCAAGACTAAGCTATAGTCATCTATAGCCAGAAAGTCTGGGCAGTCTTACTCATGATTTAGTCGTTTTTATTGGCTTTTTAAAAACTGGTTCTTAATTATCATAAAAAGATTCAACAGTTTAGAAATACTGTTGAGATGGATAGGAAGGATTTACGTGCCATTCCAAAGATAGAAAGATTCCAGTTCCACAGCGGAGATATAAATCTTGGAATAAACGAAGGAGAAATATGAAGTGAGCAAGCCAGTGTTTACAAACACAAGAGAGGAACATGATAAGATGACGTCCTCTAAAATGCAGGGGAGGCAATCTCAACTGTAATTAGCACGAGCCAGTAAGTGGGATGAATCATATTAAGAAATCAGTCATTGGGGTGCCTGGGTGGCTCAGTCGGTTAAGCGCCCGACTTCAGCTCAGGTCATGATCTTGCAGTTTGTGGGTTCGAGCCCCGCATCGGGCTCTGTGCTGACACTTCAGAGCCTGGAATCTGCTTCAGATTCTGTGCCTCCCTCTCTCTCTGCCCCTCCCCCATTCGTGCTGTTTCTCTCTGTCTCAGTAGTAAATAAACATAAAAATTTAAAAGAAAAAAGAAAAAAATAAATGAGTCCTTGGTCTTGAAAGGTAACATGAGCACCAAGGGTGGACCTCAAGCTGCAAATCTCCCCGAGATGAGGTTCGAGAAATAACCAAAGCCACCAAGTGAATAAAACGAGACAGTCTCTCATCTGCCTGCTCTTGTCAACAAAAAATTAGGCAAAAGAAGCAAATGAGGCATCAAGCAGCATCAAGGAGGAAGGAATGGGAAGGAGGAAAGCATTTCTTTATTAACCAAATATTGAGATATATGTAGAGTTAGGTTTAGAAGAAATGCTCTCCTCAGATTCTCTAGGGTCTGATTAAGGTTCAAGAAATATATAGCTGACCATATATACTATATCATGCAGCTTACATATAACGGCCAAATCTGTATAGAGTCATTTTTACATAATGAGTTTATGATTTAGCTTTTAATTTGACATTTAATCAAATAAAGAACACATCCCAAAAATTTAGAATTATTGCTTTAGTCTTTTGAAGTCAATGGGAATTGATTGGAAGTCTCCAAATTTCAAATTTACTTCTCGGTTCCCATCCTTTCGATCGCTCCATGACCATTTGACACTAACCTCTCTCCTGAAGTTCATTTTCCCAAATGTTCACTCACTGAACCACAGGTATTTCACTCATTGAACCACAGGTTCTTTACACACCCACCTATAGGTACTTGACTCCCCTGTCCCACACATTCTTCAAATTCCTCAGACAGGACTAACCATCTTCCCACCAATCTGCCCATCTGTGCCCCATCTCAGCTAATCCTACCATCTATCCAATCACCCAGGGCAGAAATTCTGTTTTAACCATTATTTATTTCAAGCGGGAGAGTGGAGAAGGGGTGGAGAAAGAGGGAGAGAGAATCCCAAGAAGTCTGTGCCATCAACACAGAGCCCAACGTGGGGCTCGATCTCACAAACTGTGAGATCATGACCTGAGACAAAACCAAGAGTTGGATGCCCAAATGACTGAGCCCCCAGGAGCCCCCCACCCAAGGCAGAAATTCTTCATTGTTTGCAACTACTCTCTTCTTACCTGTCACATCTCACCATCCGGAAATTCTGTCCACCTCACCTGTATAAAAGCTCCCAAATTTCATCCCCCATTTTATGAGAGTAACATATATGACTTTTTTTGTAGCTGATCTTGAGGTTCCCTATATGTCCAATTTAAGACTTACTAGGAAGGGCTCAACCCTAAAAAAAGGTACACCCTGCTGGTAGATCCCTAAAATTTCCTCTAATAGACAAAGTTTTTATTACCATATTAGAAATGATCTTAAATGCAAAAAGCTCGGGAAAGGTAACAACCTACATTGAAAGCACACCAAGGTGTCACTGCTGTCATGGAGACTTCCAGTGGGAAAGGTTGGTGGCACAGAGAGTGAGAGTGGGAAATCGGAAGGTAAGAGAGAAGGGCAGGAAGGAAAAGGTGCCGGAGGCAGAGAGAAGTCGCTGGGTGACATTTCATGAACACAAGGACAAACAAGTATGCTTGCACCAACCAAGCCAGAATCAACTAAAATATACTTTTGCACTGAAGGTGAATAAAAAAATTCATGAGGATGTCAGCCAAGGTAGACAAGAAATTGTTTTATAAAAAGAGTCACAGAGACTCTTTCCCTTTTTTCTACAATAAATAGAATGAAGCACTTTCCCAGAATTTCAATAAGATCCAATGAATGGGAAAGCTCTAAATTTATGTGAGATCTCTGAAATCATTGTGGTAGGAAATAATGCCTCAGCCACTTCCAAGTTCACAAATAGACCTTCACAGTCAGCTTTCTAAACTTGGCCACCACTGCCATAATATTGCACGAATATCCGACTGCCTCTGCAAGAAGTGTATTTTGGCTGGGACTTTTCCCCACCTCGCTGGGGTCGGGTCATATTAACTTGGTGAGAACTGCTTTATGTGAATTGCTTTATGTGACTTCCACAGTGGAATGACTCCCTAAGTGATCGAAGTCATTTTTTCCTCCTGAGTTTCCAATGGAACCAGTAAGAGGAATGGATGAGGTCAGAAATACCAACAGAGTAACTGGTTGTGAAATTTAAAGGTCTGTTAGCTGGGGAATTGACCCAGGGACCATAGGAAAGAAAGAACTGGTGTCCTGGCATCCAGCTGTGAAGATATGAGACCAACCTCAGAGAAAGCTGATTTTCTGCTCAGCAGGACATCGTGTCTATAAATTTATTGACTGTCTATTGACTAATGACTAATCAACTGTCAATTGGCCTATGACAAGGGGAACAGGAACTCCATCCACAAAACCAGAAAAGGTTTTAATGTAGTCTGGTGAGGGCAATACTGAGGTTTTGTGGGTACAAAAGGTCATGCTCAATCCAGCTAAGATTTTGTAACCAGGTTTATCATTATCTATACGAAAGCCATTCATGAATGCACTTTCTCATGAAAACAGGGGACTTGTGACTTTTCAAGCTGCAAAATCATTTATGATCATTTAACTAGCTGAGCACTAAGTCAGCCTCTATAGAAATAGGACAGTTAATTTTAAGTGTCAACTTTACCAGGCCATGGGGTGCCAAGATATTCGGAAAAAACACAAATGTGTTGGCTATCCCCACAAAGGAATTTGGGGATGAGTTTAACAGTTAAACTGATAAGACAGAATAAAGCAGATTGCCCTCCCTAGTGTGGGTGGGTCTCATCCAATCATCTGAAGGCCTGAACAGAACTGAAGACTGACCCTCCCCCAAGTAAGAAGCAATTCTTCCTTCTTGACTATTGTGAGCTGAGACATCAGTTTTTTCCTGCCTTCAGGCTCAAACTGAAACAACAACTTCATGAGTCTCAAGCCTGCCAGCTTTTGGACTGGAACGATATCATCAGCTCTCCTGGCTCTCAGCTTGCCCACTACAGATCTAGAAACTTCTTAGCCTCTATCAGTGCACGAGTCAATTTTCCTTAAAATGAATATATTATTATATCTATAATCCACATTGCAAAATCAAAATAAAGTTGTATAAACACATACACGGGTATATCCAATTGGTTCTGTTTCTCTAGAGAATGGTGATTAACATAAGAAGTCTAAACTGAAATTAAGTTAATTTGCCATCTACTAAGAGAGAATGCGAAATATAGTGAACCAGAGAGAATGCCACATTTCAGAGGTGGAAGGAAGCTAAGAGATCACCTGTCCCGGCCTCTCTACCTCACTTCATATGTTCTCAGGTCAGGTCCAGCCTGGTGCCCAGGGCTGTGTCCCCCGCTTCACCACGCACATCTGAAAGTGAGCAATTTCATTCTGGAAAACAATAAGTGACAAGGAAAAAAGACAAATCATATGGGCTTCGACAGTGACAGATGAATTATTCATCAGAAGCAAGAAACTATGAAGAAAATGAGACCTCCCCAGGCCATTTCGCTCTCCTTAACACACACACAACAAAGCGGATGGATGGTTGACATTCTGGCGGAAGATAAGTGAGGGTAAGGCTGTCCTCTTCAGCCCATGACAAAGAACTGTGGGGTCTGTGATTATTTTCCCAAATCACTGACTCTAATAAGTACCCAATAGGAAAATTTTTTCTGAGAATTCTTAACAGTTCTATAGCAAAACAAGGAAATAAGAACTTAATGTTTGGGGCGCCTGGGTTGGCTTAGTCGGTTAAGCGTCCGACTTTCGCTTAGGTCATGATCTCGCGGTTCGTGGGTTCGAGCCCCGCGTCGGGCTCTGTGCTGACTGCCAGCTCAGAGCCTGGAGCCTGTTTCAGTCTGCGACTCCCTCTCTCTCTCTGACCCTCCCCTGCTCATGCTGTCTCTCTCTCTCCTAGAAATAAATAAAAAAACATTAAAAAAAAAAGAACTTAATGTTTAATCTGTGCTCTGCTTCTACTTGATAGAAAAGGTTACAGGATCTAAGATGGCTTCTTTTTTTTTTTTTAGTTGGTGAAGCATCCAATCTCAGCTCAGGTCATGATCTCTGGGTTTGTGAGTTCAAGACTCTCTGCTGTGAGTGCAGAGCCTGCTTTAGATCCCTTATCTCCCTCTCTCTCTGTCCCGCCCCACCCTCTCTCTCAAAATAAATAAACAAACCTTTAAAAATAAATAAGCATTTAAAAAAATGGTTTTAGGGACACCTGGGTGGCTGAGTTGGTTAAGCCTCTGACTCAGGTCATGATCTTACACCGTTTGTGGGTTCGAGCCCTGCATTGGGCTCTGTGCTGACAGCTCAGAGCCTGGAGCCTCCTTTGGATTCTGTGTTTCCCTCTCTCTCAGCCCCTCCTCTGCTTGAGCTATGTTCTTCTCTGTCTCTCAAAAATAAATAAACATTAAAAAATTATTTAAAAAAATGATTTTAATTATGCCAATAGAGTTGTGTGATAATTGTTACAATCCAGTTGTAGAATATTTTCATCAGCCCCCAAAATCCCCTTGAACTTATTGGCAGTCAAAGCCATTCCCAACCCCAGGCAACCACAGGCCTGTTTTCTGTATTCCGGATGTTTCATATAGATGCAACCATAGTACAGGCAGATCTATAGTATAGTTGGGGTTTTTTTTCATAGATTTTTCTTTTTTGCTAAGCTGCCACATACATGGTTTAATACAAAAACATTTAATCAAGTGAACAATAATAAACCGAACAATAAACCAAAAAACACTCAAAATATTTTCCACTGAAAACATGTTAAGACGGTATAGGATTTTGTTTCCCATCTTACTGCAATTTTCTTAGGTGTTACAAGCCTACCTACCCCATGTTTTCCATAATCATGCAGATGTGAATGGAAGTTTTTATGAATAAATAAGTGACAAGTTTGTTTACTGCAGAGAATCATATCACAAGGCAGCAAATTGGGTTCAAAGAACAAAATTATTCAAGAAATATTTCATATTCAATTAGAATCCGTGAACTCTAAGCTGTTTCTCTGTGACAATGCCAACCTCCAAGAGAGACTGACAAATGTTTTTTCTTCAGTCACCTTAAAGTAGAATAACTTCTCCGTATCTGGGATACATGTCAATCAATCACAGTGTCATCAAGAGGGAAAGGGTCTGAGGCTTGAGCCTGATGCGCATGAGACCACCAGCCTCTACACCTTCTTCCACTTTGGGGAAGTCATGCTTCCTTCCAACTGCTATGAAAGCCCCCCACCTGATAAAGAAAATTTCAACTTTTAATGCTGTGGGCTCTGCTCCTGGACTCTCAGGGAAGCTATATATTTTTTAATTTATTTAAATTCAAGTTAGTTAACATATAGTATAATAACGGTTTCGGTAGAATTTAGTGATTCATCACTTACGTCTGACACCCAGTGCTCATCCCAACAAGTGCCCTCCTTAGTGCCCGTCACCCATTGAGCCCATCCCCTCACCCACCACCCCTCCAGCAACCCTCAGTTTGCGCTCTGTATTTAAGAATCTCTTAGGGTTTGCCTCCCTGTTTTTAACTTTTATCGAGGTCAGAATGATTTAACCACACTTCACAACAGGGGCACTATTTCTGCTGCAAACACACACTATATATCTGCTTCATTAGTAAGTAACCTAAACAAAACATTTCTAGAGATAAGAGTAAGAATCTCCCAAGTTCCCACACCTCTGATGCCCGCAACCTTGTACATACTAAAACATAAGACAAAGTTTGTAATTTTCTGAGAAGTCTTATGTCATGGTGAATTGTAACCCTTGATGTAAAACAGCAAATATAACCCTGCATCAAACCTTCTCATTCTTTCTCTGGAGCACTCTTTTCTTTGTGAGGACTGTATACCCAGAGCCGCTGTCCTCACTTGGGCTCAACTAAAGCTCTTTTCCTTTTTTTTAAACTATTTCTTAAATATTTATTTTGAGGGGGGAGGGGCAGAGAGAGAGACTTCCAAGCAGGCTCCACACTGTCGGCACAGAGCCCAGTGTGCGGCTCGATCTCACAACCATGAGATCATGACCTGGCTCAGTGAGATGCTTAACCAACCGAGCCACCCAGGCACCCCTTTTCCTTTTTTTTTTTTTCTTTTAGAAACTAAAAGTTTTGTTCATTTTGCTTCAACACACACCACCTGGCTTCTTTCCCCTTCCCTCCAGAACACCTGGGGTAGATCATGTATTTACTGAGATTGGGCTTTCTCAAAAGACAAGAAGAAAGGCTGTTTGTCCTAGAATGCTGCGAATGCCCTTGAGGTAGAAACAGCAAAGAAACAAGCCGCCTTCTCCAAACAGAGGGGGTGGGGGTGGGGGGTGGGAAGGAACACAGAAAGCATGAAACAAATGAACATCTCACTAAATATTCTGCCACAGTGCTTTGCACTCATCTACCACAAGACCACATCAGTGAACAGTTAAAAAGCAAGTCATAATTTTAGTCTTCTTATCTACACTGAGATTCCATCTACTCACGGAAGTGTGCAAGGAAGGAGGCACCACCCTGGACTCGGGCTAAGAAACAGAGAGAGCTCTAACACCAGCAACGGTAACAGCGGCTCGCACTGTGCACCATTGTTAGTTTCACACATTTTAGCCTTTAACCCTCACGACAGCCTTAGGCAGTAAGTGCTGTAGATCCAAATCCCTTAGTTTTAAAGCCTTTGATGCAAGCTCCAGTTTCAGAATTCTGATTTTTTTTTTAATTTTTGAAAGGTGATACAGTAATGTATTTGTATGTCATTTATACAACATAACTCTGCAAGAAGGTCTGAGTCAGGTCGCCTGGGTAACATAACTCTGCAAGAAGGTCTGAGTCAGTTCGCCTGGGTGGCTCAGTGGGTTAAGTGTCCAACTCTTGATTTCAGCTCAGGTCATGATCTGAGTTCTGAGTTTGTGATTTCTAGCCCAGCATCTGGCTCTGCACTGCCATCGTGATACCTCCTTGGGATTCTCTCTCTTTCTTTCTCTGACCCTCCTCTTGTGTTCTCTCCCAAAAATAAATAAATAAACATGAAGGAGGAGGAGGAGGAGGAGGAGGAGGAGGAGGAGGAGGAGGAGGAGAAGAAGAAGAAGAAGAAGAAGAAGAGGAAGAGGAAGAGGAAGAGGAAGAGGAAGAGGAAGAGG